>CAXKWD010000001.1:178718927-179318927 GCA_964059195.1 Ectobius pallidus
TTGGCTTTCGCTTCTGAATTCATTCCATTTTTTTTTTACTGTAGTACTGTAGTAGCAGCAATCGAAGCCTGTAAACTAATAAGGGTGGGGAGAACGATGGACAAGTGATCTTTTATAAGGTACCCGGGAGCAGAAAACTGTTCGGCGAGAAGATTTAGGAGACATGATCTAGTCAAGGCATTTTCGGGCGCTAATTCAAATATCGTTTAGACTTTCTGCAGAATATTATCAGTAGTACAGTAAGCCTAAATATAAAAGTTCACTCACCCCAGTCATCATGTGCCATGCGGTCTGACATGCGGCAGGATAACATACCACACATTGAGTATGTCTCCTAGAAGTATTCACCAAAATCACACTTGTACTATTTCGCTTCTGAAAGTAAAGATGCAATTAAAACAGGTCAGAAAGCATTTTTCACTCGACAGTTAGTAAATCCAACACAAATAATTACCCGGTACTTCAAACACACGACACTTCACTTCTGCCCGACATCACGAAAAATATTCAATTGAGAAATATTCGATTTTGATGTCAATCGATAGTGAATCCTTTAATCACGAGACGATAACAAGGAGGGGAAGATCGACCACCGCAATTCCCCTAGCCCGATCTGTTTTACCTACTTATGTGTACCACAACCATGCAGGGGCGGATCCAGAGAGACATTTTGGGGGGCCCAAAGTAGAGAGGGAAATTTTTAATCATAAAAATTAAATATTCCCAGTATACAGTTGAAATCAAAATGAACACTTCGGCATTTTATTACAAATGTATTTCAAAATAACGAATGTCGTTGCTTTAATTAAGTATTTGGGTAATGTTGTCTTTACAAAATTTATTAGAAGGCTGACCGTCTGAATAATCTGTGCTTAATGTTACAAATTTTGGGGGAGGAAAATTTCCCCATTCCCTCCCCCGTGGATCCGCCCCTGCAACCATGGCAATAAGCCTGGGTTGCAAATAGGACGGGCCACGAATTCGAATTCCGCCCAGACCAAATTTTTAAACCGAAATCTTATCCTCAGCCGTCAAGATAAATGTCGGATAACTTCTCTTCTCTCATTTCCATAACCTAGCTAAAAGGCTATGGAAACCGCCGCGGGTGTAGGCCTACGTTCGCCAGGGACGCCCCCCTAGTTTCATAAAAGTAATCAGCCCCGGGGCCCAGACCCCCAAAAGGGGGCCCGGCCGAACAGGCTTTATTTTTACTTTCTAAATTTACTCTAAAATAAAATTAGCTATAAGTCAATAAACAGCTTAAGTTATGTTTTATGTGTTTATTTTATCTGCATTGTCCTCTTGTATAACGGTGACACCGAATTATCAGTTAATCTAAAACGGATTAATCTTGAAGAAAAATTGCTATTTTTGACAAGTAGAAGCACAAATCCTTTTGGTCTCAACAGTAGGCCTCACTAACGTTCGGCGTTTAACATCGTAATTTTCAAAAGATTAAACTGGTACATACAGATAAAATTGTTCCTAATTAGAATAATTTAATATATTTTTCCGTTACGTTCCCGGCATCAGTTAACCGATTTGGTCCAAAATCAATAGGCTTCGTCCCATGGGCGTTATAAATGGTATACCAAGCTTTATGAAAATCCGATAAAGCTTATTTGAGTTATCGCGCTTACAGACACATGGACAGACAGACAGTCAGTCCTGTCTCCCAAACAATCGCATAAAGTACCAATCTGTCACTTAGTAATTATGTAATATCATGACATAATATTTTTGTTGCATATATTAATATATTATAAAGGGCGAGTTGGGTAGTGAATTTAACATTTGACGGGGGCTCGGGAAAATTTTTCCCTGGGGCCCTTGCTTTCTTTCCACGGAACTGCCGACCTAGTGGAATAACAGCAAGCTTACTCTAAAACTTCTTCCCAATGAAACCTAAGTGAAATGATGATTCCATGATTTTCTTCAAGATTCACAGTGTGAGCGGAATCATTATCGTCATCATCATCCACATCTTTGATTTCTTATATATCCCTTACAATTTCACAGGTACTATTCATATAAAATGTGACACTTTCATTGCCTTACCTTCATTACAATAAAATGTTTGTCTAGAAAAAATTTCAAATTTAGTGCAAGTAATTATTCCTACACACGAGAGGCAATGGCAAATCTCCGCGGTATCACCCTTGCCTGAATCACCTCGGACGAGTCGTGGTCATCACCCCACGGCTTCGTCCCGGGTCTGGACCTGCCTTCGGGCAGAACACTCATCATCATCATCATCACTCATTTGTAAGGTATTTAGCTGTTACAATTCATTTTTGTCCAAACAATTCCAACTATAAGTATGTGGAAACTTAAGCCTCACTTCATATTAGTTGCTTATAATCATTTAGTTATTGATTTATATGTAAACAAAATTTCCAGAGGGGAGTCTGCCACCTGCTTGGATTTGAGAGTGCAAACTACTGTTTACCCTCAATAAACAACAATATAATCCGGCAGACCACAAAAGGATGTGCCGAATTTTGACTCACCAGTGCCACAGTGCCAGTATAAATTTCCGTGAGAAAAGAACATTCACAACATTACAGTTATTTACAGTTTTTACAATTATGTACAAACTAGTCTATAACTTTGTGTGTACAATAATAATTTTTTATAAATAAAATATCAGTTTTTAGGTCATTTTTTATAATTATTAAGTCATTTTCTTTAAAATTTAGGGTCATTTTATAGGTCATTTTTCAAAACAATTTTAGGTCGTCAGAATCCGGGCCCTGATGATGATTGTACTTAGTTAATGCTTAATAACACTATGAATTGTTTGATGGTACATAAAATATATTGGTATAATATAGCCTACTTGTAACATCCCATATAAATCCAAAGTTGATAGCAATAAACAAAAAGGTTGAGTTAACTATACTCAGGACCACATTATTCTACAGAACCAGGACAGGAAATGATAATTGGGAGAAGTGAAAGCATATTAAATAAATGAAACCGAAGTCCTTATGGTCTGAAAATTCTCAGCCATCGTCTGAGAATGGAGTAACGAATATCCACTGAAATAATCTTGTCAGGATATCTTATTTAATTTATTACTTCCTCTGCCCGTACCATAGGTGCTATAGGTAGAGGAAGTATTGTTTACGACCCCCAAATTCGAAGTTGAGTTTTTGACATAAATATGTGTACACGTTTTGAGGCCTCCTGAATCCAAAAATGCTATTTTTGGAAACATGTCTGTATGTCAGTGTGTCTGTCTGTCTGTGTGTGTGTGTGGAAAGTCTGTGAACAAGCTAGCTCCAAAACGGAAAATTGTATGAAAACAAAATTTCGTATTTTGGTCAGGTACCTTCTGAAGATGTGAGCCGAGGAGTGGCGATAAGTTTCTCTTATTTTTAAGGGGACTTTACATGAAGAAATTTTCGTTTTTTGCGATTTTCTCGAAAACGGTTCAAACGATTTTCTTTAAAATTTGCACGTGTGTTCCTTCTACTGAGAGCTAAAACTTTTATTTGAAACTTTTTTTCGAAAAAATTCTCTGAAGGGTAGTTACAACCAACCCACTGTTTTTTTTAGAAAGTTTGTCTTGCGTGGTGAACAACTCAATATGCAAACATTCACGGCCTCTTATTCTTGCGATTCTGTATGTGAATACTGCTAACTTTTATTTGGGCAGAGGAAGTTATGTGACTTTCACATCAGATTTTTTTTATTTATTTTATTTTTACATACCGGTACATATTTAACACAAGTAAAAACAAATGAAACCAAACATGCCCCTGTATGAGCATCGCTCGTGTTTAGGGGATATAGTAGATTAATATAAATATAATTACATAACACTGCACAGTATACTATACACGAAAAATTCTAAATTTATGAGTATATGTAAATAAAAATAATTATTAGCCTTAACCAGTGGTAAAAATAGCATTTACAACAAAAAAATTGAATAAATTGGACTGAAACATTGAAAAACCAAACAAATTGTGCTATTAATATTATCTAATAACTTTTTTTATTTTCCTCTTAAAATGTTTAAGATTGTAATTTACATATTCAGGGTACTCAGCAATAAAATTGTTATACAATTTCAAACCATATTTTTGACCATGTAATTGCCCCTTGGTCATCTTACATTTTGATTCAGTGAAACGAAAGATGGTGTTTCTTCTTGTAGTTTGATAATGACTGTAGGAAATAAATTTATATGTTTTTATGGTAATATATTAATAATCAAGTAGTCATGGTAAATAATCGTAAATCAAATACCTTACCGGTCATTAGAGGGGTACCGCAAGGTTCGGTTTTGGGACCGTTTCTTTTTCTGGTATATATGAACGATTTGCCAAAATTTTTGCCACATAAGTCCGTAATATATGCTGATGATACAACTTTCATAACAGCGGACCATAATTTAGAGGAAGTAAAAAGAAAAACACAAGAAATGCTTAGAAATTCCGCGGCATGGTTTCATAAAAATAACCTCATCTTAAACAATAGCAAAACTGAAACAATGTTCTTCTTCCTCCATAGGTTAAATGAGAATATAAATGAGTCCGACTCTGTTAGACTATTAGGCATCCATTTGGATCCTAAATTGAATTGGAAAGCCCATACCGAACAGCTAAGCATCAAGCTATCCAGAGTAATCTTCTTGTTAAGTAGATTAAAAACATTAGTTAGTAAACAGCATCTACTTAACTCTTACTATGCTTTTTTCCATTCCCATCTCCAATATGGTTATATTATGGGGAAATTCTTCTGGCGCCCAAACAGTGTTCAAGTGGCAGAAAAGAGCAATAAGAGTAATTACGGGAACTGTACGCCATGAAACATGTAGACCCATTTTTAAAGAGCTAAAAATCTTAACTGTACCCTCACTCTATATTAAAGAATGCCTCCTTTCAATAAAAAAACAGACAAACACTTTACCACTCAGAACAGCCATTCACGGGTATGAAACTAGAAATAGAAATGATTTAAACATGGACTACACCAGATTATACATGAGTCAAAATAGTTTTAAATATACAGGTATGAAGTTATACAATATGCTACCGCTTACAGTGAGAAATTTACCAATTCATGTCTTTGAGAAATACCTTCATAATATTTTAATTGAAAAGTGTATATATGATGTTAATGACTTCAATCTCTGTTAATTTTATTATGTTTTTAATGTATTTGTTTTTTATGACTATTGTCTATTTCAACTTGTGTTGACAAATGACAAATAAAGAAAATTCAATTCAATTCAATTATTAACTTATAAATCTGTTCGATTTTCATAACATTGAATTCAACACATAATAGTTTTGATGGGTAATCAATAGGTTTATTTAAACAAATTTTTATTATTCTCTTTTGAGGTAAAATTAATTTTGTACAAATGGTCTTAGAAACGCTTCCCCAGCCAATAATTCCGTATTGGATTAATGATTCAACTAGTGGTAGATATATTGACCATAATGTAGAAAAAATGAAATTTTATTCTTTGATATATACTACATTTTGAAAATATAACAATACAAGTTAAAAAGTAATGGAATTTTTATTAACAACTTGACTTGAAATCAAACTTGAGAGGAACACATGTTTACAAGTAAGGGACAGAGTTTTGTTTCTTGAATCACAGAATTATTAAGGCATATATCATTAAGCAGGTGTAATGTGTTACTTCTTTAGAACTGGATATATATGCATTCATGAACCACAGATTATTGTCTCTGTTGGATATTGCATAAGAATATTATAGGACAAAAATTCCCAGTCTCAAAGAAATTATTCTGCTATAATATTCTCACATTTTTAGAACTGCAAAGTCCCTTCATTCAAACAGTATGAAAAAATGCCATTGGTACTCATAATTGTTACATGACTTCAACTATAGTAATTACCATACCCAAATGTTTTCCAAGAAATGTAATCCCACTACTTGTATTCTAGTTCTTGAATATGACTGATATCTACTGCCAATATAGTATTACTTACTGTATTTCTTAAGTTTGTTTCTAAAATTGTTCCTTTACTAACATACAAAACCTTACAATTAATTTTGTACACACTCCGTGTCAGCAAATCTGATGGTACAAAGCTCACCCTCAAACTGAAAGCATGGACGACGTTACAGACAGAGGCGGCAGGAATTCGAATGAAAGCGAAACTTGCTGGATTGAAAACATTTACGGCATCACGCTAGTACCACTTGGTTAACTTAAAGTGCAAGGAGCCATGGATTATATTTTCACTGTGGACTTTAGCACTCCACGCATGCACACTGCCAATGGTATGTTCGAATTTTAACAGTCACCAAGTTTCAGGTTCCAGGTGATCTCTGTACAGTAGACTCGTGACTAACAGTAGGAACTTATTCTACAAGTAGAATCTGAGAAAATAGAAACTTTGCAGGAAGTAAACACGATTGACTGGAAATGAGTTTGAAAGATGTCAGTGCATTGGAACATCATACTACTTTGTGTAAAGCTTTTATATAAGGAGTTAAAAAATCTGCATTACCATTTATAACAATGGAAAGAGAAAATTCAATAGAACTTTGATAAACAAACTTCCACAAATGAAAACTTCATTATCTCAGCCTCGTCTCGAGCTCTTTAAAAATATTACATAATTATAAAAATAAATAGTTCAGTTTTGTATGTAGTGGAATATGAATGAACACAAATTGTGTCACCTCTTCTTTGCATAGTGTAATATTTTCCTTATATGACTAATTTTCTCAAGTTACATGGGACACCATGCAATACATGATTACTGCTGATTACCAACTTTCCCAACCTCAGTTGCAGTCTGGTTTATTAAATCTGAGAAGAATCCATCATTAAGCAATGGGGTACTATCCACTGTATGTACATTACGATGGCCAGTATTACCAGTACCAATTTCCCCAACATCAGTTGTGGTCTGGTCTATTGCATCTGTTACCCTCATTAATTGATTTGATTTGATTTGATTTAATTAAAGGTGATGTCAATGTATGTCCATGACGATGGACATGATTTGGCAATGATGGCGGATGCTTGTTCAGTATTGGCTCTGAAGTGAAAGTCACCGTATATGGATTGTTTGTATACTCAAGTTCTAATAGTATGATCACATTCTCTTCAGGATAAGGCTTCAGGTAGATTCCTGGAACATACAGTGTTACCTGTGGTCCTAGAAGTGGCCAGTAACGTCCTAAGTTGTAGCCATTAAGAAAAGCAACTCCCTAGAGGAAAAATAAATAAATGTATATTAATTTTGCAGATAAGATATGACTATCTCTTAAGAAAGTGCCAGATTTAAGTTTACTGAAATTTAGTGGTATTTTATACCTATTTTTTTTCCACAGAAGCAAATAAATACTTTCTTCCTCTTATGCCATATCTAACTAAACTCTGTGGCGCAACATCCCCGAAGGAACAAGGCCTACCACCCGACCACTGCGTCATCTACCTATAGGCAGATGGCAGGATTGGGGGGCATGTGGTCAGCATGCCGACACCCACGGCTGTTAATGGTGGTTTCCATGACCATGTTAACTGAACAATGAGAATTGGACAATGTCTGGGCATTGGTTTATTGATCATGGCTTAAAGACTCAAGATCAAGATCAAGAATGTAGGTTTTACACCAACAATAAATCACTATAAACAATGCATGGCAGCAGACCTAGCTACTGTATTCTATCAACAGTGGCAATCTTGAAAAACAATCCACACAACATTGTATATCGATTTAGTCACCAAAATGGCACACTTTAATACAGTTCAAGACAAAAAAGTTGCCCAAATGAACTGGAGTTCCAGGAATAGATAAAAAGGTTCTGCTGTATTACATTTTTTTGTTTTATGAAGATTGTATGAAGATCACTAATATTATTTTCAAAAGCTGGCTCTTGTTTTCTCTTTTGAAAATATTTCTGTGCACCAGTAGTGATTACTTTTTTCTGGAGTGAGTTTCTGTTGTAATTTGTCAGCAAACTAAACAATGCAGCTCTCTCTATAACACTATAACATGTACTTGGAAATGTAGTGCTTGAAACATATTATAACAATGTTGCAATTTTTATTTTTTTATTTTTTATTTCAGCTGTATTTATACTCCTTTTAGCTACGAGGCCATATCAAGAGTTTGGAATCTGTGTCTGTACAGTAGGGAACTACTGATTTTCAATTAGAATTAGAATTAGAATTAGCCCTCAAGCATCCCATAGCGGGCAAGAGCCTCCTGGCATACCAGGGTGGCTGACTCATCGAAGGAACGTTTCAGGCTAGCCTCACCTGAGAACGATAAAATTTAAGTACATAATTGACCCTAGCTTTAGTACTAATTTTGAAGAGTGTTCCACTTCTTTCTGTCTCTGGCACTCCTAGACCACAAGTTCCCCACAACACTCTTAAGCTCGTCTTCCCAATTTTTCAATTATTTTCTATTATTAGTGAATTATATGGAGTAAATATCAACTGATATTAATTTAAATGGATATGTTATAGGATGAAATGGGGAGGATGATTCATGGTATGTAAATATCCAATCCAATTCAGCATTTTGCTTTATGACTGGGAAAGCCATGAAAAAGCCCATGTCAAATTGGCTGGCCACAGGATTGTTATAATTATTTTATGTTTTACTATTAGAACAAAGTTGTCAATTTTATTTCCATTTCTTTATAAGAATTACTTTTGTGATCCATTGATTAGCATACTAGAGGACTGCTACTTATTATTCAAACCCTGCTCATATCATTCTGTTCCAACGACGTTTTCATTAAAAATCCCTTTCTGCTACTTATTTCCATATTCCTGTTAGTTCTGGAATGGGGTCACTCAGCCTCATGAATACAACTAAGAAGCTAATTTATAAATGAGTATTGTTCTCAGTCAAGAAAATTGTTATTAACAACCTAGTAGACGATAGAAGAATCTCACTTTGGCCTATAAATCATTCACATCTAAGTTTTTGTATTTATACACTAAATTTTAAGGCACCATCCTTTCTCCATTAAACATTTTCTCTGTTACAACTCTTTTGAAATGATGCCACTGATTCAACTGCTTACAATGGTATTGCATGTAGAGAAGACAAGGTAATTATCATTCAGACTGGCAAATTACCAAATGTGGTTAGTCTCTACAAAGATAGCCTAATAACATTGCCAACAAACAAACAAAATACCTAACATAAAATAAAATATCCTACCAATTAATGGACACTACATTTGCCAACAAATTCTTCTTTTATAATTTAAAATTTAAAAATTGGGTGCGCATTAGATTCAAGTAAATACGGTGTTCGTAATTCCTAAAAAGTTTTCTACACTATATATCCCTTTATATGAATATATCTTTAACAGAAATGCTAACTATTAGACCTTAGGGAATGTCTTATATCCTGAACATGTTTCAACAAATGACTTATAATAAAACAACTTTGTGCAAATATTGAAAGCAAACAGGTATCGTTTAATTATGATAGGTATTTTATATTAATTGTATATGTATTTTATGCATGTTTTTCAGAAAATTGTACCTTAAGGTAGGACTTGTTATAGCCCACATATAAATACAGTGCAGTTTTCATTTTAATTTTACATTCTAGTGTGATTTCTACCCCAAAAAAAACTGAGAATGAAATTTTTACAACTAATGCAAGTAATTCTGTAACTTAAAAAAGCGTAACCCAAAAGTCATCTGTCATATGAGAAAAGAAGCTTTCTCTGAATATACGAGGGTTGATCCAGAAATAAGGTTCCCATCAATTTTACAAATAGACAACATTGTTTATTCTCATAGTAATGTACATCGTTGGAAAGAAGACACTTTGCTCTATTTTTCGACATAATCGCCATCTTTTTCTAGGCATTTTTGTAAACGGTGCTCCAATTTTTGTATCCCAATTTCGTAGAACTCCGCCGCCAACCCGTTGAAGAAAGCGTTTCACCCCGTCTTTGACTTCATCATCGCTCCGGAAGCGTTGGCCACCCAAGTGTTCCTTTACCTTCGGGATCAAGTGATGAAAGCTAGGCGCGAGGTCCGGACTGTACGGTGGGTGACAGTTCACCCAAAGTTTATGAAAAGGTACTGGGTTTGATGGGAGATATGAGGTCGGGTGTTGTTGTGAAGCAGCGTTACACCGGCTGACAGTCGTCCTCGCCGGCGGTTCTGGATAGCTCGCCTGAGTTTCCTTAGTGTTGCACAATAACTGTCTGAGTTGATTGTTGTCCCAGGTTCCATGAAATTGATCAGCAGTATCCCCTTACGATCTCAAAACACACTGGCCATGACTTTGCCAGCAGAAGGAGTTTGTTTGAACTTCTTTGCGACTGGTGACCCTGAGTGACGCCACTGTTTGGACTTTTCTTTTATTTCGGGAGTGAAATGAAACACCCACGTTTCGTCTCCCATAACAATGGAGTCCAACAATCCTTACGGAATGAATCTCGCACTTGGTGGGAGCAACAATGAGCACCTCCATTTCGGACAGCTGCTGAGCCAAGGCTGAGCGGCGCAGCAAAGCGCGGCCAGGCGGAATCGAGAGTGGGGGAACAGCCGCACACAGCGGTGTTGGTGGATTTCGCCTCACTCTTTCCCGTGTGGCTGGAGCTCTTTGGGAACCTTATTTCTGGATCAACCCTCATATTAATGGAAACAAAACAAAGCCTATGATGGTCTCTTGGGATTCCAACCAGGTGAAAATGTTTGTGTATTCCGAACTTTTGGTTGTTACTAGCTCTGCAGCAATCTTCTGGGAGAGAAGTGAGCTATGGAAGGTAGATGGAGCTCTTATATCTTGTAATTGGGTTGTAAAAGTATTATTCTCAAGGCCTATTTAAGAATTGCATTAGTCTTTTCAGAAGAGGAAAATTAATCCTACATATCAAATGACATTTATGTCACACAATATTTTATAATAACTTGTTATAATTAAACTTACCTTCCCCCATCCCGTAGGGTCCAAGTAAGTATCAAGAATTTCAGTGAGATGTGAAGGTAGTTTGAATGTGCCTTTGAAGAAAGTTGGACTAGTGAAAGTGAAACCTGGTCCCAAGTCACTAGCATTGTTGACCACAGAAAGATCAGTCAGAGGAAAGCCAGTATGGATCCAGTCTGTTAAAATCCAGCCTCCAAGAGTGACATTGGATACAAAACCCTGCAATATAGATAAGAATACTTAAAAGAAACCATATAAACAATGAATAAGGGGGTAACATAAGGTTGGGTTGAAATTTTTGTTAGTTTGTTTTAAGGCATTTCTAATAAGAAAATACGCAACCTTCACAATACAAATTGTTCCATGCGAATATGTCGATTAATTATTACCAGAGTTATGGACGTTTAACTTAAGTAATTATAAAATGGAAGTGGCATTTAAAAGCCCTTCAGCAGAAAATACATGTTGCAGGTAAATCACATTTTCTCACAAATCACAGTTTCATACATACAATTTTCTTTTTCTACAAAACTATTTGATGGATTTACATTAATTTTGGGTGAATACTGTTGAATAACATAGTTAACATCTGAAATTAATATTTTGCATCAATCATCATTGACATTTTCATAGAAAACTAAAATGCATTAAAGTATTTTGAAATTTTTGTTTAAATTCTAAAGTTTTTCCCATACAAATACGTACTAAGCTATGTTCCAGATATTTTTAGTTCAGTTCATTTGCTATAGCCTCGATTTCAAACTGTCAATATTTCATATCATTCACTGCTATATGTTCTAAGAAAAAGAAACCTTTATTTATTACTAATCATGATTTTCAGTGGAAGGAAAGGAAATAGACATTAAATCCACATGATTTTCAATCAAAATCAAAATGACTATCATTTAAAAAATACAATCAATTCCATTACAAAACTATGCACATACGTGTAGTTATTACTTGTTGATTTTGATGAAAGGCCGGTTTAAGGAATTTTGGACCCTCCTCCAAACTCTAATTATAAGGCACTGAAGATCAGTAAGTTGTGGTTTCCTATGCTATGAGAAGTTACAGTACAACTATTCAGGGAAGTATAGGCTGGAAAACCATTTGCTAAACCATGCACAGGGTATAAATATTGGAGCAACATGGGACCAGTTTGTACACAACTGGCTAGATGGACATATTCTCCAGAAGAAATGCCTCTGAAGATGCTCACCACAGTCCCGAGTGAAACATCAGCCATGTAAACCTGGGACCACGGCCCCATATTTTCTTGATAACAATAATAGTTTGTTAAGAAAATATTGGGTTGTATGATTATAATGATTACTCTTATACATTTTTATGAAAACTATATATCTATTCTGAGCTCAATTAAGCTTTTGAGTTTGTAACACACCATAAATTTGTAGGAAGATTAAGTAAGGAAATATACACTCTATCTTCACTATTAGGTGTATTTACCCAGAAAAATTGTTTCAAAGGGTATCCTCATCATCATCAGCTGAATGCGCTTATCCTTTCTGAGTATGTGACTGTGGCCAGGAAAAGGCTTCTTAAGACAGGGCAGAAGAATCTATTATTGTTTATTATGGATTCTAATTCAGCATGAAATTGGGAATTTTATAAAAAAGAATTAGTTCTCTAAATCAGAAATGAATGTGCTATATGCAATTCAATTCTGATGCTTGGAAATAATTAATTACAGGAAAATGATCTTTAAAATGTGAGAAATTATTGTGCTGTAAAATTGGTTGAAATTCAAGGATTTGAGTTTCGGTTTTATAATAATTATCAAGAATAAAAATGTTTACAGGAATTTTAATAAGCAGGGATGGAAATCAGGGGATTAAAAAACTGTTGATATATCCAGGAAATTGAAACTTAGTAAACCTACTACGGGTGGTAAAATACACAGAGAATTAATATATATATATATATATATTCTACTCAAGTATAATCACAGGGCTGATATGAAACAAAGTGTGTTAACAACCATAATGGTTAATCTGCATGATCCATTCTCTTGACTCAATAAATGAAAACATAGGAAAAGGCACGTTTCTTTTAGATTATCACATAAATGTGACCTTGAACTTAAATCAATTAATTTCCTTCACACAAACAATGCAAGAAAACAATTTAAATTAATATTATCAAGTAGAATTTCGGTATTAGCGGTGTATGTGCGATTTTATACGGTGCCATTGAAATAACAGCAGTTAAGTCGCCAACGTTAAATAGCCATTGCAACTTATGATTTTTTATTCATGCAGTGTTATATCCATAATACGTTTTCATAATGTTTCCATAATTGCAACCAACTGAGCAATACATCAGTATGTACTTTAAGAATTCATCTAACAGTTCTTGTACACGAAAACTCCTTTTGAATGGACTTATATAAATTCCTATTTTAAGACTCACCCAGATTTTTTTGTTGTTGACTGTACAGTGGTGAAATTTAACCTGATTGAAATACAATTTTGCAGCCTGGCAGGTACATCTTTGTTAGAAGGCCTTCACTTGGAAATATGCAAATGAAGATGTGAAGTTACAGACCTCACAAGAGAATGTCTTAAGTTGCACAAGGACAAGAGCTAATGTTTACAACAAATTTCAGTTCCAGAAAAACTGCTAGAATTCGAAATAATCACAGTTACTGTCTGTGTGCTCCTCATAAACTTCTACTAATAACAAGTATATGCACAAGACAACTGACTGCAAAATGTGAAATAAGTGCTAGAGGTATTGCTTCAGTCATGAATCTTAATTCACCTTAAAATCCTTGAGCTTTTCTCCAAAGTTGATACGTCCTTGGTTCTCCACAAGAATCTGGATTTTGTCATTAACTCGAGCTGACAAAGGAGCAGAAGTGATTTTATCCATACGACTTAGAGTAACCCTCGGAACCTATAATTAAAAAAAAAAAAAAAAAAAAAAAAATACAGAATGGTTAAACAGCTTATACACCAAGTCACAATATAGATCCACAGTAAATAATTGACTAATGTATTGCTATGTCCACCACCTCTAATTACCTCTTTAATGCCTTCTGTTCCCATTTCAGGAATGCATAAGTTAGGCTATATTATTAACACAGTCAAAAGCCATATAACTATCTGTGGTCCCTAATACAGTGAGTCCCACGCAAGATTTGGCCAATGACATGGGTTTCTGCGTCGCGGTGGACACAGCTCTAACTCCCGAGCGATCGGGTGAAATATCTATGCAAATAAAGCATAGGAAATTTTCTTTCATGCACATAAGTTCAGCTTCCGAGACAGAGTTAATTTCTCTTGTGATAGGCCTATGTGACATTGTCTTTAAGTTCTTCTAACAGTATGTGAATATTATTTATGGGGAAACTTGAAAAATAAAGTGTATAGGTCAATTTCCCATACATTAGAAGAACTTAAAGACAATATCACAAGAGAAATTAACTCTATCTCGGAAGCTGAACTTATGCGCGTGAAAGAAAATTTCCTAAAAAGGTGCCAGTATTATGTGGATGCAAGAGGAGATCATTTCCAACTTCTCTTGTGTTGAGGTACGTGGTTATTTTCATTGTAATTTTAACTGTAAATGTGAGAACCTGAATAATTACACCGATTGCGGCTTTATTTGCGTAGATATTTCACCTAATCGTTTGAGCTGTGCCCACCGCGATGCAGAAACCCGCATCATTGGCCAACTCTTGTGTGGGACTCACTGTAGACTGTATTGTTATATGAGGGTTACTGCTTTATTGAGAGGCTGTAATGTAATGAGCTGGTGTTTCTATGAAGACATGGTGTAGATCATATTCAATTGTGAAATTAATAACTATGCCCATAAAAATTGGGAAAAAAGAGCATTGTTATATTGATTGTTGGCAATATAACTCATCAGTTTGTTGATTGCTTTGATTTTGTGAACTGCTCTAGATGAGTCATTTGTTTATAATATTACAACATGCTGAGATCTGATTTTTTTTTACATAGTGGAAAGAAGGGGATCATGAAAGCAAGCCTAAATGGAAAAACATTGAATGATCTGGACGAAACTCACTATGAGCTACGGAATTTGAATCTAAGGTTTTTTCCCTGAGCTGTGCACTTTAATCAACCACTGCCGTGGTCTTGTGGTTAGTGTTGCTGACTACAGATCCGTCGGCCCGGGTTCCTTCTCCAGTACCTCCTCGGATTTTTCTGAGGTAGGGAGGTCTGGTAGGGATGCTCAGCCTCATGATTCAAATTGAGAAGCTACTTGATAGAGAAGTAGCAGCTCCGGTCATGGAAACCACCATTAACGGCCGTGGGTGTCGGCATGCTGACCACATGCCTCCAACCCTGCCATCTGCCTATCGTAGAAGACGCAGCCATCGGGTGGTAGGTCTTGTCCTGGTAGTTAGTTAGTTAGTGCACTTTAATGATAAAATGCACCTCAAAGCTGGGTTCTTAGCTTTTTAGTTATCAATCTTTTAAATTATTTATGCATAGTTTGGGTAAGGTTCATGAATCTGTGGTTCATTTTAATCGTTTCATTTCAAATCTTATGACCATAAGCAACATAAGATTTGTTTTATTTGTTTATTTCTATTCTATTTTGTGCCCTTTAAGGCGAGGAGGCAGGGTGGGAACGCCCCTAAGCACCGCAGCCACTACCGACTTATTGTACCTACCTCCGGGATGGGATGAGTTGCATACCCACAGGCCGCCCTGGACCCACAAAGTCCCCTGTGAGCCCCCACGGAACTCCCCTACATTCAACAAACCTAGTGCCATGCCACGTGTGCGCCACCCCCTGCGGTACCTCCAACCGGGAGCCCCGACAGGTTCGTGACACACACCACCAACAGTCTTTGGACCACAAGCAGCGGGGAGAACGGGAGAGGCCCCCAAAGGGCTCTGACTGCCGAAGCAGACCCGATACCAGAAGTGGAAACGGGATGAGGATGAAAAGGGGGAAAGGTGAGATGAACTGGAGAGTGTTGGTGGAATGAAAGGGGGAAACGGGAGAACCCCGAGAAAACCCCCCAAGGCATGGCTTCATCCACCACAAATGACACACCCGCGAGCCCCGAGATTTGAACTCAGGACCGCTAGCATGCCAGGCTCACGCGCTACAGCATGAGCCACCGCACCAGGTATTTGTTTACTTGCTTATTTATTATGTAAAACAATAAAATTAAGAATAAAATTATGTACATAATTCATACAATTTATGTAATTATGATGTCAGTGTTAATAAATATAAGGTTTTAATTATTTTTCTGTCAAATAAATTATTAAAATAAAACTTCTATCAGTTGAGTAATTAATTGTGTGTGAAGCCACCAGCACCTGCTACTTTACCACATACTAGAAATTTGCATGCAGAAAACTGGGTGATCTATAGAATGTTTCAAGGAGCAGACATACAATGAAGATAAAACAATTAACCACACATCCAAATCATTTATGAGCGGTAATTTTGTTATCAAACTTCCTGATTTCCAATGAGCAGAGATCACAACTACTGAAAAAGTACATCACCGGAATTCTTACATGTTATTGTTTCAGACAAAAAATGTAATGTATGAACGAAATAGTCAGTACTTACACCATTCACCATTACAATAGCTCTATCACTGAGATCAGGGATGCTTAGAACTGCAGGGTCTGGGACTGGCACAAACAGAGTTGTCTCGTACAATACAAATCCATAATGTTGTCCAAGTTCTTCAAAGGTCAGAGGAAACCTGCTTCTCACGGGATCTTTTTCTGATGTTGTATTTATGAGGACAGACACAGGAGCAAGTAAAAAATCCCCATATGCTCCTTTAGGAGCAGGTGAAGGGAGTGTGATGTTTGGTAACGGCATAAACTGCAATAGAAAAAATAACTTAATAACAAATCTTATTAATCTTAACAATCACAGGAGTTAATGCACTGATGATTCAGAATATGAACCCTTTTGGTAACATGCAACGATACAATCATTACCGACCTCACTATCTGCTGAGTGCCAGCCTCTGTATTGGTTCTACCAGCTCAAGAGTGCATCAACTTTCTACACACAAATGCACAGTTGTTGAAAATATACATAAAGGATGGAGATTTGCCCTTTTGGGGATAATTTTTATAATTGTGGATGCAATATGTACGTGGGCCATATACATTTCACTTGTGACAATGATAGAGGTATACGCATACTTTAGGAATGATAATAATATGTTATGTTTCTGTTATATTTATCATTATGTAATGTTGATATGATCATGATGTCTTTGTCATGCTGCTATCAGATAAATAAATCACTACAATTATTACAGGATAAATCATCTGTGTTTAAATCACACTTTCTTAAATACTCTAATAAGTATATTCATCATCTTTTCTCCCCAATAAATATGTTTTGCACCAATATGTTTCACTCAAAAAAGTCCCCTTCTGAAAGGCAAAGCCTTCACAAAGTATGTCCTTTTTTTGTCAAGTCAATTTTTTGGTTATATATTAAAAGGATATAAAAGGTACGGTCTGCCCCAAAAATATGTACATTATTTCATAAAAAATAATCCCGTTCTGATCGGCACTGGCATTTTAGACAATTAGAAGCAGAAATGAAGTAAAATGGCAAATGGCATGTAAGAAGGTTTACTTTACCATAGGCCTATTATGGCCAAAAAAAAAATAATAATAAAAGTATGGGGACTTTTTAGTAGTTTTGTAAATTTTCTTGTTTTGATGAAATATTAACTTATAACTTGAGTTATGTTCAAGATTTACAGGTAGACCTAAAGATAATGCATTTTGCATGGCTCACCATCCCAGAAATAGTTGGGGCTTGATCACTGAGTAAACAGTTGATGAATAACGTAGAGAGATTCACATTTTAATTGTAAGTTTCCAAAAGATATAACGGACAAATATAAGAAAAAATAAAAAGCTAGAATCCAGGGTGATAGGAACATACCATTTACATTTTAAAACAAAAACATTCCACTAATTTTTGTAGAAGGAAATGCAAACTGCACAGTTAAGTAGCTTAAGATTAAGGGAGAAGCTGCATTTCAAACTCTGTTCAGAATAGTTCTGTAATATTTTTAAATAGTCCAGTATTAAGGATACATTCAAACTCTTTTTTTATAAGAAACTAGCCATTCTTAATACAGAGGTTTCTTTTCAGCTGAATACATTCTAGTTTTAAAGTGAACATTTAAGGACTTTTTAAACTTAAAAACTCCATTCCCGAATATACTTTCATCTTAACCAGAGCAAGTATTACTTTATTCCTGTCTGTTAAGTACCGGTAGATTATGAAAATGTTCAGTGTTGGTAAGACTCAAATATACAAATTCTGTTTGAGTGTGATTGATTCCATTGTGAATAAAAGACATTGTGTTTTTATTTATAACAATTACGTGCATGTCCCTAGTGTAATTTTTATCCCACACCTTCATTAAATGGAAGCCTGGCTTTAAAGAAAAAATGCCATGGACCATTTTCGACTCTTTAAAGACACAAAATAAGGTATTCAGATGCTGGTAAAAGTGAAATCCAGAAAGAATTAGGCCTAAAGGTATACAAAATTCCATTTTCTGAACCGTTATGAAAACCAAAAACAAGTGAAATTAAACATAATAATAAAATAAAAAATCACAGAGTATTGACTTACATTGTAGAATTGCAATAGCTGCATTTCTGGTATTGCTGATTTCCTTAAATTGTTATTTAATATTTCTCATATAAACAAGAATAAATATACAATTTACCTTCCCAATAGCTTCTCGTATAGCAAAATATTTACTTGTAGGATCACCTGCTTCTGTGAGTGGAGCATCATAATCATAGGATGTAAGCTGAGGTTGATATTTATCCCCATAATTAGCACCTAAGAACAATAAATTATGCATAAGAACTAACTCCAGGAATGTCACAAAATAACAGTAATAGGCCTAGGGTTTATGATACCAACTATCCTGTATTTACCAGGAAATCTCATATTTTAACTTTATTTTAACCAAAATCTTAGGTTCAATATTTTTCAGGATCTAATGCTGATTAGAATCATTAATTACTGTAAAGAATTTTTTAAATATATTTATTGACAGTTATGCCTTACAGCCATTCCACGGAACGTAAGCCTCAATTATGAAATTAATTTTCAATACTAGTCTACAGATGAATTAATTCACAAAATTAATTTCATAATTTTTCAGTGATGGCATATATTTTTAATTAATATTAAAAGGTTGTTACGGTCTGGACACTACAGGCTCACTTTCCGTGGAATGACTGCTTACTTATAATCCAGAATTACTTATAAGCCTACTTGGAATCCAGTCTTCACAACTTTCATTAATATAATAAGTTTGGGTCCTCTATTTATGTGCCAATATTAACCTTCCATCTATTATTTTTTCCATTTATCCCTTATTTTCACTCCTCTCTTGCCTTCCATCCCTTATTCTATATTATAAAAGTTGGCAGTGTTATTATGATTTTTTTTAATTTTCTTGAAATACCCTTATGAAAACCGATGGTGGGTAGGACACTGTTCAACAGTTAGCTTACTTAACAAAAATGAGGGTTATTACTTATCACCAAAGAAACATTATGTTCTGTCATAAATCAGTCTATGTAAGATCTAATTCATACCTGCTAAAAACCCAAAATTGGTGCCTCCAAAGAACATGTAGAAATTAACAGAAGCATTAACTGACAGCATCTCACTCAAAGTGTTGACCACACCTTGTGTACCAACAGTTTGAAGGTCTTCACCCCAGTGTGTCAGCCACCCTGGATAAAACTCTGAGTTAACAAGGGGTCCATGGGGCTCGTACTGTCGCTGCGCATCAAACGAGCTATTAACATTTCCTCCTGAAAGCAACGTTTTCATGACTGTTATTACCATTTGTATCTCCTGTGTATCCACTGTTAAGTCAATATTCCACATATTGTTACAATAGTTCAAGTGTCTATAATTATACTGTAAAAAGCAAGAAAGCTATGCTTATGTCTTTTCTCAAAATAGAAAGACTTGAAACAACATGTGTGATTTATCCCTTGAACAGGTCTCATGTCTCTATAGCTAGTGATACTTTCATTGATCAATCCTGATCTGGTGCCCACAATAATCAATCTGTGTCTTCAATAACACTAATGAGCAAACTGAGTAGTAGATTGATCCAAACCTATAGCATCATACTCCACTCTCAATGGCAATATACAATTCCTAAGCAAGCTAAAACAATATTATCTATTTTATGGAGGTTCATTGCCATGCTTACATGAGCCCGCCATTCAACCCTATTCTGTGCTAACTCCATTCAACCATCCCTTAAAAATCCTACTTTCCTTAAATCTATTCTAATATTGCTCTCCCATCTATATCCAGATCATCCAAGTGGTCTTTTCCCTCAGGTCTCCCAGTCAATCAGGCCATGTCCAAGCCATTTCATCCTCATTGATTAAATTAGCCTACCCTTATTAAGTTCAGTGAAGAGTACAAGTTATGAAGCTCATCATTATGCAGTTTTCTACAGTTTTCATCTCTCTTAACCTTTAGCATCATAAAATACTTAATCAAAGTACACGTCATATTTACATCAAATGACATCAGTGCACGACCCACAGTTTGTACTCCCTCTTGGCAGACTTCGTGCCCAGGATCTTTATGTCCTGAAAAATCCATTGACCAAAGCCAGATCTTAAATCACAACCTTCAGATCCAGAGGCGGGCATGCTACCTCTGTGCCTCTGAGGTCGAGAACATCATATTAAGGCATAGGCCTATATAAAATCAAATTAAAAGCAAACTTAGCATTAAATGTATAGATTTTTTCGTCCCTATGTATGAGATGCTGTGCCAGTGACTTAGTCAAGTTCAGGCTTCAAGAGTCTAGCCATTTTTTTACAGTGTCCAATAAACTCTGCAGTGCTAGTAGCAGCTGAAAGCTTGGAATTCATAAATCCATTCCACGACTGGAAGTCCGAAAGACTCTCATCCATTATCAACATAGAGAAAGTCACAAGTCATAATATGATATATTTCATAATGATATAATGATAAAATTATGTAGGACATTTGAAGACAACTTATTAGAACCTGCTACCCTTATTGTTTAAATGCATTTCAACTATCATTTTTATCTCTTAAGGAACATAAATTCAGTGAAATGTCAGCAATCTGGACCAATTGGTGAAAATTTTTTATAACACCAAGGGTTTATAAATGTACAATACAAGAATAAATTAATTACTTTTCATTACATTAGATTACGTTTAACAATTCCCAATCTGCTACACACACTGGCAAGCGGCAACACTATTTTCAAGACTTTCAATGATTTTTAAGTTTTTATTGAAAGAGAAATGTTTCATATTTTTGCTTTCCTGATGATACTGCTGGTTTCAGCAAATTAGTCCTGCAGTATTTTAATCCTTACAGGATTCAAAAGTATTAGATCGGGCTGGGGGAGGGGCTGAAAGTAATTTGCTTTTTTTTCAGGGGAGGGTGGTGGCAGACAAGGCCATCAGATGTTAAAAATCAATCTTAGCTCTCAGAAACGTATTATGTTGTATCATGAGTGATGGCTGTTGTTATTTTTATTTTTAAAAAAAATCTGTATGGATTAAGTAATATCTGACTTAACAGAATTGTACTGTAATGTTTAACGTCAACAAATTTACTGCATAAAAATATGAAAATTAAAATTACTAGTAAGAAATTTTACCTGAACCAAAATCAACAGTCGCATAAACTTCAGGAATTTTCCCACATCTGAGATAGCCAGTACCAGCACCATCTGTAGTGTACAGTACAGCTGCATCCCCTACTAAATTCTTCATTGTATCCCGTAAGTGTGCAGTATAATTTCTGTCACATGCGTTATAACTGCCATATTCATTTTCAACCTAAAACAGTACCCAGTATGAATGCAAAAAGAACATATTTTGTAAATCAAAGATAAGTTCAGATCATATATAAAACATTCTACAGATTTAAAATACATCATGTCAAGAGATGCTTTGAATATACGAAGGTAAGTCAATAAGTATCCGCACTTTTTGTTTAATCTTGTGTAGGTTGGATCTACCACTTTGTGCTTGTACATGTCAACATGTTGTTCACTCATCGCCGCTTGTGGAATGTTTGACTGCTATGACTCCACTGTGTGTTGCACTGTTGTACATTAAACATGTCTGCACCACTCAGCGTTTGCAACAAAGAAGAACAGCGTGCAGTGATCCGTCTTTTGTCATCTGAAGGTGTACCAGGTGTGATTAAATACATCAAAGACTTTCTGCATGATATGGGGAAATGTTTTACCATGGCGAAGCATGTATGAATGGATTGAAAAGCTCATAAATGTGAAGAACGAGGAAAGAACAGGATGCCCATCCACATCCACTAGTGATGTCAATATTGGGAGAGTGCATATAATAATTCAGGCAAACTGAAGCGTCACTGTCGATGAAGTGGCACCATATGCAAATTAGTCATGGTTCTGCAGGCTTTGCTTTCATAAAGTCTGTGCAAGGTGGGTCCCAAAACAGCTCACTGAACAGCACAAGTACAATTGTGTGTCCATCTGCCAATGCTTACTAGACTGCCATGCTAACGAAGGTTAAAGCTTTTTTGAAACGAATAGACACTGGAGACGACACTTGGATCCATCACTTTGAACCTGAAAGCAAAATCCAAAGCATGGAATGGAAACACCAGCATCTCCACTCAAAAAGATAGTCAAGAGTCAACTCTCCACAGTTAAAGTGATGCTCACACTTTCCTGGGACTCTCAAGGGCCAATACTGTAACATTACTTGCAGAAGGGCTTAACTAAGAAAAGTGCATATTACAATGAGATGTCGAACAACGAGCTGAAGCCTGCAATTCAAACCAAACGTCGAGGCCTATTGTCAAAAGGAGTTATTTTGTTGTATGACAATGCATGCCCACACTGCTCAAACTATTTCGAAACAGGGTTTTGAGGTGTTAGGGCATGCTGTATACATGCCCTGTCAGATTTCCATCTTTTTGGCGCACTTAAAGATGCCTTAAGGGGTTGTTGTTTCACCACAGACTAAGAAATGAAGGAAGCAGTGCATACGTGGCTTGCTACTTAGCCAAACATTTTTTTTTTCTTCTGAGGGCATCAGGAAGCTTGTGCAACGATGGATCAAGGGCAGTGAGAAACAAGGGATTATGATGAAAAATGAGATAACTGAAAGTTATGTACTGTTCTTGCAATAAATTTAAAAAAAGAGAGTGTGGACACTTATTGACTTACCCTTGTAGATAATGTTGCTGATAATAATTGAGTGGTAAAATAGTAGCAGTAATATTAGTAACATCACCATCTTCATCATTAAAAATTAAAACATTTATTCACCTGAACTAAAATAATTGGACCACAATTTCCATATAAATATGGCCTCATGCGTGTTAATACTTCAGTCAGGTATCTGTCAGCATACTGTAAATAAGCTAGAAATCAAAATGAAATAAAACAGTACATTAGGAAAAAAAAAAATAAATGTATAAATAAATACACTACAGATGAAAATCAACAAACAGAGAATAGGAAGAGTAGTTCCAGAAGCAGAAAGAAAATTGCGGTCAGAAAGGATGAAGAAGTACTGGGCTGACAAAAAGAAGAAAAACCTCAACCAGAAACCTGACTAAAGTGGTCCTATGAAGGCCAAAAAATTAAATTAAATAAATAAAAAACAGCAGAACGTCCAAGCCAGTGAACAGTGAAGGTTGTGCCATGATTACTGACCGCACCGTCCTGAGCCATGGAAAACAGAAGTAATGAAATTTTCAAGTGTAGAAAGAGATTCAATATGCCATACAATAAAATGCATGCTATTCAGTATACTCCTGCTAAATTAACATAACTACACTACAAGTCAATGACCTAAAATTTAGATGTCGCTAGTTACCTTAATGCAGCAGCTTTGTTCCCCTTCATTACACTAAGAAGTCCTATGCATTTGTTTCTAGTCACATCCTAAGGTAACTTCTACCAACACTAATTTTATTCGTCATCCTGTATTTACCACTGTATTATCCCATATAAATCAACGTACTGTAGCCTACTCTGTCATCTGCTAAGTTCAGTCAGCAGGTGATCATGTTTGTGATGTTTCAATACTGTACACTTGGTACGAATTGGTGCAGCCTGACTGGCATGGCAGTCAAGGAATTCTTGATTTTAGGGATAACAGCAGAACTGGGAACGAAAAATCACTGTATCATGTCAATTACTTTGTACCTTGATTAGATAAAAGTCTGATTTTAAAAACATTACTTGTAATCTAAAAAATATAAATAGTCCACCCCGCAGGTAAAACTTTTATTCTTGCACATCTTGTTTCTATAAATTTGTGCAGATAATCTTGTCAAATTTATGTTACTTCCAAGGCCGTATTTCAAAATAGGCTAAGTAGGCTGCAGCCTAGAGCGGCAGATTTTCAGGGGTGGCAGTTTGGCAATTTATTCAAAACTTAAAATGAAGTATTTCAGACGTTAATAATATTTTCCGTACGGATTTAAGAATGCATGTAACTTGAAAATATGTTTTAGTCCTTCTACATAGCCTACTTTCTAAAACTATAACATAATACAAATTCACAGCACGTAATGATATTTTTCAACAAATAAACCAGTAATTAACTACATTTTGTGTGAGGCCTAATTTCATTTCATCGCGTTGGACAACTTAATTCAAATTGAACACAGTTCTTCAATTACGCAAAAGATAGTCATTAGCATTAAAATATAAAAAATATGTTTAAAATAGTGGTGACTGATCTCCAAGAACAAATTTATTAATTTATTAATTAATTTCGAGACCCATTTCATTTTTAACAAATCTTAAAAGAAGTAAGAAAAAACAAGTAGATAAATAATTTGATTATATAATTTATTATATAAACCATTAAAATTGTTGTTTTATCTAAACCAAATGAACTTTTTGTTTAAAAAAGATGAAAACACGAATGAACTCTATCCTTTTGTTGTGTAAAACAAATGTATTAAGCAAATATGAACTATAGAGGGGGCGGTAAATGGACTTTAGCCTATAGGCGGCATAATCTTAAATCCGGCCCTGGTTACTTCTGAGGAATATTGAAAATGTATTTAATAACAGTGAGAATGTACTGATTCTAAAACACTTTTCAGAACCTACATGGAATATATACAACACATTGAACAATTTCAATATGGTTGAATGAATCAATTGTAGGAGATATAGACTTGAAACTCTTAATATTCGGTTTACTTTACAGTTTAAAAATCTTATTTTGTAAAAAAAGGAAAAACATAGAACTTTAAATATGAGAATTTATTTTCGTGAAAACATCATAGATATTTCACTCTCTATTTGATCTAATAAAGCTACTCAAGGATTAGTCTATACATTGCATAAATATTCTTCTTGAATGCAGACTAAATCACTTACTTTCGTCAGATGTACGAAGCTGTATGTCTGGCTTGAGAGTAAGAAGCCAAGGTGGTAGTCCTCCCTGTAATGTAACATTACTTATTTATGTATTTTGAATTCCCAAGTAAAATAATATTAATGTAAAAAAAGCCTACTTGCTATTTGCTACTGTTACATGAGCATGTATGTGAACAACATGTGGAAAATTCACATTGATCAAGTTGTTATAACTACCTTAAGGGGAGGCGCAATGTTTAAATTTTGTTTATTTGTAGTATAAGCCACAATAATTTATTCTTTAATTTTGTGAAAAATGTTTACTGTACGTATAATATTTTATAGGGGATGGTCACAAAAGATCTCTGTGTAACTAACTGGCTGCCTGGACCTTACAGAACCGCAACCTATCAGAAGAGGGACTATCTATTGGATCACATACATACTTTCTTGACCAGACAAGGACATGGAGGGCCTCCCTGGATGAGTGATCAGCCCAATGCCGGTGCTACCTCCAAGACAACATGAACACATAGGACGAGACACACCATTCACACACACACATTCAACTCTGAACAAGGCAAGGAAGGGAAGAGGGTGATAATGACGGCTAGATGATACCCATAGACCACAAGGGCTAAAGTTATTCGACATTTGTCTCACACGTGAGGAAAAACCCAGAAAACACCCCCACCTAAGTAAACTGTCCTCACCAGGATTCGAACTGCATAAGAGAAGTGAACGTATACCCTGCCCCATAGCAGAAGACCCCTTGAATTTGTAAATATTATTAACTTTATGTTATATATTGTTAATAAGGCTAATTAAAAATGTATCTATACAAATGTATATTAAATGTCATACTAGTAAAGCTTTGCAAAGCTTTTGCACTTTGCCCTTTTGACAAACGCTAAGAAAAACTGGACATTTAGCAAGTAAGTGAATCCCTTTTTAGTATACAATAATTGTATAGAGTCACATATAAAATCTTAAAAATACATGCAAAATGCAGCTATTTATTAAAAAAATTCTGTTTAAAGATTCTTTAACCCATGCACAAAATTGAGTAAATTTATGAACGATGCATAAATGAAAACTTATTCGTAGAAATATTTGATGAACATATTAATGAACAAACTTGAATGTTAGCAAGAGCATTGCATTTTAAGAACAGAAACATACTGATAGGAACACTTCAATGATTATCTAGATGTAGTACCGATAGAAATAGCCTTACCATCATCCTTCATTCTCGATATCCATCAACATCAGTAAAGGTAGATATGAAATAGATTAGTGGAAATCATAAATGCACCTTACCATCTTCCATACATGGGCCAAGAACCAAGAAAGATTGCTTAGTGTATTAATACTATTAATTTATTTATTTTCAACTACAAGAAAGTCTTGACTTTGTAATTCTGTAAAATAATAATCACAGAACACTATAATGATAGTTTTGTTTGTTTCAACCAAATGGTATATCCAAAGCTTACTTAGGATTTTAAAATAGGAAACCTCACGAATTTCAATTAAACATTATAGATTAAATAATTATTAAAACACTACAGTATGCCAATTATTGAAGCTGGATTGAAAAAATCTTTTGATTGATACCTCACTCATACCTACTCATACATACATACATACTCATAAAAGTATAATGAGAACAAAAATTATATATATATAAACTAAACTCCGTGGTGCTACATCCCTAAAGGGACTTGACTTACCACCCAACCACTGTGTCATCTACAATAGGCAGATGGCAGGATTGGGGGGCACGTGGTCAGCATGCCGACACCCATGGCCATTAATGATGGTATTCATGACCGGAGCCGCTACTTCTCTGTCAAGTAGCTCCTCAATTTGAATCACAAGGCTGAGTGCACCCCTTTCCAGACCTCCCTACCTCAGAAAAATCCGAGGTACCTGGGATAGAACCTGAGTTGACGGATCTGTAGTCACCGACCCACAAGACCATGCCGGCGGTCAATAATATACATATATAATTTTTATTATTGGTTCAATTACCAGTAATATTATTGAATACTGTCATTCATATTTCTATAATATACATTTTTCCAATTAAACATTATTTTATTCTTGTTAGTTTTGAAATCATGCTTAATTTATATCGAGATTTAAATTAGCATTTTTTAAGGAAAAAATATTTTTCCTTGAATTTAACTTGACTTTAAAAAATGAAATAAGTCTCTCATAAAAAATAACTTTCTTTTCTCTCTAGATTCAATAATAAAATTCACACCTTCTTACCAAATCTCTCTCAGCACATATATAAGGCCCAGGGCGGAGAAGTACATACAAGTCTTCTTCCTGAGCCAGCTGGACGAAGTATTTAAGATCAAGCTCTCCAGTGAATACAAAGTTTCCAGGTGATGGCTCATGTTGACTCCATTCAATATACCTGTTAACAATGAAATTCTGTTCAAAGAAATGCACCACTCATCCACAACATGAGCAGTAACGAAAAAACTGTGCAGAGTTTAGACCACTATACAACTTTTATACAACTATAAAGCCACATGACTGAATCACTCACTCAATCTGAGTGATTAGCAGTTTTCAGGTTGGCTCTAGTAATATCTGCATGTCATATGTTTATAAGCAAAAAATTAGTAACATAATGAATATCTTTCAGAAGTTAATAAATTACTTACGTACAAACAGCATTGAGTCCTGCAGCTCTCAGTTTGTGCAAGCGATCTCTCCAATAAGCTCGAGGAGCACGAAAATAGTGAAGTGATCCAGACACATAACGAAATGGCTGTCCATTTTTTAGAAACTGATCATTTTCGTAGTCAATGGTAAAAGATCTCGGCAGACCAACCGTTGCAGTAGAACTCTGAAATGAAAATGAATAACATTAGATTCGGTCAAACATAACTCAAACCAAGTCAAAGTCATTGCTAGAAACAGATACCGAACTTACTAGAACATTTCATTGAATTAAAAATACTTTTTAAGCACACTGAGCACCTTGGTAAACTTCTAGATGACCATTTCGCAGGTAGTGTCCCTGCATCTTCAGCAGAGTTCAGCAGAGTGAACTCTGCTGAAGATGCAGGGACACTACCTGCGAGTGAACTCTGCTGAAGATGCAGGGACACTACCTGCGAGTGAACTCTGTTGAAGATGCAGGGACACTACCTGCGAGTGAACTCTGTGTCTGTCAACCTCCCTGAGGGTAAAGAACCTCGTTGCATCGCTGAGCTGGAGCAGAACGTCGTACATCGAACGAAGAAGATAAGGTACGTGAGAACACAATTAATTAATAATGGCGCCCACCCTGAAATAACGTACCATACGACCACCGACCTTCTTATGAGACCGGGACTACATCAGTCTTACATTATAGGTTACACTTAACATAGTTAAAATAATATTTATGTGATGATTCTAGGAGCTTATATGTCTGATATCATTATAATATGAAATATATATGGAAAACAATATTATTAATATTATTGGTCATAATAAAATAATAATTATCATGTATTATTATTATTATTATTATTATTATTATTATTATTATTATTATTTATGGTTTTCAAGAGAGCTTAAATTATATATAAGGAAAAAGAAACATTATCATCGACTTTTTAAAAAACACTCGACTGATTTGTATTATCAATGTTTCTCAGATTACCGAAGATTGGTAAAAGTAACTATTAAAACTGATAGGCAAAAATGGTACAAATCAATCGATCAAGATTTAAAGTCAAACCCTGCTAAATTTTGGAGTTATGTTTCGAAGTTACGAAATAAAAACGATCCCGTATTGCATGTTAAAATTAACAATACCATTGTTTCAGAACCATCAAAGCTAGTGAATATTTTCGCAGAGCATTTTCAGATTATAAATACGCCCACTAATGAAGTACCTGGGCCCTATGCTCAAACTGTCACATCTGAATGCCTACATGTTCCAACTATCGTAGATTCCGATGTCTTGGTAGCTATTCGACACTTGAAACCATCTAAGAGTTCGGGACTCGACCAGATACCAAGCTTTATTGTTAAGGGGTGTGCCCCAATACTGACACCTGTACTTACATATGTGTATAACCTTTCGCTGGAAACAGAAACTTTTCCTTCAATTTGGAAAATTTCTGCTATCAGACCGGTACACAAGAAAGGCAAAAGCAAAGAATTGGCAAATTTTAGGCCCATAGCCATATTAAATACATTTTCAAAAATTTTCGAAACCATCATTCATAAACATATTTCATTTTTCAGTAAAAATAAATTAAATGATTTCCAGCATGGTTTTACCAAGGACATGTCCACAGCAACCAATATTATCACTTTTCTCAATGACATACTTAAAGAAAATTGCTCACAATCGCAATCAGATGCCATATTTTTTGACCTGAGCAGAGCATTTGATGTAGTAAATCACGAACTTCTTGTTAAAAAATTGAGTAATTTAGGTCTACATAACAAGTATGTCAATTGGTTTTCAAGTTATTTAAGAAACAGATCTGCTCGAGTCAGAATATCTAACTATTTTTCAGAGCCTTTTTACATACCAGATGGTGTACCCCAGGGGTCAGTGTTGGGTCCCTTCTTGTTCTTAGTTTTTATTAACGACATATCTAATATGCTAACATGTAAGAAAATAGCATACGCAGACGACCTATGTATATGGAATAAAATATCTACGGCTTCGGACTGCAAATTACTGCAAAGGAATATCGATTACATACACCAGTGGTGTAAATCAAATTTAATGATAATTAACACCAGTAAGACCCAGAGTATGATATTTAGTAGAAAAACTAACCAAATAATATACAATTATCGTCTTGGCCAAAACATAATAGCACGTTCAGAAAATATAAAATACCTTGGAGTTTATCTCGACTCAAAATTATATTTTCATGTCCATATTGACCATATTTTCACACAGGCTTTAAAAACTCTTGGATTAGTTCGTTTAATTTCTCAAAATTTAAAAAGCATAGAGTCATTACTTACTCTTTACAAATTTTTAATTCGCAGTGGCTTAGAATATTGTAGTGTTGCTTATAACAGCATTACAATATCTGACAGTAATAAGCTGGAACGAATACAAAGAAAATTTGTTTCCCTTATACGTAATAAGTTTAACAGAAATTTGGACTATGATGATATACTTAAGTTATTAAATTTGGAAACATTATATAATAGGCGTGTTTCTGCAGATGCTAATTTCATAGCTAAAGTCTTTCGTGGGGAAATACATTGCAAATCAATTTTAGATAGCATAGGGCTATCTGTACCCCTTACACGAGGAACAAGAAATCGTACAATTTTTGCGGTTCAACAACCGTATGCAATCCCTGTCAACAGAATGGCTATTGCTTGCAATGCCTTATTTAAAAATTCTGATATATTCCACAAGCAGTGATTATTATTATTATTTTTATTATTAATTGGTATTATTGTTATTATTATTACTATTATTATTATTATTATATTCACACAAGACTGACAAGGGTTCATAACACAGTCATATGTTGCTAATAAGAAATGGCAAAATCATATAATTACAAAATATGACCTGCTTTTCAAGTACAAACAAACTTTCTGTGTCTGCAATGAAATAACAACTCTTGAATGTGCTGACTATACAGTGTTCATGCCATTGACATAGCAGACTTATGCAAGCTAACCAGAAATGCTATGACCACACACTCAATTAGGTTAAAACTGCAGAATGACAGTCAGATCTTTAATTATGCATTAATATGTAAGTCCGGTTGTATATCACTAATAATATCAGTATCATTATCATACACATAATCATAAGCAACAATTCATCAATTCATCAATTCATCAATTCATCATACATCATTAGAAGCCTACTGTCTAAAATTTGTAAAAATTGTTTGTAGCTTCTTTAAATAAATAATTGAATTGAATTGAATTGAATTGAATTATTATTAATATTATTATTATTATTATTACTATTATTATTACTATTACTATTATTATTATTATTATTATTATTATTATTATTATTATTATTATTATAGTGTTCTCCTCAAAGAATTATTCACTACCTTAAGCTTTTGTCTGAGTGTTGAGGTGCCCGCACGCCATAAACTTCATAACATACACTTGTAGATCGTAAAAACTTAGACTTTGAAATAACAAGATCGTAAATAAGATTCTGACATAATATTTTAGTCCCTCATTCAAAAGAGTATAGAGTTATAAATATTGTAAAGCTGGACATTTTAGCGAAGGTTGGATAACCTACATTTACAATTAATAACAATAACAATAATAATATTAATATTAATAATAATAATAATTATTATTATAATTAATAATAATAATGATAATAATAATATTATTATAATATTATTAATATTATTATTATTATTATTATTATTATTATTATTATTATTATTATTATAAGTGACGCAAAGCAAGGCTTTAGCGAACGAACATAGTATTTTGGGATGAATCAGTTCAAGTTTTGCGTACCTGGTGTATACAATAGTTTTAGCTCAATTTTTAACTCATTTTCAATTAGGCTATCCTGTGTAAAGAAAGCAAATAGACATGTCATATGATTCTTGTAAGTCTACCAATAGTTCATTTTATAAACTTGGCTTGCTACGGATGTTCTATTTTCTTTAAAATACTTTTAAAAGCGTTGTTAAGATATCATTTTGATTAATTAAAATCCTTTAAGACATAACTATTACAAGCCATGTATGGTCTTCTCAGTCGATATCCTTGGGATTCGAGAAACCTCTTAGAAGTAAACGGAATGTAATTATTATTCAAATTTTTCCTCCACTTAATTAGGTTTTGGTGTCGAATAGAATCTTTACCGTGTCATTGTTATTATGGACAATCTAATATATCTCTTCTTTAAACGTCGCTATTGGTTCCCTATCCTGATATCCTTATATATCTGTAGAATTTTATGTTATGTTGAAAATAATAAGGCCCATCTGTTTATGAGTGCTTGAAATGTGCTTTTCACTAAGAGAAAAGCAAACTTCATAAGGCGTATTTTGTTCAGTACATTCTGGCGAATTGCGTTATTTTTATTTTACGGTCCTAAAATTCATACCGTTTTTAAATACCACTATTATTCCTGGATTATTCATATTATAGCAATGCACATTGCTATTTACGACATCGAAAAATATAGAAAATTGTAAAGAACTCAATAGACTTGTGGTGGCTGTAAAAGTCATGTGTTAGCATAAGTTATTGGCAACAATCAGAACAGGATTTTTAGGGAAAAGTCAGAATAATTTCATTCGTTCTTATATTTTTGGGTGGGTAGTGCTTATCTAAGTCATTCAACTAAGTGCTCTGCCAAAAAAGTTTCCTCTCTTATCAAATGAAGTGGGGCATGAAGAGAGAAAATGCATTCATAAAGCAACTTCTGTTTACGATTCAATTGTTATTATTATGACAATTGTTATTATTAAGTTCCTACACCCAAGGAAGATTTCTATGAAACAAAGCTTCTGCAATAATAAAGAAACAGGCTGTATAATTTCATCTTAGCCAACCCCAATCCTGCCATATGTCTATCCCTTCAGGGATGTAGTGCTTCGGAGTTTAGTTTAGTTTGTTTTCCCATAAAGGACAAAGGGACAGAAAGGGACAGATGGTAAACCCATCTCCTCGGGGCCTTTTACTCATTCCTGGTATAAATATAGCATCGTAACTAAGTATTCCGGACAAAATGCTAGTGCTTTTAAAAACAAAAAATGCGGCAGAATGGAGATGAGCGTTCAGAAAATTACCATAAGCTGGTGAACTTGCCGAAGAAAATTCTTGTTCCCTGACTGCTGCGAAACTTGATGCACTCAAAGTGACCAAGGAGATAAATTATAGCGCACAAAGATAAGACAATGTCATAAACACCACTTCAGTTACTGATGAAGTGATGACATTGCTGCTACAGGTACTTTCTTAGTAGTTCAGGAATTAATTTACAAATTAATGTTACAATGCTACTATTTCGGATGACAAGCTGTCAAAAACATTTTGCGGCGCTATTAGCACAGCTGGTATTGCCTTCTGGCCTAAGAAGTCAAGCATCATGGGTTTTGACGTGTAAACGCCTATAGAACTGCCTATAACGGAAATAGCCTACTTCAAGTTTGGAAAAATGAATTTAGAAATCTAGGCTTCAATAGGCTTATTTCTAGGGATGGGTCCTCGATAGTTTCGATACCTCGATACTTGCATGGTAACAGCATTGAGCGATACTTCAAAGAACTCGTGAGGTACTTTTTCGATACTTCTGTAATTCTGCAATTTAAGGAAATGCGGTATCTCTTTCTGTGGTAGTCTACTAAACATAGTCATTTTTTAACAAAAACTTGTAAGTGGACTGTTTCAAAAGCTAATTTTAGTTTTAATGTAGAGTTTAAAAATAATTATAGGCTACTGATAATATTAAATTTTGTCTCATTAAATATGCACACTTAATCACTTTAGTTGGTATTACACAATTCTCTCAACTTTTAATTTTTAATGTACCTACTTATTGAAACTGGAAATGTTGACGGTATCGAGGAAAAAATCATGTTTCGATATCGAGAAAATCTGGTATCGACCCATCCCTACTTATTACATTCTTGTTACTGAATAGAGAAAGCTTTGACTACAATGCAGCCAGATGTTCCTAAATTTACGCCTTGTTTCAGATTGCAAATTTAACAAGAAAGTATGTTAAATTAAAACTACAGAGATATTATTTTTGTGATGTGCCGCTGGAGCACCTGCCGACGACTTGCTTCCAGGCCGACGGAACGTGCGTTCTCGACACATCGCAAAAATAATCTCTCGTATATCAACTTTAAAATATTAAATAAACAATAGGCTGTAATCAAGGACGTATTTAAGGGGGTCCGGATTTCCACAAAATATGGTATTTTTAAAGCATTAGTCACTCAAGTAGGGAAGCTATTTCTAGATGCGTGCTTGGCTGTAATATACCGGAAGCTAGTACAGTACATATTACTAGTACTGTTTAGCTAGATTTCAAAGAAAAATCTACCTATTGCAATCTATACCATGTCAAGATTTTCGAAAAATTCTTTCATATCTTTACGTTTCACGCTTCCCTAAGTACAAAACCACCGCCTGTTCAAAAAAGAATTTTTGTGATATATATATATATATTTATATTTATACATATAATATATATATATATATATTTATATATTGATTGATTTGTCCCCTTAAGGGTGGAAGGTGGGTTGGGACGACCCTAAGCACTTCGGCCTTGCGGCCCATTGTGCCAACCTCCGGGAATGGAATGATGAGCAAGCCCAACGGCCCCTCGACAACAGACCCCACCGCGAGCCCCCACGGAACTCCCCTACATCCAACAGATACCTCTACCATGCCACGTGTGCCACTGCCTCTGTACCTCTTATAGAGCCCCCAGGTTGGCAGCACACCAGCCAGCAACTTCAGGACCACAAGCCACGGGGAGGACGGGAGAGGCCCACAACAGGTGCTGGGGCGAGGGTAAACCGGAAACCGGGAAAGGAAACGGAATGATTATGAGGGGGAGGTTTGAAGATGAAATGGAGAGTGTTGGTGGAATGAGAGGGGGAAACGGGAGGATCCCCAAGAAAAAACCCCAAAGGTCACGGCTTCGTCCACCACGAATGACACGCCCACCAGGCCCGGGACCGCTAGCATGCCAGGCCCACGCGCTAAGCATGAGCCACCGTGACGGCTATATTTATATATAATATAATAGATATATATAATATATCTATATATCTTTACACGCTAGCGGCCGTAATTTTGAAGATATTTGAACCAAATTTTATTATGTTATTTCTAGGCACGAAAGTTCGGACAAGTTCGTTAATGAGCAAAATTGGCCCAAGGGGTGGGTCAGGGGAGGGTGTTGAAATATTGAAAAATTTATATCGCGGCCCCTATGACGTATAGAAGGAAACTTTGTTTGAATAAATTAGAGTAATCCCTATGGAGTTTACTGTGACACCAACGATTCGGGAGTTTCGGGGGTACGAGTGGGGGTGGGGGATGGAAATTCAAAATGTTTGAAACCACGTGTTGTGGGGTATCGTTGAAAAGCTCTTGATGAGTACTCTACAAATCAATAACTAGTTTCTCGATAGCTCTCATATAAGGCGAAATTTGGATGTTTGAAAAACAGTAACACTTAAAAATATACCTCAGCCTGAAGGCCTGCCGAAAGGAATGTGTGAGGACCGACTAAGGATAAAATTATCAATGTAAGAGTTTGAAATATTAAAAATAATAGTTACACAACTTCAGAACAATAATGCATGGCAAAATTAAAAAAAATATATATCAATTTAAAACATAAAAAACAACTCTCTTTTTATGAAAAAGATATCAGATTTATTTATATTTCATATGGTGCATGCATTGTACACTTTGATATTGCTTTCGAAATCTACCTCAGCCTGTAGGCCTGCCTAAAGGGACTTTTCTATTTATTGCAAATATTAAAAACAAATCGTAACATAAGGAGCGCAATAGATTTAGGTAGCATGCACAAAAAATTCACGCATCCTGCGATTGCGCAATAGGGGGGACTCCGTGTAATTTGGACCAGTGTATATTTTGGACTGCCTTGAATTATGATATTTGCAAGTTTGGTGAGCCCCTGTTTTTGACAAATTTGAAAGACCGCCAAGGACAGCTTTACCCTCAGAAAGGTCATTGCTCTAACACCCTCGGTCGAGGGGGAAGAAGAAAAAAAGGTTATTGTCCTGTAATCTTGTTTCATTGTGAAATAGAGTATTGAGAAGTGGATATTGGTTTCTGAAGAGAACTTTCCCATAGAAGTGTTGCAAGGAATACCAAGGTGTGTTCAGCTACAATATAATTATTTCATGTAGACTATAGTAGTTTTTATAATATTAATTTTTTAACGTAATCTTTAAACGGTGTGTAATTTGCACTGCTTTTGAGTGTGTATTTTGGACCGCTGTAGAAGATGCCAGGAACGTATATTAACTGATAATAAAAAGTATTTAGTAAAATAAACTTAATTATTATTAACATTATCAACTTAATTTACATTATTATTATTGCTATTAATATTATTACTATTAATTATAATATTAATATTATTATCATTACCATTACTATTATTATTAATATTATTGTCATTATTAGGGGGCGGATTTCTATGACATGTCATATTTTTTCCCTTTGCATTATTTCAGGTTTCCGACTAATTTAGACCCGATTCCAGGCATCCTGGTGAAAATGGAATGGCTTTTATTGAGCATAAAACTGCATTTTTAGGAAATTTTCAACTATTGTAGCATATTTAGTATGAATATGCATATTTAGGTCATATTTTTGGCATGTTTGTGTGCATATTAGAGAAATTTTGAAGTTTCATATCATATTTTGAAAATTTTGAATTATAATGATACTTTTTGAGAATTTACAGATATTTTAAATTATTAACACTTTATTTTAATAAAATGTATTGTAATGAAACTTAAAAAATATACACAATGTGTAAGTGGTAAAGTCATATTTTAAATTTTATTGGTCATATTTTAATGTTTTTTAGGTCATAAATGCATGCATATATACTATTTTTTAGATCATATAAATCCGCCCCCTAGTCATTATTGTCGCTACCACTATCAATGTATGTGAACATGATGATTAATGTTAGTATTATTGTATTCATTATTATTATCATTATTATCATTATCATCACCATCATCATTATTATTTTAACTACTGCTATTATAATTGTTGTTGTTGATCTTGTTGTTCTCCATGTGAAGAGTGACCTAGTAGATAAGTGAAAAGTGACTAGATAACATAGTATTTAAGTATATTGTTAGAAATGCCATTAGTAAATAGCATAACGTATATTTGAAGTGTTTGTGTGTACCAGACCAAATTACACGACATCAGTCAAAATTACACGGAAACAAATTTTGCTATAAACAATATTTTAAAATAATTTCTCTTATTATTCTTGCAATTTATTTTCGCTAAAATACTCGATATATAGTATACCAAAATACGGTATATATATATATATCTATATATATGATTTTGAGAATTTTCAGTACAGTCAATGACTTTATGTCGTCTGAAGTTAAGCGGTTCAAATTACACGGACTTCCCCTACAACCTACCCGATATATTTTTCTTTCACAGCGGAAATATTTTCAGAGCGGGTCAACCGGGACAGAGTCTGATAAATAGGTGTCGGGCATGAATTTAAGTTCCGTAATAGTATATTGCGATACAAGGGCCGTAAGGCATGATTACGGATCGAGGAAATAGTTTGAAAACACGAGGCGCTCGCGCTATTTTTTGCACGATGATTATTTATATCAATTTAATTATATTAATTATGATATTACCTGAAAATATTATGTATATACATTCTTGAAGATTGATGTTTATTTCAGAAAGTGATTCGCATTTGTTATTGTTTATGGCAACCAAATATTTGTGATGAGGGGGGCCTTGTCCATAAAGGCTTGTATAATGAAGTGTGTCGTTATATTCATAACAGCCCTCAAACACTTTCAGCCCGAGGGCCGTAAGCGTTTGCGGGCGGGAAACGCTTATCGCCCCTAGCAACAAGATTGCGTGTGGGAATGTCAATTTACGATCTATGGCAACAACGTTCGTAAGTACCACTAATTAGCTAAGGAGTGCAAAAAGTATTATATATCCTATTGTTATATCCTGTGGACTGGAAATAAATCTCAGTAACTAGCAATTTGATTCTTCTAAGACTTCGTAGGTTGAGCATAGGCCTATAATAGCGAGGGTATAAGGTGGATTCTTCACATCTAAAAGTGTACCTACCTCCTCGTTGGTCAAAATGAAATTTATTAATGCTGATGCAAAGCTTTATAGTTCACCAAGCAAGGCTGGGTTTTTACAAACAGTGGGTGGCTTGTAACTTTCCTTCAGATAATTTTTACGAAAAAATGTTTCAAATAAAAATTGTAGCTTTTAAAATAAGCACAACGTTTAAACAAAATAGTTTTGGTTAGGTACCTTGTGAAGATGTGAAGATGTGTCACGAAGATTGGCGTCTATTATCTCTTACACACACACACACATATGTAACATATACAGGGTGTTAATGAATAACACCGAAATATTTTACCTGAATATAGAGGGGACTTAGACAAGAAAATTTTATTAGGAGATTTTAGCTCTAAGACGTAAAATGTGTATGCTACAGGGCATTAAAGTCATTATAATTAGGTGCTCATAAATCAATAATTACGCGAAATAGGCTTAAAATGTTCATAAAGTTGACTTCATGCCTTCCTAGTGATCGATAAAAACCTGATTCTTAATCATTCGTCAATAGCTATATCATAATTTAGTGTTTCCATAATCTGCAAAATTTACAGACTAATCACATGACTGGTCGCCACTGCATTAGTCTTTTTTTTTTTATTCATAAGTACTGACTACAGTGTTAACAGCAACGAGCTAGAATAGAGATTATAGAGTGGCTGTTGCGCCGCCATATTTGAAGCAAATTGAATGTGCATCCGCCATGTTCTCAGCTGCCGGGCTGTCACATTAAAGTATTGTTGTATAGTAGGACCTGGGACTATACGTACTGTGTACTGAAAAATCACCACTGTATACTTCAATACATTAATCACATCACAAATTTTGTCAAATTAGCAATTAAATTTTCTTTAGGAATAATACGTAAAATAATATAAATCATGTTGGCTCGAAATCCTAGGCGTAAGAGTTGAGGAAACCCATTGGTAGGCTATTGTACTAGAGAAACATATCGAAACACAGCGAATTTATTATTAAAAAAAAAAAAAAAAAAAACTTCAGAAACTCCAGTTCAGAAAATAATGTAGTAATGCAATAGGCCTACTCAGAATAATTTACAATATAGTAGACGCCATATTAGGCCTAGCAGAAATTGCTAAATTTAAGTGTACCATTCACACTCAGACCAAACCAGTCTTCAAAGAACTGAATATTTTTATCACTCGGTGGTGCAGAAGAATAAATAAATAAAAAATGACATGAGAAAAATAGGCCTATCTTTGTTGACAAGATACAAGAAAGAAGTGTGCGTAGAACGCCACGCGACAAAAGTGAAACTTTTTTATTTTTTTAATTTTGGACTATTTGATTTTTTCAATTTTGGATTGCTGGACTTTTTTTACTTTTGGATTTTTGATTTTTTAATTTTTGATTTTTTAATTTTGGAATTGTGGATTTTTTAATTTTTGATTTTTAAATTTTAGATCTTTAAATTTTTTAATTTTTGGATTTTTAATTTTTTTAATTTTGGATTATTAAATTTTGGATCTTTTAATTTTCTAAGTTTGGAATTCTGGTTTTGTAATTTTTGGTTTTTTAATTTTTGAATCTTTTAATTTTTTTATTTTTGGGATTTTTTAAATTTGGATTTTCGATTTATTAATTTTAAATTTTTTAGATTTTTAAATTTTAGATTTTTAAATTTTTTTATTTTTTAAAATTTTGGATAAGCCTAATCATTGAGTTGATTGTTTTCTGTGCAGTCCGTTACGTCACACCTCACTAATTTCGTGACGATTTTGAGCGTAACACTAATTTCATGACGATTTTGAGCGTCACACAAGCTCTCGATCTACCCCTACCGCGGCTAAAGAAATTTCACTTCAAAAATTTTCAATTTTACACATTCTTAAAATATTTAAACAGTGACGGGGATTCTTGGCGGTAACATTTATATCTGTACAATCTTATAGATGCCTAGAAATTATTTCAAACTTACTGTCCTTTGAACAATATTAATTTTGTAAACAATACAGTGAATTTTTTTCTACCTGACCCTGCCCAGACAAATGCGCAGTAGCATGGGCGATTCTATATCGAAATGTTGTCATTTGAAGAGTTGATGTTTCATTCGTAAGTCAGTTTTCAAGGGAGTCACATCGCGCTGACTAAGGTAAACAGCTACGGCTGTCCTGACTGGCAAAAGGGGATGATGGTTTGTCTCTCTGAATTCAACTCCCACCTCTTAATAGCTTTTCCCTCACTCGCGTTTCGCTAGTGTCAGGAAGATTTTTTTCTTTCTTTAAGAAACTTCCTTATATTTAACTAGCGTAAACATCTATACAAAACTGAATGCATACCAAATGCGTATTTTGTGCTCTACCTTAGAAGTGTATTTCTTTCTGTAACACATTAGGGTCAATACATTAGAAATGAACCAGGCCAAGTTGCTCGACATTTTTTTTTTTCCTAATTTTTTTACCAGTTATTTCCCAATAAAAGGTGAGTTCAAAACTATGGTAAAAAATTGTTTAGGCTCATACTTTTTTTTTGGCGGCCATTTTAAGTTTGCTTTGTAACCGTATTTCAGTCATAACATGTTTTGCACAAATGTATGTAACTATTAATTATATAGATAACAAGACAAAATAAAGACCAAAATTGTCAGAATGAAATGCTCTAGATTTTTGTTTCAACATAATATTACCTAAGTAGTGAGGAAAGTGAAGAAAAAAATTCACAACTACAAATTGAAACTTAACATAAAACGGAAGTTTTAGTGCCGCAAAATTATTAAAGGAAGAAAGACTCACCCTTATTTTTCTTGTATAGATCTACTATAGAACTACTTGCTGTAGAAGTTTCAAGCTTGAGAACTTTGCTCTTTTCTTTATACAATTTTTCAAAAATGCCCAAAAGAGTATTTTGGCAATATTTGAAGTAGAATATCTCAAAAGGGCCTGAGTGAAAAATTATGAAATTTACACAGATAACACCTCTTTATGATATAAAGATGTGATAAAAATTTGGTGACTGAGACTCAACTTGTTCCGGAGTTATAGTGCATCGAAGTTGGCCAAAAATTGCGTTATATGCACACTTCAAATATTACCAAAATACGCTTTTGAGAATTTTTGAAAAATTGTATAAAAAAAGAGCAAAGAGCTTGAACCTTCTACAACAGGTAGTCCTATAGTAGATCGATATAAGAAAACAAATTAAAGGCGAGTCTTTCTACCTTTTAATAATTTTGTAGCACTAAAACTCCCATTTTATGTTAATTTTCAATTTGTAGTTTTGAATTTTTTTTCACTTTCCTCACTACTTAGGCAATATTATGTTAGAACCAAAATCTAGATCATATCATTGTGATAATTTTGGTTTTTATTTTGTCTTGTTCTCTATAAAATCAACATAGTTACATACATTTGTGCAAAACATGTTTTCGGCCGAAAAACTGTTATAAAGCAAACTTAAAATGGCCGCCAAAGAAAACGTATGAGCCTAGAAAAATATTTACTCTAGTTTTGAACTCACCTAACATTGGGGAGTAACTGGTAAAAAAAATTAGGATAATAAAAATTGTTGAGCAGCAAATTTTATTCAATTGGTTCATTCCTAATGGCATTAGAAGTGAACCAGGCCAAGTTGCTCGACATTTTTTATTTTCCTAATTTTTTACCAGTTACCGTATTTCCTAATAAAAGGTGAGTTTCAAACTATGGTAAAAAAAATTGTAGGCTCATACTTTTTTAGCGGTTATTTTAAGTTTGTTTTGTAACCTTATTTCAGTCAAAACATGTTTTGCACAAATGTATGTAACTTTGTTAATTTTATAGATAACAAGACAAAATAAAAACCAAAATTATCAGAATGATATCCTCCAGATTTTTGTTCTGACATATTATTACATAAGTAGTGAGGAAAGTGAAGAAAAAAAAATCACAACTACAAATTGAAAATTAACTTAAAACGGGAGTTTTAGTGCCGCAAAATTATTAAAAGGAAGAAAGACACACATTTAATTTTTGTTGTTGTACAGATTTACTATATTAGTACTTGCTGAAGAAGTTTCAAGAAGTATACAGATAACACCTCTTTATGATATAAAGTTGTGATAAAAATATGGTGACTGAGACTGAACTGGTTCCAGAGTTACACTGCATCGAAGTTGGACAAAAATTGCAAATTATGCACCGAAATGTCAACACTCTTTAACGCAAAATTATTAAAAGGAAGAAAGACACACCTTTAATTTTTATTGTTGTATAGATTTACTATATTAATACTTGCTGCAGAAGTTTCAAGCTTGGGAACTTTGTCCTGTTTTATATAATTTTTCAAAAAGCCCAAAAGCATATTTTGACTGAAGTATATCTCAAAAGGGCCTGAGTGAAAAATTATAAAATTTATACAGATAACACCTCTTTATGAAGATGTGATAAAAATTTGGTGACTGAGACTGAACTGGTTCCAGAGTTACACTGCATCGAAGTTGGCCAAAAATTGCAAACTATGCACCGAAATTTCAACACTCTTCAACGCTTTGAGGAAATTATAAATTTGTCATGCTAACTGATGAAATGCAGCCTACATGTACAACTCTTTTGTATAACAAACTTAGGTTCATTAAAATGTTGTATTTAAAATTACAATGTGAATTTTTACTATTAAATTACTGTTAAATTTCGTGTGCATATAACGCAATTTTTGGCCAACTTCGATGCACTATAACTCCGGAACCAGTTGAGTCTCAGTCACCAAATTTTTATCACATCTTTATATCATAAAGAGGTGTTATCTACATAAATATCATAATTTTTCACTCAGGCCCTTTTGAGGTATTCTACTTCAAATATTGCCAAAATACGCTGTTGGGCATTTTTGAAAAATTGTATAAAAAAAGAGCAAAGTTCTCAAGCTTGAAACTTTTACAGCAAATAGTCCTATAGTAGATCTATACAAGAAAAAAATTAAGGGTGAGTCTTTCTTCCTTTAATAATTTTGCGGCACTAAAACTCCCGTTTTAAGTTAATTTTCAATTCGTAGTTGTGAATTTTTTTCTTCACTTTCCTCACTACTTAGGTAATATTATGTTGGAACATTTCATTTCATTCTGATAATTTTTGTCTTTATTTTGTCTTGTTATCTATAAAATTAACAGAGTTACATACATTTGTGCAAAACATGTTTTTGACTGCAATACGGTTACAAAGCAAACTTAAAATGGCACCCAAAAAAAAGTATGAGTCTAAAATTTTTTTACCATAGTTTTGAACTCACCTTTTTTTTGGGAAATAATTGGTAAAAAAAATTAGGAAAATTAAAAATGTCGAGCAACAAATTTTATTCAATTTGGTTCATTTCTAATGGATTGACCCATTAATGTCCGGTACTTCGAACAGATTTCATATATCTCATTCACAAAATCAAGCGGAAAATGATATAAACCCCATATAAAACTTTAGATCAGCCAGCTTAAAGTTAGCATTCAGTCATTAAAATTGACATTTTTGAAGACTTTCTCAGGGGTTTTTCAACTCTACCATAGTTGAAAAATCCTACCATAAATCACATATAGTCATTAGTCAAACCGTAAATTACAAATCCTACACAATAATATATTACTTAAAACAGAAACACAATTATTGTTACACTACTGTACGACAATATTGGGTGTAGAATGTAAGGTACGAAAAAACTTTTTTTTTTTTCGTATTTATTTATAGGTGTTGTATGAAATACTCTACCATAGTTGAAAAATCCTACCATAAATCACATATAGTCATTAGTCAAACCGTAAATTACAAATCCTACACAATAATATATTACTTAAAACAGAAACACAATTATTGTTACACTACTGTACGACAATATTGGGTGTAGAATATAAGGTACGAAAAAACTTTTTTTTTTTCGTATTTATTTATAGGTGTTGTATGAAATACAAGAAAGATATAAGCCTACCAGATGATTACTTGAATGTGCAAGTGCTAAAGCTATACTTAGGTTTAAAATTGTAATGAGAAAATACATTAACATAAGTTTTCATATAAAATTCGATTAATTACTATTATGTTATTATTATTATTGTTATTGTTGTTATTGTTATTATTATTATTATTATTATTATTATTATTATTATTATTATTATTATTATTCAGGCACCAGAATGCGAGTGAATTATTTCTTCACAAATAAGGTTTCTGCAAAAATAAAAATAAACATGCCGTAGGTTCTGTTTACTTTAAATCACTCTTCTTATATTGTGTCGTTTTACAAGTTCCTTTGTTTTAGAAGATTTGCAAGAGAAGCTGTGAACCGAATTTCTCAGGAAAAGTTTTAATTCCAGCTTCTTTCCCCACACATCTTATGAAGTAAGGAAAATTGTTACTTACCGCAAAGACCAGAACGAGCCACATGACAACATGCTGTCCAGCCTCCATGGTGGTCGGGTCTGACACTAATCTGTCTGCGTCCACTGCTCTTGTCCCACTGTTGATAGAATGGCAAGGACATCTTCATGTAGTTATATTGTTTGCTAATAGAGGGCTATCTCGCGAACGCATCAAACAACCGCAGTTACTGAAACAAAAAACACATTTTTGGGGGGTGATTTTTTTCTTCTTTTTTCTTGGCCTCGTGTTTCTTTAAAATTCACCTTTCATACCGGTATGAGAAATTAAGCGCACAGAGAATCCATGTAAGGAAAAAACTTATTCCGTTGTGGAGTTGTCTCCTTCTTTTTCTGAGTTTTATCTCCCCCGTTTTAGGGACGTTTTCGCGGCCACGCCGCTCGGGTCTTATAAGAGCGCAACCTGTCGGAGAGTGAGTTTCTATGGATCACCATCATATATTTTTGATCAGACAAGGATATGGAGGGCCTCCCCAGATGAATGATCAGCCCAATGCCGAGGCCACCTCCGAGACAATACGAAGACATTGGAGGATATACAGCAGTCGCACACACACTCATGCCGAACGAGGCGAAGATGGATGACGGTAACCATGGCAGCCAGATGACATCCGGGAACCATCAGGGTCTAAACTTTCCCGACATTCGTCTCACATGTGAGGAAAACCCCGAAAAACTCCACATACGAAACTTGTTCCGACCAGGAATCGAACCCGGGCCCGCTGCTTGAAGAGAGCGAACATATCCCCTACGCCATAGCAGTGGACAGATTTAACATCCATCTAAGACATTGTGTGGAAAATTACCGCCATGATTTAACGACCCTATTCGGCCATGGGTACATAACTGCTCTTATACGTACCACCCATATAATGACTAAATCCGAAATCACATGAGACCCTTGGTAACGAATTAGGAGGAAAACTGTGCTCTGTTTTTTAACGATTGGAACCTACGGCGTTAAGTCCCTCCCGCAAGATCATTGTTGAATATTTCACGCCTCCAAAAATACATCGCCCTTGGTTGTATTAGACGTAAAACCCTTAGGTTTTGAGGGCAATTACCGTACACTGAAACCGGATTTTAAATTTATATTGTTTCATACGTGACTTCATAAAACGATATTATGTCAACATTATTTTTGGAAACGTAATCTTGTTTGCCCGTTGCTCCACCAACTCGAGTTCGTATCAGCATATGTCCAGATTTAATTAAATTACTTTTCATATCTCACATTCACATTGCCTTCGAAAGTGTGTAGAAAATAAATTGTAATGTATTTAATTTTTCAGTTGTTGCACAGTGCTGATATACGTAAGAGGAACATTTGAAGGAAGGGGGGGGGGGAAATGGTGCTAACACACACAAACTTCATTTTTAAAGATTACTCAAATCTGCAAATCTTATTTTTATATTTTTTTATACATATTATGTTACTAACAAGACTTATTGACAGAATTAGTCTTTGCTCATAATCACTGAAAAAAATAGTCACTAAGAAAAAAGAGGTTTTACAAAAAGAGGATTAGCACTATCTTCCCCCGACCCTTCATTTTTAACAATGCGATCATGTTGTTAACAACATTTAATATCCTCATGCGCATAATTTATGGGGTCTCTTAAAACAAAATGATCTAATGCAGCGTTTCCCAACCTGTGGGCCGAAAAACCCCCTTTGGAACCGCAAGAGATTGAAAAGTGGTCCCCGGAAACATTTTATTTTCATTAAACTTTATCTTATCATGTTGCTCACACCTGGGATATTTGTAATGTAGATTTCAGGCTCTTAAAGTCCATTGTTTAACCTTTTCAATGCTACTGACGTGTAAATGCGTCCTCTCAAAATTGTATAAAAGCAGGAATGCATAATAATAATAATAGCACTATGCGTCATGTAAAATGTGAGGATTTTTATCTACCTGTTGTGATTTATGGAAAACAGCTATTGCGCGGACATTTTTCCTATCGATTTCAAACTTAGTGCTGATGATTTCACTTGACGAATGCCTTATTACTGTACCATAATATATAAATTTAACCATGAAAAGGTTGGTTACCGTTACTGCTTCCTTTTGGGAAGTAGATGTGAGTAACCGACCCTTTGTGTACTTTTTTTTAAGTACCGGTACATTAATTAATTTTTTTTCTGGGTTGTCAATTTTATCTTAAATCCACATATTGGGGCGCGTTTGACACGTATGAGATGACATGATGCGAGCGGCATGGCCCGATCGCGCCAAACGCGTCTCGTTGGGGAACGCATATTGCAACGCAGTTCTCTCGCCCACTGATGCGTGTTAATGCTCTTTGTGCATGTCAGCTGACTGACGACTGTCAGCTGTTTGTGGTTATGGTCAATCCCATGAGATATATTGCTATGTTGACGCCAGGGCCTTAGCAAGATCATTCTGCGCTCTTGGCCAGTTTGACAAATCTGCGCCCTCCAATACTGGGGGTCTGAACAATTTTTTTAAATTTCTGTAAAATTGTTTATTATTTCAATATAAAAACACTGTTATTATCAAAGAAAACCCAAACCTCAATTTGAAAATGAAATAAGTGTTGGACTTTCAAGGTACTAAAACCTGATTTTCAGACGATTGAACTTCTTAAAATAGAATTAAATAATAAAATCTAGTAACAAAAGTAAATTGCATAATAGGCCTGAGGCCTACTAAAATGTTTAACACATTAATAGGTAAAAAGTATTTTTTGTCGAATAGTTGAACCACTTTCATCTCAATAATAATGTACATTTTAATTTTTATTGTTATATCTTTCCATACTGTTCATGATTTATGTTATCATACTCTGTCAATAAAAAACTTGTTAATTAAAGAACGTTGCTTGACTGCATAATACTACAGATAATTTTTAATAACCTGAAAGATTTCTTCCATTAACGTGGAATGTTCATTGCTTGATAAATTGCACCGGTCTAAAAAAAGGCTGAATTTTTCATGGTTAATTTTGAGCCTTCTTTGTACCTGCGCCCATGGCGGGGGCACATGTCGCCAGCGCCTAGCTATGGCCCTGGTTGATGCTGTTTTATTTTACGAAATCGCGGATATTTTGCTATGGAGTGCTCTAAACAGAACATAGGCTAAGACGATCTAGAAAAAGAAAAGAAGTATTCTCCCTCACATACGTAATACCTTTGTAAAAATTTTGAATTTAGGCCTAAGTTATAGGCACACTTTCTTCCTCCTTGAATAGATTCTGTGTTTAATACGAAATAATCAAGAGGACATCTAGCTTACATGTGCTTACTGAGAAAATTCATGAGATAGGAGAGATATTAGAACAGCATCAGAATTGAGGTCTTATTGTTTCTTCATAATGCCGCTTTTTGATGTGCACAAGCACAATGCGAAGCAATATTTATCTAACAAGCACTGATATGCATGGAGTAAACAGAAGCATGACAGTGGACGGTTTGGTGTTTGTTTCTTCTTGCCGGGCAACAGAACGGTTGAAGAATGTGCTGTGGCAATCCGGGTTGGCAGGTGTGCCGATTTTTCGTATGACAATGGTTATTGGGATTTTTTCTTTGATAAATGGTCATTCGAAAGTCATAACTTACTAATAATTTAAAACTACCGATTGTTGCTGTTATTATTATTATTAGGTCTATTACTCATTTATTATTATTATTATTATTATTATTATTATTTCACGTTAAAAGCATTGGACATAAAGATCGACCCTGATACTTTCCGTTCTAAATACTTGTTAGATTTATGAAAATGTAATAAATAAAATTTAATTGTCTCTTTAATTTCCTTTTTTTTCTGTGCTAGCCTTTAACACGTACGAGATGCGAGAAAGTTTGTGCAACATAATTTTGCACTATTTATTTGTTCTGCAATTACCTATAGTGGTGTAGAAAAACCTGGCAACCCTGATGACAATGAGTGCAATAGTGATAGTGATTGGTGTTCCGTGGTAGTCTGTCGAGTATAGAGAGTGGATGTTCTGTTAACAACATGAATAAATTTGGACCCATATTAATTCCCCCTACTCGTAAAATGTTTGATTTGAACCCTGATTTGTGGGTGTGTTTTTAAATTAATTTAGAAATTGCGGTACAAGAGGGAATATAAAAGGAAAGTAGAGAATCCTCAAGTTAAGCGGTTACTGATGTTGGATTCTGGGAATACGATTCTTGGAACAGGTTAACTCGTTCATTTCTAAATACTTTCCCCTCAAAACCTTGTTATTAAACATTGTGTTATTAATAATTATACTGCAATTCTATTTTCTGATACATTCTGCTAGCACATATAGAACTTAGTTAAAATGATCGATTCTAAATTACATATGATTTGTTTGTGGGTGAGTCAACTAGGAAAAAATCTACAAGCACAGAGTAAAATTAGAAGGATTGTAGGATATGAAATGTGTTATAAAGGTTAAAATAGTAGACATTAATTATAAAATGGTTCAATAAGTATATTTACTTAGCGTCTTTCAAGTTCAGCTCCTTTGCGAAGTCCGTCCAAATTCTTGTTTTCAATATAGCTTTCATGTAACATAATTTGGACTGTTTGTGTCGTACAGCTCTGGGTGTTTCCTTACCGCTTCTGTCAGCTTTTACTCGACCAACATCGTAAATAAAAAAATGTTTTTGTTCATGGAATAAAGGAAAAATGCACAACCGGACACCAAAACCTTTGAGTGACAGTCAGAGAACAAAAGGCAAGTGTGACGTGTGGCGCGAGAAACTGTGGCTCTGCTACTGTGCCACACGTCTGTAGTATCACACGATTCGCGCTGAGTAGCGACGCGTTGTCAATTTGCGCTAACCCATTCATTTTAAGTATGTTACAAAAACTCGCACTGTGCCACGTCGCGTTACACGCGTCAATCGCGCCCCAATATGCGCCTAGCCCAGGGTGGAACGTTGCCTTCTTTCCCATCTACCCCATCGCCTATCCCTCTTTGTTTCGAGTGAGATTAGGACCACTGACCATGTTTCTTATCCATTTCAGTGGCAGAAAGCAGAGCGAAAAACCTGTGAAATATTAGTTTTTTTCTCTTTATTTGCAGTGAATTATTATAATATTATACAATTAGTGACTTTTCTCATTTTGATCGAATATGCCTGAGTTCACAACGAAAATTCTTATCGCATTTAGGTGGTTAAAGTCATCCCATTAGGTGAGTGTTGATTTCATAATATTAGGCCTAACTGTAAGACTATGATCGTATTTTTATGAATATCTCCAGTTATATCAGTATTGCATTATTATAAACGGCATATTTAGTGTTGTAAAATCGTAATTTACTACATCATTTTTATCATATGTAAGATATTCTTAAAAATCACTTTTGATTTCATGGGGGACCGCGGAAAATTGACAATTGCTACAGCGGGTCGGAGACATCAGGAAGGTTGGGAAACGCTGATCTAATGAATGGGGACTTCGGGGAAAGACTGGCAACCAAAACCATATCTTAAAATTTGTAATGACAAAAATCTATTGGAGATTATACGAGGAATTTACTGTTTATTATATTTTCAAAGTAAAACAAAATACCGCAGTTAGAGCTATCTTTTAACATTACAATTAACTCCTTTTTCTAGTATTCTTAGGGTGAAAGAAAATAACGACAAGTTTCGTTTCATATTCTGGCTAGATTAGTAATGAATATGAAATCATGTTATTTTGTAATGGTGGTGGTATAATACGCTAGTCAGGGATACTTCCATTCCCAGGATATGGCCTGACAAAAAAATGCCGGTATAACTTAGGGAAAATTATATTTCAATTAACAAACTCGTCCAGCCACAAATAGGCCTATTTTTCAGTATTATCGCAGAAAATACTTCGCCATATCATGAAGGTTCAGGTGAAGCTGAAATTACGGTATTTTTTCTTCAGATTTTGATTCAAGTGGTGTTTTCTTAAATTCTGTATTAACTGTTGTAAGTGTCGTAATTTAATCCAGGTCATGACGATAATAATATTTTAACATATTTGCAACAATAAAAAATGTAGCTGCCAATAGTTATGAATTCTTGCTTATTTCTATAGTTCTTCTTCTTATTATTATTGTATGGTTATCAACATTATTTTTGCTATTATTATTATTATTATTATTACTATTATCTTAATGCCAGGAGGGCTGAAATTGTGCACAATGAAGCGTTCGGGTAACTATTACTTGCAGAAGAAGAAAATCGTGTTATTGATATATCTCAAAAAGTTTCAATATCCTTCAGGTACACAACATTTAACATTCTTTAATATAAGATATCACGGTAAAGGGATATTAATACAAGTATTTTCAAATTATTTCTACATATTTTAATGGCAAACAGACAGGGAACAACAGAATACATTGAATTATAAAATATTAAAATACACTACTTTGCCAATTTTTTACCGGTATTTTATTTTATTTTTAACTACATATTTTATGATTTTCTAATTGCCTTGTAAAATTTAATTGTGTACTGGTATCACAAAAGCTACTGTAGTATGTAGTATTAAGCACTGTTACGGACAGCAATGGGCAGTGAATGTAACATATTGTACTTAATTTTCTTTTCAATTTGTGTTACTACGCTGTTTTTTATTCATTGCTTACACATATAAAAGTAGTATTACTGTTTTTCTGGGTATGTTTATTACATACCAGGCCTAATAAATGATTTATAACCAAATTCGGAGGAAAAAGGGGTTTTGTCAATTTTATAAAATATTAAATTAACAATTAATCAAGTTTAAATATTTTCTAATCTTATAATGTATAGTATCTCTCAGTACTCTATGGAAAATAATGTGTCTCAAATTTGTACAACAATCTTATTTAAATTTATAATGTTTTTTCTTTCTCCTGAAAAGTTGTAAAAACTGACAAAACCCCTTTTAGCTCTGGAGGATTCAATTGTAGATCTATGAAATGGATGAACCCCCCCCCCCCCCCCCCCACAAAAAGAAATCTTGAAATTATTCACGTCACTCAATAACTGATAGATTTTTAATACTTATAGCAAATGAAAAATTAATGCAATGCAATACAGTAGCACAAGAACTACTCACTATTCTGGACCTAGATCTAAATGCGCAGTCGAAAATACATTTTTTGCTGGCAGCAAGCACAGCTGTGTTTTGCATCCACGATCCAACATGTTTACATGGAAAAACAGAATAAAGGCACTATATCTTAATATAAACAAGTATCAGTACTTACAGAGGTTAAAAAATACCGTCTCCATTGCCACTACACTGCTACTGAATCACTAGGGTGTCTTATTTCCTTATTAATTGGAAAGGGACATTCTGTTCCAACATATTTTCATTTCTGTTCCTCTTTATATGTTCTACTACTGTCAGGTATGACTTTTGTCCATTGTGTAATAAGATATAATGACCATATTTTTGGGAGTCTAGAACAAAACACACATGAAAAAACTTTATGAATACAACATTTATTGATAATACGTAAGAGACTTAGAAACAGGATATATAGCAATATACCACATAATGCTGATTAGTCTCTTTTGTCTTTATGGCACAACTGCAAATTTTTGTAGCATGTAATTGCAAAACCCATAATTTAAGATATACAGTGCATTTTCTTAAATAGCCAAATTAATCATCTTCTATGGTTGGCTCTATTGTTTATTAAACAATATTATGATATTATTATTAATTTATTTAATTTAATTTAAAAGTAAACTCATGTAGCTTTCATTAATTGATTGTAAGTGTGTGTGACCAGATGGAAGTCCTGAGGAAGTTGGTCAACATGTAATACTTTTGTATGATTTTCTTGGTAATTGAGTTAATGTTTATGTATTTGACTATATAATTATTACATTGTATTATAGGTTAAGAAATTACAAAGTCGGTGCTTGTTAATTGTAACAGCCTGATGACAAATAAAGTTCTTAATTCTTGATTGTGTAATGACTTATGAGCGAGTCGAGCATGAGAGATTTTCATGCCAAAAAAGCGTTCATCAACATAGATCCTCTTCAGGGAGGTTATCAAATCTGTTTTCATGTTTTCTACATATTTATAAACTTAAGTAAAGCTGTAGTTCTCAAGAGGCAGCACACTTACATATTTTGAGAACCTCTTGGTGGTAAAAATCAGTGCAACAAATTTAACATATTTGAATGGGGAATTCTGATCTATTAAGTAAATTACTTCAACCACATATTATATTTCCTAATTCTTCTTATCAAAAATACCAGACATTTTGGTGACATTAAAAATACCAGAATTTACATGTTTACATCCTGTAAGAGACAAAAATAATTTGGGAAGGTACTCCTCAGTGCCATCTTTGAGCAGATGGCTGGGTGAATAGTACGGAATATTGTGAAGAATTCTAGTTATGCCATTTCAATAAAATGACTAAAGAAAGCTGTAATCATGAGTAAAATTAAGACCGAAAGCTGTAATCATGAGTAAAATTAAGAATGAAGATCCGCAAACAAGAAATAGTGTTGTTAACAATACCATGAAAGCAGTTAATGATGTTTCCTACCAAACTGCCTAAAAAATGGATGCATAACCTCAAAATTCAATTTCAATTAACTACCAACTGACCGGCTATTACAAATATCAGCCATCTTTGTTACTTACATAAAGTTTAAACCGGGCTGTCAGGCCTGTGAAGGTGTGCAACTTAACAATATCAAGGTAGCACATTCAGTCATTTATGCAGGGATTATTAATAACATTTTATTGTCACCTGTGTACATACTACATTCGTAGTAAAAATGTTACACAAAATAACACTGGTTAGTAATCTGTAGGCAATATTGCCAAAATGAAGTTAACATTTTAATTAAATAAATATCAGTCTTATGTAGTATACGTTGTCCAAAAGCGACAATTCCAAACCAACAGGAATAAATTTTATTTGCCTAAAATGTGAATGGTTAAGATTTTACAGAAAATAAAATTGTCTTGCATCACCAAATTTGTATTTTTATGTTGCAGAAACAACTTTTATCACAATGTTCAAAAAGACAGTGAAAGAAACACCTATGCTACCAAATCTGTACTGCTGAAAATAGGAGAGAAAAAACACATTCTTTTTGAACTAAAACCAAAACAATCAACGCTGAACACAAAAGTCAAGAATGGGGGAAATTTTTTTCTTTTGCCTGCAATCTAGGTTTAGTGGGAAAAGACGGCAAATTCTGGGATTACATGAGGGATGACTTCTGGCCAAATATTAAAGGCAGGACTATAGTAAGTTATTATTATTATTATTATCATCATCATCATCATCCCCCAAAAGACCCTGGAAAACTCTGAACATTGATTCTTTCCTGGCAACCTCTCTTTGATGTGTCTAAGCTGGTGCCACCTACACCGAATTAGGGAACAGAGAGTCTCGATTCTGGGGTTCGGAGGCGATTTAATGCCTCGAGTGGGCCCCTGCCATGGGTGTCTGCAGAAATTTTGTCAAGGAGGCAAATGAACAAATTACTACACCCTCCACCAACATTACTATGCTGCTACTAGTACAATCACTTTATATAATAATAATAATAATTATTATTATTATTATTATTATTAATTATATCGTCATCATAATCATTATCGTTATCATCATCCACATCCTTGATTTCCTGTATATCCCTTACAATTTCACAGGTACTATTCATATAAAATGTGACACTTTCATTGCCTTACCTTCATTACAATAAAATGTTTATCTAGAAAAATTTCGTGAAAAATTTAGTGGAAGTAATTATTCCTACATATTCATTTGTAAGGTATTTCGCTGTTACAATTCATTTTTGTTCACACAATTCCAACTATAAGTATGTGGAAACTTAAGCCTCACTTCATATTAGTTGCTTATAATCGTTTAGTTATCGATTTATATGTAAACAAAATTTCCAGAGGGAGCAATGGCCCCTGCTAAGGGTCCTAGGGCTCAGCTAGTAGGGCCCAATTAGGGATGTTTAGGTGGAAGAGTTACCGAGCAAAGACCAGTTGTGAAGATCTGAAGGATCAAAAGGAAATTAAAGATGAAGTAGCCTATTGAGAGAACTGAAACATGGAAATCTGGAAAATGGGAGAAATAAAGAAGAGATCTGAAACTGGAAGATTCCTGGAGCCAATCGTTCACTGTCTAAACTTAAGCTGGATTTCTCCTTGCATAATTAAGATTTTGCAATTGGACAAAGAGAAATTCAGATCTAATTGCAAAATCTAAATTCAGCACAGACAGACAGATTGAGAGGCAGAGACACCCCTGTCCCTGTTCACTGGTGGGTGCCCCAATGAGCAAAGATGAGACGGCAAAACTGGAAACTGGAGAAAAGCATACGAAGCAAATGAGCATACAAACTCTAGCTTATGGTTTAACGCCAGGCCTAAGGTGCCAGAGTATGGAACAGGACGCCTTTGTTGTTTGTTGTTGTGTGATAAGTTTAGAACTTGGAACTAATGACTTTACTTCTCTTCCAAAATAATAACTTTTTCTGTGCCCAATCAGAGAGATTATACACCTCATATTAAGTTATGTTTGCTTTTATTTCTTCGAAGGAATTTTGTTTCATTGTTTCTTGTAGGAGGCAAAATTATTTGTAGATAATTATTGTGTCGATACTTTTTTATTTCATTATTTAAAACATTGTAACAAAAACAAAATTCATTCCTGCAAATAATTTACTTTTCAATAATAAAGAACTGTTATTTTCTATATGCATAATATGCCTCATTACAAAACCTAATAATTTTCATTTGTATTCAAAGCACAGACAAAAAACAGACAAATTAAAAGTACAACAAACAAAGCAAACAACAAAAGCAAGCAGAGTTGGAGTTTGAAAGTGCAGTCTCTATGTTATTATTCCACCACGTTACCCCTAGACTAGGGATTAAAAGACAACAGGATTTGGGGATTCTTACGCACTCTGTAATTCCTCTTCTTAGAAAAATGGTCATATTTGATATTATAATGTTGTTTAAAACTTATTGAATTCATATATGAACTCAGTTTGTTCTTAAAAATTTGCAAAATGAAAGAAAAATCGTGATGAAGTGAGGACTTATGTAACCTAAAAATGGCATAATTTATACTGGTTACGGCAGGTGGTCATGACAGGGGCAACAGTGTGCAGAATTAATCTTATCGTGAAACAGTATAAGCAATCTGAAAATGTTAACAGTGGTTATGGTGTTGCCGCTAGAGCTACTTGTCAGTAAACTAAACCACCCCTTAGCTAACCTAGTGTAATCTGTCACAACCCTAGATTATGCCACAGACCTAGATTATATCGCAAGCCTCGTTCTATCTGTCTTTAACCTTGCACTTCTTCATCCCATGTGTAAAGCTATTGGCAGCGTTGTCTGACACAATCAAAATAAATTGATCATACTAGCCAAACAGAGTCTTGGGAAACAATCTATGGACTGCAACATCCAGTGAATTCCATGCAAAGTGCTAAAGAAGACCCCAGGATCCATTCATCGGAATAACAAATACAAAACATCAACAAAAATTCTTATGCAGAATAAGAAATCTTCTAATGTGTAAATCCAAGATTCCATGAACTGCAATGAAATGTTCCGAAGTGGACTTCTTGTCTAAGCTAGTATATCATTGCTATTGTATGATGATTGTATTTAAGTTAATGCTTAATAACACTATGAATTATTTGATGGTATTGCCTGTGCATTTAGACGTGAACACTTGCATGCGCTGCAGAGATAGGGCAGGATGGAAGGGTAGTGTGTTGATAGCATGAATCACGTGAGACTGATACCACTGCGCATCGTGTTTACAGTGTTCACGTCTAAATGCACGGGCAATACATAAAATATATTGGTATAACATAACATCCCATATGAATCCAAAGTTGAAAGCAATAAACAAAATGGTTGGGTTGATTATAATCAGGAGCACATTATTCTACAGAACCAGGACAGGAAATTATGGCAGAAGTGAAAGCATATTAAATAAATGAAACTGAAGTCCTTATAGTCTGAAAATTCTCAGCCATCATCTGAGAATGGAGTAACGAATATCCATTGAAATAATCTTGTCAGGATATCTTATTTAAAAAATGACATTTTATTATTTGATATATTACAACATTTTGAAAATATAACAATACCAGTTAAAAAGTACTGGAATTTTTATTAACAACTTGGCTTGAAATCAAACTTGAGAGGAACACGTTTACAAGTAAGGGATAGAGTTTTGTTTCTTGAATCACAGAATTATTAAGGCATATGTCAGTAATCAGGTGTAATGTGTTACTTCTTTAGAACTGGATATATATGCATTCATGAACCACAGATTATTGTCTCTGTTGGATATTGCATAAGAATATTATAGGACAAAAATTCCCAGTCTCAAAGAAATTATTCTGCTATAATATTCTCACATTTTTAGAACTGCAAAGTCCCTTCATTCAAACAGTATGAAAAAATGCCATTGGTACTCATAATTGTTACATGACTTCAACTATAGTAATTACCATACCCAAATGTTTTCCAAGAAATGTAATCCCACTACTTGTATTCTAGTTCTTGAATATGACTGATATTTACTGCCAATATAGTATTACTTACTGTATTTCTTAAGTTTGTTTCTAAAATTGTTCCTTTATTAATATACAAAACCTTACAATTAATTTAGTACACACTCCGTGTCAGCAAATCTGATGGTACGAAGCTCACCCTCAAACTGAAAGCATGGACGACGTTACAGACAGAGGCGGCAGGAATTCGAATGAAAGCGAAACTTGCTGGATTGAAAACATTTACGGCATCACGCTAGTATCCACTTGGTTAACTAAAGTGCAAGGAGACATGGATTATATTTTCACTGTGGACTTTAGCATTCCATGCATGCACACTGCCAATAGCATGTTCTAATTTTAAGTCACGAAGCTTTCAGATTTCAGGCGATCTCTGTACAGTAGACTCATGACTAATAGTAGGAACGTATTCTACAAGTAGAATTTGAGAAAATAGAAACTTTGCTGGAAGTAAACACGACTGATTGGAAATGAGTTTGAAAGATGTCAGTGCATTGAAACATCATACTACTTTGTGTAAAGCTTTTATATAAGGAGTTAAAAAATCTGCATTACCATTTATAACAATGGAAAGAGAAAATTCAATAGAACGTTGATAAACAAACTTCCACAAATGAAAACTTCATTATTTCAGCCTCATCTTGAGCTCTTTGAAAATATTACATAATTATAAAAATAAATAATCCAGTTATGTATGTAGTGGAATATGAATGAACACAAATTGTGCCACCTCTTCTTTGCACAGTGTAACATTTTCCTTATATGACTAATTTTCTCAAGTTACATGTGACATCATGGAATACATGATTACTGATCAGATATTTATCATAATGAATAGCCCAATTTGTGAGAAAGCTCCAGATTTAAAAGAGCTTTTAAACCATTTCCAAATATTAGGGACTTCTTACAGATGATAAAAGATGATATGGGCTTTAAAATGCTGGGTGTTTACTATATAGTCTGCAAATTTAACGGAGTTTATATCTGACAGACATCATGCTCTAAAGAATAGTACTGCAGAGATCGTGAATGCATTAGGCTAAACTACCCAGATAATTTAGCGCTAATAGGGTGTACCATCAAATCAGGATCTTGCCATAAGATTGACATCTCAGATGTTATGCAAGGCTTTGGCATTTTGGGATGTGTTAAATAGAGAGGCAATCAATATTAAACTTGAATAAAGACGGTGGCTGCAACATCGGCCCAGCTTGGAACATCAGGGAAAAGAGACTGGCCTGCGTTAGAACCAAACAGAACAGCAATGGCCACTGATTAGTTGATTATGCTAAATTTACACAGATATACATATCAGGATGAATTATCACTTGACATTTCAGCATCCCTGCAGATGGAGGATGCTCTGAAATGTTGAAAACTTTTCATCTGGCTAACAACCTGAGAGCAGTTTATTCCAATATATTTTATTTCTCCGTAATTTTCTGTCTTCTCTTTTTGAGTGGATTTTTCATCTTCTATTATAACGGCTACCTTAATCAGATATAACTAGTTAAAACTTGTCAACAACACAAGTGTTAACTGTTAATGCTTAACAACAACATACATAATAATGCACAGGAGTAGCAAACTTAATACCAGCAATCAAATACTATTTATGGGAACCACAGTGAAATAATGAAATATTAAAATTGAATATGCTTAGCCTACAACTCAACTTCGTTATTATGTTTTAAATTACACAGAACATGTTTTACAGACACTTCTATCAACATCATGAGCTGAGGTCACCTGCCGAGTTTGTTGGAAGACTGAAAATGTCTCCGTTCGACCACAGATCATGAATTTGAAGATGACATAAAACTATTAAAAGCTGTGCAAAAACCAAAAGAAAAATCTTCATTCATAAACAGGAAAACAGAAATAACTTGGTAAATTTTGACAATGAACTCAATGCTAAATCGATATGGCCAACACAGACCAGTCTTCCAATAAACTTGGCAGTTGACTTCAGCTGATGATGCAGACAAAACATGTACTATATAAGTAAAAACTTGTAATACTGAATTGAATGGTAACGCTATTCAATGTCAATATTACATACCAGTACTCATTTTCAGCAACTTTACTGCAAGTGTGATGGAATCATTACTACAGTAGATCATTACAGTACTAGCTTATTATGGAACCAATGTGGTAGCCTACATAACATAATATTTTATCTTTTAGATTGTAATATTTATCAAGAATTCATAGCACAAACCTTAAGAAATACTGTACTGGATGACATGACATACTAAGACTTACGCTGAGGTACTGTTGCTGGCAACACTAATCCTGGTTATAGTCTGATTATTGCCTGAATTAATACCTCTATTAATAAATGGAGTAACCAACATATATTCATTTTTATGGCCATCTTGACTGTTACTTATAATACTAACTTCAGTTGATGTCATATTTATAACTTCAGTACTGAGACCTTTATTAGTCAACGGAGTAAACATCCCATGTCTACTAAGTTGGTTACCTTTAATCTTATTGGTAACTCCAACTTTACCTGTTCTCATGTTTGTAATGCCTAAGATAGAAACTTTATCAGACAACACAGTATAGATTTCAGGTCCATTGAAATGGGCGTCTTTATTTTTACTGGTGATACCAGCCTCAGTTGTTGAAAGGTTTCTATTAACCAGATGTTTACTAAGATGGTTGTCTTTACTATTACTGGTAACTCCAACTTCAGTTGTCAGATTAGCAAGTAAATTGTCAAATAACGGAGTAAAGATTTCATGTCTACTAAGGTGACCATCTTTACTATTACTAGAAAATTCTACCTTCGTTGTTGCTAAGTTTATAATATCTAAGACAGAAGCCTTACTAACAAATGGAGTAGAAGCTCCATGCCTACGAAGATGGCCTTCTATGATACTGGTACCCCCAACCTCAGTTGTTGTACGATTTATCACATGTGAATTGAGATTTTTAACAACAAATGGTTTATCAAGTGTAGGTTTATGAAAATGGCCTTCATTGTTGATAATTGTAACATCAGCATTAGTAGATGTCTGATTTATAGCAGATGAGATATTGTTTTTGGTAATCAATGGAGTAAATAATGTATGTCCATTATAGGTGTTTCTTATAGCCCCTACCCTGATTGTCTGGCTTATCTCATTTGTGTTCGTTAATGGACTAACCACTGTCTGTATGCTAGCACTGTCTTCTTTCTTTTTACTTGTAATGTCGATTTCACTTGTTGTCTGATTTATAGAATTTGATATATGACTTTCAGTTATCGATGGTATTATCAAAGTGTGGTCATCTTTGTTGTTTCTGGCAGACCTAATTTTTGTCTGGTTTATAGAATTTGAGATACGACCTTTATTAATCAACGGAACAATCAATATACGTCCTTTACTCTCACTGGTGATACCTATCTTATTTGTTGTCTTGTTTATAGCATTTAAAATATGACCTCTTTTGACTGATGGTGTAATCAATGCATTTAGACTATGGTAATCACTTTTACTGTCAGAACTGATGCTAGCTTTAGGTGTTGTATGGTTTATCCCAGGTGAGGTATGACCTTTATTAATGAGTGAAATAATCAATGTATGCCAAGTCTGGTGGATATCTTTGCTTGTAGTTTCTTCCTCATTTGTTGCTTGGTTTATAGAATTTGAGACACGATCTTCTGTAATCAACGAATTATTCAATGTATGTCCACTCTGGTGGACTTCTTTACCATTAGTGGTAACGCCAACCTCATTTGTTCTCTTATATGTTACAGCTGAGGCTGAGGTCTGATCTTTATTCATTAATGGAGTGGTAGGCAGTGAACGTACACTACGATGGCTATCATTCCTGTTGCTGTTAACCCCAAGCTCAGTTGTCTGACTAATAATAAAATTTGTGACAGGACTGTTATTAATTGAAGGAGTACTAACAAGCTTATGTACTCTATTACTAGTACCAATTCCCTCAACCTCAGTTGGCGTCTGGTTTATTACATCTGAGACAAATCCGTGACTAAGCAATGTGGTACTATCCACTGTACGTACATTACGACGGCCACTATTACCAGTACCAACTTCCCCAACCTCAGTTGTAGTCTGGTTTATTACATCTGAGAAGAATCCATCATTAAGCAATGTGGTACTATCCACTGTATGTACATTACGACGGCCAGTATTACCAGTACCAATTTCCCCAACCTCAGTTGTAGTCTGGTTTATTACATCTGAGACAAATCCGTCATTAAACAATGGGGTACTATCCACTGAATGTACATTATGATGGCCAGTATTACCAGTACCAATTTCCCCAACATCAGTTGTGGTCTGGTCTATTGCATCTGTTACAGGACCCTCATTAATTGACGGTGAAGTCAATGTATGTCCATGACGATGGACATGAATTGGCAATGATGGCGGATGCTTGTTCAGTATTGGCTCTGAAGTGAAAGTCACCGTATATGGATTGTTTGTATACTCAAGTTCTAATAGTATGATCACATTCTCTTCAGGATAAGGCTTCAGGTAGATTCCTGGAACATACAGTGTTACCTGTGGTCCTAGAAGTGGCCAGTAACGTCCTAAGTTGTAGCCATTAAGAAAAGCAACTCCCTAGAGGAAAAATAAATAAACGTACATTAATTTTGCAGACAAGATATTACTATCTCTTAAGAAAGTGGTTTCTATTTAGAAAGTTTTGAAATGTGGTGCTGGAGACAGATAGAAAATATAAAGTGGATGGACATGGTGACAAACGAAGAGGTTCTGAGTAGAGTGGGTGAGAAGAAGTCAATCATACACACAATTCGTCAGAGGAAAGCAAACTGGGTTGGGGACATTCTCAGAAGGAACTGCTTATTACATGATGTCGTAGAAGGAAGACTGGAGGGTACAACTGGACTTGGAAGAAGAAGAATTCAGCTGTTGGACGATTTAAGGGAAAAGCGGAAATATTGGATGCTGAAAGAGGAAGCAGAGGATAGACAGTTTTGGAAAACAAAATTCGCGTACCAAGTTTGAAAACCTGCCGGAAGGCAGAATACTTACTACTACTACTAAGAAAGTGGCAGATTTAAGTTTACTGGAATTTAGTGGTATTTTATAAATATTCTTGTTCCACAGAAGCAAATAAATACTTTCTTCCCTTTTATGCCATATCACATACACGAATTTAAGATCCATAGAGCACAATGCTAACTGAACAATGAGAATTGGACAATGTCTGGGCATCGGTTTATTGATCATGGCTTAAAGACTCAAGATCAAGATCAAGAATGTAGGTTTTACACCAGCAATAAATCACTATAAACAATGCATGGCAGCAGACCTAGCTGCTGTATTCTATCAACAGTGGCAATCTTGAAAAACAATCCACACAACACTGTATATCGATTTAGTCACCAAAACGGCACACTTTAATACAGTTCGAGACAAAAAGTTGCCCGAATGAACTGGAGTTCCAGGAATAGATAAAAAGGTTCTCCTGTATTACATTTTTTTGTTTTATGAAGATTGTATGAAGATCACTAATATTATTTTCAAAAGCTGGCTCTTGTTTTCTCTTTTGAAAATATTTCTGTGCACCATTAGTGATTACTGTTTTGTGGAGTGAGTTTCAGTTGTAACTTGTCAGCAAACTAAACAATGCAGCTCTCTCTGTAACACTATAACATGTACCTGGAAATGTAATGCTTGAAACATATAACATTGTTATAATTTTTATTTTTTTATTTTTTATTTCAGCTGTATTTATACTCCTTTTAGCTACGAGACCATATCAAGAGTTTGGGATCTGTGTCTGTACAGTAGGGTAGGCCATGGAACTACTGATTTTCAATTAGAATTACAATTAGAATTAGAATTAGCCCTCAAGCATCCTATAATGGGCAAGGGTCTCCTGGCCTACCAGGGTGGCTGACACGTTGAAGGAACGTTTCAGGCTAGCCCCACCTGGGAACGCTAAAATTTAAGTATATAATTGACCCTAGCTTTAGTACTAATTTTCAGGAGTGTTCCACTTCTTTCTGTCTCTGGCACTCCTAGACCACAAGTTCCCCACAACACTCTTAAACTCGTCCTCCCAATTCTTCAATTATTTTCTATTATTTTCTATTATTATTGAATTATATGGAGTAAATATCAACTGATATTAATTTAAATGGATATGTTACAGGATGAAATGGGGAGGATGATTCATGGTATGTAAATATCCAATTCAGCATTTCCCTTTATGACTGGGAAAACCATGAAAAAACCCATGTCAAATTGGCTGGCCACAGGATTGTTATAATTATTTTTTGTTTTACTATTAGAACCATGTTGTCAATTTTATTTCCATTTATTTATAAGAATTACTTTTGTGATCCATTGATTAGCATACTAGAGGACTGCTACTTATTGTTCAAACCCTGCTCATATCATTCTGTTCCAACGACGTTTTCATTAAAAATCCCTTTCTGCTACTTATTTCCATATTCCTGTTAGTTCTGGAATGGGGTCACTCAGCCTCATGAATACAACTAAGAAGCTAATTTATAAATGAGTATTGTTCTCAGTCAAGAAAATTGTTATTAACAACCTAGTAGACGACTTAGGCCTATAAATCAATCACATTATGCACATTATACACTAAATTTTAAGGCACCATCCTCTCTCCATTAAACATTTTTCTGTTACAACACTTTTGAAATGACACCACTGATTCAACTGCTTACCAAGGTATCGCATGTAGAGAAGACAAGGTAATTACTCGTATCATGCAGACTGGCAAATTACCAAATGTGGTTAGACCCTACAAAGGTAGCCTAATAACATTGCCAACAAACAAACAAGATACATAACATAAAATAAAATATCCTACCAATTAATGCACACTACATATGCCAACAAATTATTCTTTTATAATTTAAAATTTCAAAATTGGGTGCGCATTAGATTCAAGTAAATACGGTGTTCGTAATTCCTAAAAACGTTTTCTACACTGTATATATAGATATATATATCTATATATATATATATATATATCTCCCTTTATATGAATATATCTTTAACAGAAATGCTAACTATTAGACTTTAGGGAATGTCTTATATCCTGAACATGTTTTATCAAATGACTTATAATAAAACAACTTTGTGAAAATATTGAAAGGAAACAGGCATCGTTTAATTATGATAGGTATTTTATATTAATTGTATATGTATTTTATGCAAGTTTTGCAGAAAATTGTACCTTAAGGTAGGACTTGTTATAGCCCACATATAAACATAGTGCAGTTTTCATTTTAATTTTACATTCTAGTGTGATTTCTACCCCAAAAAAACTGAGAATGAAATTCTTACAACTAATGCAAGTAATTCTGTAACTTAAAAAAACATAACACAAAAGCCATCTGTCATATGAGAAAAGTAGCTTTCTCTGAATATATTAATGGAAACAAAACAAAACCTATGATGGTCTCTTGGGATTCCAACCAGGTGAAAATGTTTGTGTATTCCAAGCTTTTGGTTGCTACTAGCTCTGCAGCCATCTTCTGAGAGAGAAGTGAGCTAGGGAAGGTAGATGGAGCTCTTATATCTTGTAATTGGGTTGTAAAAGTATTATTCTCAAGGCTTATTTAAGAATTACACTAGTCTTTTCAGAGGAGGGAAATTTATCCTACATATCAAATGACATTTATGTCACACAATATTTTATAATAACTTGTTATAATTAAACTTACCTTCCCCCATCCTGTAGGGTCCAAGTAAGTATCAAGAATTTCAGTGAGATGTGAAGGTAGTTTGAATGTGCCTTTAAAGAAAGTTGGACTAGTGAAAGTGAAACCTGGTCCCAAGTCACTAGCATTGTTGACCACAGAAAGATCAGTCAGAGGAAAGCCAGTATGGATCCAGTCTGTTAAAATCCAGCCTCCAAGAGTGACATTGGATACAAAACCCTGCAATATAGATAAGAATACTTAAAAGAAACCATATAAACAATGAATAAGGGGGGTAACATAAGGTTGGGTTGAAATTTTTGTTAGTTTGTTTTAAGGCATTTCTAATAAGAAAATACGCAACCTCCACAATACAAATTGTTCCATGCGAATATGTCGTTTAATTATTACCAGAGTTATGGACGTTTAACTTAAGTAATTATAAAATGGAAGTGGCATTTAAAAGCCCTTCAGCAGAAAATACATGTTGCAGGTAAATCACATTTTCTCACAAATCACAGTTTCATACATACAATTTTCTTTTTCTACAAAACTATTTGATGGATTTACATTAATTTTGGGTGAATACTGTTGAATAACATAGTTAACGTCTGAAATTAATATTTTGCATCAATCATCATTGACATTTTCATAGAAAACTAAAATGCATTAAAGTATTTTGAAATTTTTTTTAAAATTCAAAAGTTTTTCCCTTACAAATACGTACTAAGCTATGTTCCAGACATTTTAGTTCAGTTCATTTGCTATAGCCTTGATTTCAAACTGTCAAAATTTCATAACAATCACTGCTATATTATGTTCTAAGAAAAAGAAAACTTTATTTATTTCTAAGCATGATTTTGAATCAAAATCAAAATGACTATCATTTTAAAAATATAATCAATTCCATTACCAAACTATGCACATACGTGTAGTTATTACTTGTTGATGTTGATGAAAGGCCGGTTTAAGGAATTTTGGACCCTCCTCCAAACTCTAATTATAAATTTATAAGGCACTGAAGATCAGTAAGTTGTGGTTTCCTATGCTATGAGAAGTTTCAGTACAACTATTCATGGAAATAAGACTGGAAAACCATTTGCTAAACTATGCCCAGGGTATAAATATTGGAACAACATGGGACCAGTTTGTACATAACTGGCTAGATGGACATATTCTCCAGAAGAAATGCCTCTGAAGATGCTCACCACAGTCCCGAGTGAAACATCAGCCATGTAAACCTGGGACCACGGCCCCATATTTTCTTTATAACAATAATAGTTTGTTAAGAAAATATGGGGCCGTATGATTATAATGATTACTCTTATGCATTTTTATGAAAACTATATATCTATTCTGAGCTTAATTAAGCTTTTGAGTTTGTAACACACCATAAATTTGTAGGAAGATTAAGTAAGGAAATATACACTCTATATTCACTATTAGGTGTATTTACCCAGAAAAATTGTTTCAAAGGGTATCCTCATCATCATCAGCTGAATGCGCTTATCCTTTCTGAGTATGTGACTGTGGCCAGGAAAAGGCTTCTTAAGACAGGGCAGAAGAATCTATTATTGTTTATTATGGATTCTAATTCAGCATGAAATTTGGAATTTTATAAAAAAGAAGTAGTTCTCTAAATGAGAAATGAATGAGCTATATGCAATTCAATTCTGTTGTTTGGAAATAATCAATTAAAGGAAAATGTGAGAAGTTTTTGGGCTGTAAAATTGGTTGAAATTCAAGGATTTGAGTTTTGGTTTTAAAATAATTATCAAGAATAAAAATGTTTACAGGAATTTTAATAAGCAGGGATGGAAATCACGAGATTAAAGAAAATGCTGATATATCCAGGAAATTGAAACTTAGTAAATCTACTATGGGTGGTAAAATACACAGGGAATTAATATTGTGTGAAGATATTCTAATCAAGTATAATCACAGGGCTGATATGAAACAAAGTGTGTTAACAACCATAATGGTTAATCTGCTTGATCCATTCTCTCGACTCAATAAATGAAAACATAGGAAAAGGCACGTTTTCTTTTAGATTATCACATCAATGTGACCTTGAACTTTCATCAATTAATTTCCTTCACAGAAACAATGCAAGAAAACAATTTAAATTAATATTATCAAGTAGAATTTAGGTAGTAGCGGTGTATGTATGATTTTATACGGTGCCATTGAAATAACAGCAGTTAAGTCGCCAATGTTAAATAGCCATTACAACTTATGGTTTTTTATTCATGTGCAATGCTATATCTATGATACATTTTCATATTGTTTCCATAATTGCAATTAACTGAGTAATACATCAATATGTACTTTAAGAATTCATCTAACAGTTCTTGTACATGAAAACTCCTTTTGAATGGACTTATACAAATTCCTACCTTAAGACTGACCATGATTTTTCTTTTGTTGACTGTACAAAGGTGAAATTTAACCTAATCGAAATACAATTTTGCAGACTGACAGGTACATCTTTTTTAGAAGGCCTTCACTTGGAAATATGCAAATGAAGATGTGAAGTTAGAGTAATTGATTAATAAAGATTTGTTCCCATTAAATCAAAAGACCTCACAAGAGAATGTCTTAAGTTCCACAGGGACAAGAGCTAATGTTTACAACAGATTTCAGTGTCAGAAAAACTCTGCTAGAATTCGAAATAATCACAGTTACTGTCTGTGTGCTCCTCATAAACTTCTATCAACAATAAAAGGTAAAGTGGTCCCTATACAGGCCGTGGAGGCCCAGAGGGTTCCAGGAGGTGAGGCTCCCAGATTTTAGACATTCGGCACGAGAAGGTGGTAAGGTTGTCAGCCTTACGCACCGGCCGCCTTTACCCCCAGGATTGCTCCTGGTACTCATTTCTGTTGGAGGCTGAGTCGACCCCAGGGCCATAGTGTCACCAGAAGGATTAGGCCAATTGAAAAACTCAACGACCTCATCGGGAATCGAACCCGCGACCTTCCGGTTTGTAGCGCAGTGCCTCAACCACTATGCTACGGCGTACCCCTATCAACAATAAGCATATGCATAAAACAACAGACTGCAAAATGTTAAATAAGTGCTAGAGGTATTGCTTCAGTCATGAATCTTAACTCACCTTAAAATCCTTGAGCTTTTCTCCATAGTTGATACGTCCTTGATTTTCCACAAGAATCTGGATTTTGTCATTAATTCGAGCTGTCAAAGGAGCAGAAGTGATTTTATCCATACGACTTAGAGTAACCCTCGGAACCTACAATAAAAAAACAAAATTTAAATACAGACTGGATATACAGCCTATACACCAAGTCACAATATAGATCCACAGTAAATAATTGACTAATGTATTGCTATGTCCACCACCTCTAATTACCTCTTTAATGCCTTCTGTTCCCATTTCAGGAATGCATAAGTTATATTATTAACACAGACAAAAAACCATATAACTATCTGTGGTCCCTAATACAGTGAGTCCCACGCAAGTCCCCAAACACGAGCTTTGCTCCTTTGGGGTAACTTATGTAACTCTTTCTGTATTAATTTAAAAGAGTAAATAAATATTTTAAAAAAATAAATAAAATAAAAAAATTTAAAAAAAATAAGAGTTGGCCAATGACATGAGTTTCTGCATCACAGCAGGCACAACTCCAACTCCCAAGCGATCGGGTGAAATATTTATGAAAATAAAGCCGCGATCGGTGTAATGATTCAGGTTCTCACATTTGCAGTTAAAAATACAATGAAAATAACCACGTACCTCATCATAAGAGATATTGAAAATGTTCTCCTCTTGTATCCACAAAATACTGGCACCTTTTTAGGAAATTTTCTTTCATGCACATAAGTTCAGCTTCCGAGACAGAGTTAATTTCTCTTGTGATAGACCTATGTGATATTGTCTTTAAGTTCTTCCAACAGTATGTGAATATTATTTATGGGGAAACTTGAAAAATAAAGTGTATAGGTCAATTTCCCATACATTAGAAGAACTTAAAGACAATATCACAAGAGAAATTAACTCTATCTCGGAAGCTGAACTTATGCGCGTGAAAGAAAATTTCCTAAAAAGGTGCCAGTATTATGTGGATGCAAGAGGAGATCATTTCCAACTTCTCTTGTGTTGAGGTACGTGGTTATTTTCATTGTAATTTTAACTGTAAATGTGAGAACCTGAATAATTACACCGATTGCGGCTTTATTTGCGTAGATATTTCACCTAATCGTTTGAGCTGTGCCCACTGCGATGCAGAAACCTGCATCATTGGCCAACTCTTGTGTGGGACTCATTGTAGACTGTATTGTTATATGAGGGTTACTGCTTTATTGAGAGGCTGTAATCTAATGAGCTGGTGTTTCTATGAAGACATGGTGTAGATCATATTCAATTGTGAAATTAATAACTATGCCCATAACAATTGGGAAAAAAAGAGCATTGTTATATTGATTGTTGGCAATATAACACATCAGTTTGTTGATTGCTTTGATTTTGTGAACCGATCTACTTGAGTTGTTTGTTTATAATATTACAACATGCTAAGATCTGATTTTTTTTACATAGTGGACAGAAGGGGATCATGAATGCAAGCCTAAATGGGAAAACATTGATGATTTGGACGAAACTCACTATGAGCTACGGAATTTGAATCTAAGGTTTTTCCCCTGAGCAGTGCACTTTAATCAACCACCAGCGTGGTCTTGTGGTTAGCGTTGCTGACTACAGATCCGTCGGTCAGGTTCCTTCTCCAGTACCTCCTCGGATTTTTCTGAGGCAGGGAGGTCTGGTAGGGGTGCTCCGCCTCATGATTCAAATTGAGGAGCTACTTGATACAGAAATAGCAGCTCCGGTCATGGAAACCACTATTAAGGGCCGTGGGTGTTGGCTTGCTGACCACATGCCCCCAACCCTGCCATCTGCCTATGGTAAATGACGCAGCGGTCGGTTGGTAGGCCTTGTCCTGGTAGTTAGTTAGTTAGTGAACTTTAATGATGAAATGCACCTCAAAGCTGGGTTCTTAGCTTTTTAGTTATCAATCTTATAAATTATTTAAGCACAGGTTCGTTAAGAATAAAATTATGTACATAATTCATGCAACTTATGTAAATACGATGTCAGTGTTAATAAATATAAGGTTTTAATTATTTTCTGTTAAATAAATTATTTAAATAAAACTTCTATCAGTTGAGTAAATAATTGTGTGTGAAGCCATGAGCACCTGCAACTTTACCGCAAACTAGAAATTTGCATGCAGAAAACTGGGTGATCTATAGAATGTTTCAAGGAGCAGACATGAAGATAAAACAACCACAAATCCATATTATTTAAGAACAGTAATTTTGTTATCAAACTTCCTGATTTCCAATGAGCAGAGATCACAACTACTGAAAAAATACACCACCGGAATTCTTACATGTTTTTGGTCCAGACAAAAAATGTAATGTACGAGGGGGGACCTAAAAATAACCGGAACCAAACTGTTGCGCGTTACGAGTTGTGCTGTTAGGTGGTGTTACGAGTTGTGCTGTTAGGTGGTGTTATTTGGGGGTCTCCCGCCAACGTTAGTGAGCTGGCATGAGTCTGAGTTAAGTGGCTTGGTTGTGGTGCGCTGTTGTGTGCGTTCGTGTTTCAATCCGTTAGTGAGACAGCCGGCCACAAGGAACAAAGAGTGTGTGAAATTTTGTTTTCTGTTAGGGAAAACTGCACCCTGAGAGCGTTGGGATGCTTCTGCACTTCACTCTTCAAGTCGCGGCAAACATTCACACGGTTTTCTCTTTGGTCATCTCTGAGCAAGCAAGGAACAAATTTTGCAGACACCCGTCTCATGTTCAAACCTTTGGTTAAAATTCACTGGACCGTGCTTCATGACACATTGCTTTCTTCAGAAATTTGGTTGATGGTCTTTCAACGATCTTCATAAATTGCACGTTTGATTTTGGCAATGTTTTTGTCATTTCTTCCTGTCGAAGGATGTCCGGGGCGAGGCATGTCTTCAATTGACATGTTGCCAGATTTGAAGTGGGAAAACCACTCGTAGACCTGAGATTTCCTCAAAGCATCATCATGAAAGGCTTGCCTAAGCATCCCAATGGTCTTGGCTGCAGTTTTCCCAAACAGAAAACAAAATTTCACACACTCTTTGTTCCTTGTGGTCGGCCGTCTCACTAATCGCTAACGGGTTGAAACATGGACGCACACAACAGCGAACCTCAACCAAGCCTCTTAACTCAGACTCATGCCAGCTCACTAATGGTCGTGGGAGACCCCCAAATAACACCACCTAACAGCACAACTCGTAACTAGAAAGCATTCGCGTGCAACAGTTTGGTTCTGGTTATTTTTGGGTCCCCTCTCGTATGAATGAAATAGTCAGTACTTACACCATTCACCATCACAATAGCTCTGTCACTAAGATCTGGGATGCTAAGAACTGCAGGGTCTGGGACTGGCACAAAAAGAGTTGTCTCGTACAATACAAATCCATAATGTTGTCCTAGTTCTTCAAAGGTCAGAGGAAACCTGCTTCTCACTGGATCTTTTTCTGATGTTGTATTTATGAGAACAGACACAGGAGCAAGTAAAAAATCCCCATATGCTCCTTTAGGAGCAGGTGAAGGGAGTGTGATGTTTGGTAACGGTATAAACTGCAACAGAAAAAATAACATAATAACAAGTCTTATTAATCTTAACAATCATAGGAGTTAATACACTGATGATACAGAATATTAACCCTTTTAGTGCCATGTGACGATACAATCATTATCGACCTCACTATCTGCTGAGTGGCAGCCTCTGTATTGGTTCTACCAGCTCAAGAGTGCTTCAGCATTCTACACAAAAATGCACAGTTGTTGAAAATATACATAAAGGATGGAGTTTTGACCTTTTGGGGATAATTTTTGTAATTGTGGATGCAATATGTACGTGGGCCATATGTATCTCACTTGTGACAATAATAGAGCTATATGCATGATTTAGGTATGATAATAATATGTTATGTTCCTGTTATATTTATCATTATGTAATGTTGGTATGATCATGTCTTTGTCATGCTGCTATCAGATAAATAAATCACTATAATTGTTACAGGATAAATCATCTGTGATGAAATCACACTTTTTTAAATACTCTAATAATTATTCATCATCTTTTCTCCCGCAAAAATATGTTTTGCAGCATTCTCCCATGTTTATTACCAAACAAAGAAATGGCGATGAAACAACAATATGTTTCACTCACAAAAACGTTCCCTTCTGAAAGGCAAAGCCTTCACAAGAGTGTGTCCTTGAAAAGAGGGGTGAAAGTCGATCCTTTGGTTGTTTATTAAAAGGTACGGTCTGCCCCAAAAGAATGTACATTATTTCATAAAAAAAGAATCCCGCTCTGATCGGCACTGGCATTTTAGACAATGAGAAGCAGAAAAGAAGTGAAATGGTAAATGACATTTAAAAAGGCTTACTTTACCATAGGCCTATTATGGCAAAAAAAAAAAAAGTATGGGGACTTTTTAGTACTTTTGTAAATTTTCTTGTTTTGATGAAAAATTAACTTAACTTGAGTTATGTTGAAGATTTACAGGTAGACCTAAAGATAATGCATTTTGCATGGCTCACCATCCCAGAAATAGTTGGGGCTTGATCACTGAGTAAACAGTTGACGAATAATGTAGAGAGATTCACATGTTAATTGTAAGTTTCCAAAAGATATAACAGACAAATGTAACAAAAAAAGAAAAAGCTAGAATCCAGGGTGATAGGAACATACCATTTCCATTTTAAAACAAAAACAGTTCACTAATTTTTGTAGAAAGAAATGCAAACTGCACAATTAAGTAGCTTAAGATTAAGGGAGTAGCTGAATTCCAAACTCTGTTCTGTATAGCTCTGTAATATTTTTAAATAGTCCAGTATTAAGGATACATCAAACTCTGTTTTATAAGAGACTAGCCATTCTTAATACAAAGGTTTCTTTTCAACCAAATACATTCTAGTTTTAATGTGATCATTTAAGGACTTTTTAAACTTAAAACCTCCATTTCCAAATGTACTTTCATCTTAACCAGGGCAATTATTACATTATTCCTGTCTGTTAGCATGTTAAGAAAATGTTCAGTGTTGGTAAGACTCAAATATAAGAATTTTGTTTGCATGTGATTGACTCAAATGCAGGGCCGCCACATGGGGGGTGCCGCCGGACCCAAGGGACCGGGCCCGGGCCTCAAAGGGGCCCGCTGGATCCTGGTGATGTGTTGTAATTTTATGGAAAACTGGAAAAGTTTGATAAAATGTTCTGTTACACGAGTAACGAGAAGAAAGCTCCATGGAGAAGGGAAAAGAAAACTGTCTGAATGAGGATGGTCGGCGGTCGGTGATCATGGTCCTGGGCCCGACCCCGAGATGTGGCGGCCCTGCTCAAATGTGAATAAAAACTCTGTGTTCTTATTTATAACATTTACGTTCATGTCCGTGGTTTAATTTTTATCCCACACCTTCATTAAATGGAATCTTGGCCTTGAAGGAAAAATGTCATGGACCATTTCAACTCTTTAAAGGCATGATGATATAAGGTTTTCAGATGCTGGTAAAAGTAAAATCCAGAAAGTATTACAGGTATACAAAATTCCACTTTCTGAACAGTTATGAAGACCCAAAACAAGTGAAATTAAACATAATAATAAAATAAAAGATCATTAGATTACAGACTTACATTGTAGAATTGCAATAGCTGCATTTCTGGTATTGCTGATTTCCTTAAATTGTTATTTAATATTTCTCGTATAAACAAGAATAAATATACAATTTACCTTCCCAATAGCTTCTCGTATAGCAAAATATTTACTTGTAGGATCACCTGCTTCTGTGAGTGGAGCATCATAATCATAGGATGTAAGCTGAGGTTGATATTTATCCCCATAATTGGCACCTATGAACAATAAATTATGCATAAGAAATAACTCCAGGAATGTCACAAAGTAACAGTAATAGGGTTATGATACCAACTATCCTGTATTTACCAGGAAATCTCACAGTTTAACTTTATTTAAACCAAAACCCCAGGTTCAATATTTTTCAGGATCTAATGCTGATTAGAATCATTAATCACTGTAAAGAAATTTTTAAATATATTTATTGACAGTTATGCCACAGTATACGTATTAATACAGTAAAGAAACTCAGTCCGTTTTTCTGCTATACGGACATGCGCGCGCAGATTCCATGCGATCCTACCGGCCATTGAGTAATACTACAATCACTACTGCGGGAAGAATGGAAATAAATAGGAGTCTTGAATTTTTATAGCAATGCGTGTTTGGAAAGGATGTTATTGTTCTGCTATAAATTGCAGTAACAATAAAGGAAGAAATCCTGAATTGCATTTCTTCACTTTCCCAAAAGATCCAGAAAGGTAAGAAGAAAAATACGTAATATTTATTGTATGCCTGCTGGCTTACTCTTGACACATGTTCTGGTGTGGTTATGTTTACATTTACTTTAATGTAATATTTTTATCTTTAATTATGTTGTAATTTCTAACAATAGATACTAATGAAATGAAAATGTCAGCAGTCTATATCACGGTTAAAGATAACAATATTTAGGATGTCGTATTGTGATCGCTTAAGATAACACAATATTTGCTGCGGTGCAGCTTATTTCCTATGTGCATTGTAATGTATATGTCAGGGCCGGTTATGTATACAAACATGTGTGCCGTGTTGGCAGTCAAGAATGGCTATGTGAGCTCTAATGCACATGGCCATTTTGCAGCATGTAGCCGATTTTTTTTCTTTGCTTGCACAAACCTGACAATCAAAGATCCACATGCCCGGTTGTAAGGATCAATGCTAAGGAATATCAGCGCACATAACTCAATTTCGTAAAAAAGTGCACATAGCACCCCGATTTTACAGGCGGTACGATATTTATTTTCTCGAACACGATGTAGGCGTAAAGATGACGAAAACATAATCTTATATCATAAATTCTCGGATACATGTGCTATTAAGGTGTTTGCGACAGTAAACTAACATGACATCATTATCCAAACCTAGGCAAGCAATAGGCTTACCTAAAATAGGCTACTGTTAAGAAGCGTATCTAGTCCAAGGTTTTTCCCACCTTTAAAATCAACGTTTAAGTTATAAATTATATTAAAGAGTGACCTTTGAATATAGGTTTGTCACACTGCTCGTCCTCAACTTCATTGTTGAGATTGTATTTTGTTTCTGTATCTTACGGCTTCGATCTACCTTCAATTGTTGTAATGATTTCAGGTGTAAAAATCCCTTTAGGCAGGCCTACAGGCGGAGGTAGATTTCGAAGTGCTTTTGGTTTAATTTATTGTCGCTGCATAGCACTCTTTTTCTTTAGCCTTGGCATGGTAAACCTGCAGTAATAAGAACTGAATTCGGTAAAGAGGAAGAGCCTACAATCATTTGTTTTGACAACAAGAATAGGATATAATATTCTGGGAGGCCGTGCGCAAGATCAGCAATGAATAAAATTAGCAAAGCCGCTAAACAAGACAAAATTATGATATTATAATAATTCTTTTAAGTGTTATTATTTTCAAACATTAAAATCTCGCGTCATATGAGAGCTATCAAGAAACTATTTATTGATTTGTAGAGTACTCATCAAGAGCTTTTCAACGATACCCCACAAGACGTGGTTTCAAAAGTTTCGAATTTTCATCCCCCTCCCCCACCCCCACCCCCACCCTCACTCGAACCCCCGAATTGTTGGTGTCACTGTGAACTCCATAGGGAGTACTCTAATTTATTCAAACAAAGTTTCCCTCTATACTTCATAGGGGCCGAGATATAAATGTTTTAAAATTTCAACCCCCTCCCCCGACCACCCCCTTGGGCCAATTTTGCCCATTAACGAACTTGTCCGAACTATTGGGCCTAGAAATAACATAATAAAATTTGGTTCAAATATCTTCAAAATTACGGCCGCTATCGTGTAAAGATATATATAAATATATATATAAATATCACAAATTTTTTTTTTGAACGGGCGGTGGTTTCGTACTTAGGGGAGCATGAAACGTAAAGATATGAAAGAATTTTTCGAAAATCATAAAGTGGTATCCATTGCAATAGGTAGATTTTTCTTCGAAAATCTACCTAAAAAATGGGTCATCAATAGTCGGCGAGAAGACCTACTAACAAAAACTGTAAAATATTTAAATGTAAATTGCCGCCTATGTTTGGAACACTTCGAAAACAACCAGTTTATGAATTCCAATAAGAACTCTTTAATTAAAACTGCTGTACCGACTGTATGCTAAAAGCAGTTTTGGAGTATTAGAAATTGAGAAATATTGATAGAAACCTATATTTTTATTTGAATTTTGTATTGTATCTTATGTAATATTGTATTACTTTTGTAAAATGATGACATTTCTATTCTAATGTAATATTAGGCTACTTTTAAAAATAAAAATGAGTTATAATTGGTTTTCCAAGAATCATCTTGAAGTTATTAAAACTTGTAATAAGAATAGCCCTAGGAACTGCAGTGCAAGTTACAGGTAAGTGGCATTTAAAAATTGTGCCTGATCTTAACTAAAATATAATACATGCTTCATTGTTTCTTAAATTTAAAATTCAGTTTTGAAAGAAGATTTTTTTCTCTTATTATAACATATTTTGTTATGTGTTTATGCATTTTCCCAAGTTATTTTATATGGTGAGAATGCAGTTTTACTCAACCGCCGCATGGAGCGCTAGTGTCGCCCAGCTAACAAGTTGTCATAGGACTTTTAACACACAGTTTCCTTACTGTATTAATACTTATACTGTGGTTATGCCTTACAGCCATTCCATGGAACATGAGCCTGATGTGTCATCATTGAAAAATTATGAAATTAATTTTCTCTACTAGTCTACTGATGAATTAATTCTCAAAATTAATTTCATAATTTTTCAGTGATTGCATACATTTTTAATTAATATTAAAAGGTTGTTACGGTCTGGACACTACAGGCTGACTTGCCGTGGAATGGCTGCTTACTTATAATCCACAATTACTTATAAGCCTACTTGGAATCCAATCTTCACAACTTTCATTAATATAATAAGTTTGGGTCCTCTATTATGTGCCAATATTAACCTTCCATCTATTATTTTTTCCATTTATCCCTTATTTTCACTTCTCTCTTGCCTTCCATCCCTTATTCTATATTATAAAATTTGGCAGTGTTATTATGATTTTTCTTTTCTTTTCTTGAATTACTCTTATGAAAACCGATGGTTCAACAGTTCAACAGTTAGCTAACTTAACAAAAATGAGTGTTATTACTTATCACCAAAGAAACATTATGTTCTGTCATAAATCAGTCTCTGTAAGATCTAATTCATACCTGCTAAAAACCCAAAATTGGTGCCTCCAAAGAACATGTAGAAATTAACAGAAGCGTTAACTGACAGCATCTCACTCAAAGTGTTGATTACACCTTGTGTACCAACAGTTTGAAGGTCTTCACCCCAGTGTGTCAGCCACCCTGGATAAAACTCTGAGTTAACAAGGGGTCCATGGGGCTCGTACTGTCGCTGCGCATCAAACGAGCTATTAACATCTCCTCCTGAAAGCAACATTTTCATGACTGTTATTACCATTTGTATCTCCTGTCTATCCACTGTTAAGCCAACATTCCGCATATTGTTACAATAGTTCAAGTGTCTGTAATTATACTATAAAATGCAAGAAAGCTATGCCTATGTGTTTTATCAAAATAAAAAGACTTGAAACAACATGTGTGATTTATCCCTTGAACAGGTCTCATGTCTCTATAGCTAGTGATACTTTCATTGATCAATCCTGATCTGGTGCCCACATTAATCAATCCGTGTCTTCACTAACACTAATGAGCGAACTGAGTAGTAGATTGATCCAAACCTATAACATCATACTCCACTCTCAATGGCAATATACAATTCCTAAGCAAGCTAAAACAATATTATCTATTTTATGGAGGTTCATTGCCATGCTTACATGAGCCCACCATTCAACCCTATTCTGTGCTAACTCCATTCTACCATCCCTTAAAAATCCTACTTTCCTTAAATCTATTCTAATATTGCTCTCCCATCTATATCCAGATCATCCAAGTGGTCTTTTCCCTCAGGTCTCCCAGTCAATCAGGCCATGTCCAAGCCATTTCATCCTCATTGATTAAATTACCCTTATTAAGTTCAGTGAAGAGTACAAGTTATGAAGCTCATCATTATGCAGTTTTCTACAGTTTTCATCTCTCTTAACCTATAGCATCATAAAATACTTAATCAAAGTATGCATCATATCTACATCAAATGACAGTTTGTACTCCCTCTTGGCAGATTTCGTGCCCAGGATTTTTATGTCCTGAAAAATCTCGACCACAGCCAGATCCGAACTCACAACCTTCAGATCCAGAGGCGGGAACACTACCTCTGTGCCTCTGAGGTCGAGAACATCATATTAAGGCATATATAAAATCAAATTATAAGCAAACTTAGTATTAAATGTTTAGATTTTTTCGTCCCTATGTATGAGATGCTGTGCCAGTGACTTAGTCAAGTTCAGGCTTCAAGAGTCTAGTCAGTGTCCAATAAACTAACTGACTAAAGATGAGAGTATCTTGGACTTCCAGCCATCTTCTGCAGTGCTAGTAGCAGCCGAAAGCTTGGAATTTCTAAGTCCATTCACCCGACTGGAAGTCCTAGAGACTCTCAACCATTATCAACATAGAGAAAGTCACAAGTCATATAATAAATTTCATAATGATATAATGATCAAATTATGTAGGACATTTGAAAACAACTTATTAGAACCTGTTACTCTTATTGTTTAAATGCATTTCAGCTATCATTTTTATCTCTTAAGGAACATAAATTGAGTGAAATGTCAGCAATCTGGACCAATTGGTGAAAATTTTTGTAACTCCAAGGGTGTATAAATGTACAATACAAGAATAAATTACATTACTCTACATTACATTACATTACGATTAACGATTCCCAATGTGCTACATACACTGGCAACTGACAACACTATTTTCAAGACTTTCAATGATTTTCAATTTTTTATTCAAAGAGAAATGATTCATATTTTTGATTTCCTGATAATACTGCTGGTTTCAGCAATTTAGTACTGCAGTATTTTAATCCTTACAGGATTCAAAAGTATTAGAACGGGTTGGGGAGGGGCTGAAAGTAATTTACTTTTTTCTTCTGGGGAGGGTGGTGGCAGTATTAAATTGTTTTATGCCCCCGAAAAGGCCAACAGATGTTAAAAATCCATCTTAGCTCTCATAAACGTATTATGTTGTATCATGAGTGAAGGCTGTTGTTATTTTTATTTTTACAAAAACTGTTTGGATTAAGCAATATCTGACTTAACAGAATTATACTGTAATGTTTAAAGTCAACAAATTTACTGCATAAAAATATGAAAACTAAAATTACTAGAAAGAAATTTACCTGCACCAAAATCAACAGTCGCATAAACTTCAGGAATTTTCCCACATCTGAGATAACCAGTACCAGCACCATCTGTAGTGTACAGTACAGCTGCATCCCCTACTAAATTCTTCACCGTATCCCGTAAGTGTGCAGTATGATTTCTGTCACATGCGCTATAACTGCCATATTCATTTTCAACCTAAAACAGTACCCAGCATGAATGCAACATGAACATATTTTGAAAATCAAAGATAAGTTCAGATCATATATAACACATTCTACAGATTTAAAATACATCATGTCAAGAGATGCTTTGAATATACAAGGGTAAGTCAATAAGTATTTGCACTTTTTGTTTAATCTTTTGTAGGTTGGATCTACCACTTTGTGCTTGTACATGTCAACATGTTGTTCACTTAACGCCACTTGTGGAATGTTTGACTGCTATGACTCCACTGAGTGTTGCACTGTTGCACATTAAAGATATCTACACCACTCAGCATTCGCAACAAAGAAGAACAGCATGCAGTGATCCGTCTTTTGTCGTCTGAAGGTGTACCAGGTGTGACAAAATACATCAAAGACTTTCCGCATGATATGAGGCAATGTTTTAGCATGGTGAAGCATGTATGAATGGATTGAAAAGCTCAAAAATGGTTGGACAAGTGTAAAGAACGAAAAAAGAACATCCACATCAACTAGTGATGTCAATATTGGTCGAGTGCATATCATAATTCAGGCAAACCGAAGACTGACTGTCAATGAAGTGGCACTATATGCAAATTAGTCATGGTTCTGCATATGACATTATTCATAACAGGCTTTGCTTTCATAAAGTCTGTGCAAGATGGGTCCCAAAACAGTTCACTGAACAGCACAAGTACAATGTGTTTCCATCTGCCAATGCTTACTAGACTGCCATGCTAACGAAGGTGACGCTTTTTTTAAACAAATAGGCACTGTAGACGACACTTGGATCCATCACTTTGAGCCTGAAAGAAAACGTCAAAGCATGGAATGGAAACACCTTGCATCTCCACTCAAAAAGAAAGTCAAGAGTCAACTCTCCGCAGTTCAAGTGATGATCACACTTTTCTGGGACTCACAAGGGCCAATACTGCAACATTACTTGCAGAAGGGCTTAACAATGAACAGTGCACATTACAGTGAGATGTCAAACAACGAGCTGAAGCCTGCAATTCAAACCAAACATCGAGGCCTATTGTTGCATAACAATGCACGCCCATACTGCTCAAATTATTGTAAAACAGGGTTTTGAGGTGTTAGGGCATGGTGTATACAGTCCCGATCTCGCCCCGTCAGATTTCCATCTTTTTGGCCCACTTAAAGATGCCTTAAGGGGTTGTTGTTTCACCACAGACAAAGAAATGAAGGAAGCAGTGCATATGTGGCTTGCTACTTAGCCAAAAAAATTTTTTCTGAGAGTATCATGAAGCTTGTGCAATGATGGATCAAGTGCATTGAGAAACAAGGGATTATGATGAAAAAGGAGATAACTGAAAGTTATGTAGGCTACTGTTGTTGCAATAAATTTTAAAAAAGAGAGTGCGGACACTTATTGACCTACCCTTGTAGATAATGTTGCTGATAATAATTGAGTGGTAAAATAGTAGCAGTAATATTATTAGCATCACCATCTTCATCATTAAAAATTAAAACATTTATTCACCTGAACTAAAATAATTGGACCACCATTTCCATATAAGTGTGGCCTCATGCGTGTTAATACTTCAGTCAGGTATCTGTCAGCATACTGTAAATAAGCTGGAAATCAAAATGAAATAAAACAGTACATTAGGAAAAAATAAATAATAAATGTATAAATAAATAAAAAAACAGCAGAACGTCCAAGCCAGTGAACAGTGAAGGTTGTGCCATGATTACTGACCACACCGTCCTGAGCCACGGAAAACAGAAGTAATGAAATTTTCAAGTGTAGAAAGAGATTCAATATGCCATACAATAAAATTCAAGCTATTCAGTATACTGCTGCTAAATTAACATAACTACACTACAAGTCAATGACCTAGAATTTAGATGTCACTAGTTACCTTAATGCAGTATCTTTGTTCCCCTTCATTACACTAAGAATTCCTATGCTTTGTTTTTAATTATTTCCTAAGGTAACTTCTACCAACACTAACTTTATTCATCATCCTGTATTTACCACCGTATTATCCCATACAAATTAAAGTACTGGTGTTTAGTTTATAATCCGTAGGAACAAAAAATCATTGTATCAAGTCAATTATTTTCTACCTTGATTAGATAAAAGTCTGATTTTAAAAACATTAATTGTAATCTAAAAAATATAAATAGTCCATCCCACAGGAAAAACTTTTATTCTTGCACATCTTGTTTTTTTTATAAATTTGTGCAGATAATCTTGTCCAATTTATGTTACTTCTGAGGAATATTGAAAATGTATGTAACAACAGTGAGGCAGTAGGCCTACTGTACTTTATAAAGATTCTAGAACACTTTTCAGAACCTACATGGAATATATACAACACATTGAACAATTTCAATATGGTTGAATGAATCAATTGTAGGAGATATAGACTTGAAACTCTTAATATTCGGTTTACTTTACAGTTTAAAAATCTTATTTTGTAAAAAAAGGAAAAACATAGACCTTTAAATATGAGAATTTATTTTCGTGAAAACATCATAGATATTTCACTCTCTATTTGATCTAATAAAGTACTCAAGGATTAGTCAATACATTGCATAAATATTCTTCTTGAATGCAGACTAAATCACTTACTTTCGTCAGATGTACGAAGCTGTATGTCTGGCTTGAGAGTAAGAAGCCAAGGTGGTAGTCCTCCCTGTAATGCAATATAACTTATTTATGTATTTTGAATTCCCAAGTAAAATAATATTAATGTAAAAAAAGCCTACATGCTATTTGCTACTGTTACATGAGCTTCAGAGCATGTATGTGAACAACGTGTGGAAAATTCACATGCGGAAAAGTAAAAATTGATCAAGTTGTTATAACTACCTTAAGGGGAAGGGCAATGTTTCAATTTTTTTTATTTGTAGTATAAGCAACAATAATTTATTCTTTAATTTTGTGAAAAATATTTACTGTACGTACCAGTGGGTCGCGGGAGTAATTTAGGTGGGTCACGTAAAAACGGCGAGATAAATTAAACGTGTTTTCAATATAAGGAAAGAGTGTTTAATTTAAATTAATTTGTAAATAATAAACAAGTTTCACAAATCTCTTTAATTTTTTAAAAATAAAATGTACTAGTTGGACAATGTTCTTTATTGAAATAACCTTTACCATTTTTATTTCAACTGTGTTTTCTCAGCAGTACATTTGAACACAACAAAACTATTGAAAGGCATATGAAAAACATGTGCTGTATTTTATATAGCCTATATTGGTTATCGTTATGTAGTGGTGGGTCGCGAAAAAAATTTCTAGATGAAGGTGGGTCCAAGGACAAAAAAGTTAGGGAACCGCTGCTTTAGAGTTATGGTCACAAAAGATCTCTGTGTAACTTATTGGCTGCCTGGACCTTACAGAACCGCGACCTATCAGGATTGCGTGCACCATTTGCAGAGGATCGGATCGAAAATTCATTCCGGACTGAGTCCGTGTTTACATGACGATCTCAATACGGGGATCAGACTCATATCGATCTGAATCCTGCATGTAAACGTAATAAATGATAAAATTCACACCTTCTTACCAAATCTCTCTCAGCACATATATAAGGCCCAGGGCGGAGAAGTACATACAAGTCTTCTTCCTGAGCCAGCTGGATGAAGTGTTTAAGATCAAGCTCTCCAGTGAATACAAAGTTTCCAGGTGATGGCTCATGTTGACTCCATTCAATATACCTGTTAACAATGAAACTCTTTTCAAAGAAATGCACCACTCATCCACAACATGAGCAGTAATGAAAAAACTGTGCAGAGTTTAGACCACTATACAACTTTTACAACTATAAAGCCACATGACTGAATCACTCACTCAGTCTGAGAGATTAGCCGTTTTCAGGGATGACTGGAGGTTGGCTCTAGTAATATCTGCATGTTGTATGTTTATAAGCAAAAAATCAGGAATGTAATGAATATCTTTCAGAAGTTAATAAATTACTTACGTAGAAACAGCATTGAGTCCTGCAGCTCTCATTTTGTGCAAGCGATCTCTCCAATACGCTCGAGGAGCACGATAATAGTGAAATGATCCAGATACATAATGAAATGGCTCTCCATCTTTTAGAAATTGATCATTTTCGTAGTCAATGGTAAAAGATCTCGGCAGTTCAACCGTTGCAGTAGAACTCTGAAATGAAAATGAATAACATTAGATTCGGTCAAACATAACTTAAATCAAGTCAAAATCATTGCTAGAAACAGATACCGAACTTACTAGAACATTTCATTGAATTAAAAATACTTTTTTAGCACACTGAGCACCTTGGTAAACTTCTAGATGACCATTTTGCAGGTAGTGTCCCTGCATCTTCAGCAGAGTTCAGCAGAGTGAAGATGCAGGGACACTACCTGTGAGTGAACTCTGCTGAAGATGCAGGGACACTACCTGCGTGTGAACTGTACTGAAGATGCATTTGACTTAAAACATATTTGTAATTCAGTGCTTTATTATACATCACTAAAATAGGGCTTAAGAATAAATTAGAACATATGCTTCAAAGGCCTTCTGCCTCCATCCTCAGCTGAGATCCACTGATGTCTTTTTTCTAAATGTGTAATTTTTCACAAACAGTTAATTGGCCTCTGAACACATTTAAGTAATTTTGCCTCTTTATTGAATTCATGACCTGCAGACTTGAAATGATGCACCACTGCAGATTTTTCTACATGTTGGTACTGTATATAATGTTTCTCATGTGTTCCTTCTAAATACCTTAGATTTAAATTTCTCTTAATTTTGCACACATATAGTTTTTTACAGGTATTATGGTCAATTTCATAAATGCCTAACTTTTACTGCATGGATGTTTGTCTTTTATGTCTGATCTTAGGAGGTTTTTTTAATTATATTTAATATGCAGTGCTAAAGTTATATTCGGTTCTTTTTTTAATTTACAATGCCTGCAAGGATTTCAAAATTCGTGACTTTCTTCTTGATCATAGTTCCGGTAAATCCATTTCTCTAAGATATTTGAGTTTATATTTTTTGCACGTGCAAGTAGACTAATCTATAAATAATAATAATAGTAATAAATAATGAATATTATATATTATATTGTTATTATTATTTATTTAATATGGTAGAGTGTTACCTTGTAAGGTTCTACCTGTATTACTAATAATAATTCACATTCTTGGTCCTTGTCCTCATTCCATTTGCCGTGACTGCAGTGTAAACAACATGCAATATCAGTTATTTACAAAAACATCCCCTTTCTGCATGAAACAGATATTTCTTATAGCATCGTTGCCACAATTGTTATAAAAGATGTCACCTTTCTGCATAGCGATGGCATTACCCCCCAGTTTAGAGATGAACTGACTGAAAAACTAATTTTCGCCACTGAAGTGGACATATCACTTTTCTCATTCTGCGATTCAACTAGTGTCACTGAAAGGATGAAGTTTACACACAAAAAAAATCTGAAAAAGATATACTGCTGAGAAATAATCGCCAAAAATCTATGCTACAGATTTCAATTTCCTTTATGTCAAGGTAATTTGGCTAAGGCAATCAATTAATCTATTATGACTATGTCCACACTTGGAGTTTTCCTTTGGAAAGGTTCCCAAAAATGCCTATGTTTTCCAGATGTATGATTAATAGCACAAGGAGGAAATAAATTGATTTCAGCATTATATTCTATAATTATTTATATAAGACCTTTTCATGTTCCAGGATGATATTATATGTTTAACAGTAGATTACCCCTTTTACTAAAAATACTATACTGTTACTGAACAGTAACATAACTGAACTAAGCGAGGATATTCAGTGTGATGTTAATAAAGGACTGAAGTATATGAATAAGCCTTTTTTGCGTGAATTTAATAGTAATGCAAAAATAAAATTCTAGTACAGAATTAATGAGATTACCTTATAGTGAGTGACTCAGAATTCAATTGAGTTGTGATTTTTTTTTTTTGTGTGTGACGCATATGATATTTTTACTGATAAATCATTATTAAGGATTGTGTAGTAAGATTTATTTTTACAATCTTCATTCCATTGAAACTATCCCGCAGGAAAAAATAATTTTTAATACCTATTGAACATTATTTTCTAAATTACGGGTTTTCTCTTTTGTTGCAGGCTATTTCATTCCAATTTTGGATTTTGTAGTTTTATGAAGAAGAAAAAATACCTAGTACTAGGTAATTAATCATTTTTTTCGAAATAAGGGCTTTGAAATTTGGATAGAGGGAAAAGTGTTAACTTAGGAACATATACAAGAATACAAATTTTCAGTTATAAGAAATGTATACAACGTGAATGACATTCTTTTACCATTTAAAAATATACAACATATATAATAATTGATTAATAATGGATAAATATTAATGGATTAATATTTACTGAAGGTATTTTATTTTAGGATGCATGTTTCTATTCTTCTACTTTTTAAAACATTTGACAACAATGAATGAGCACTAGGTTATTGATAAACAATTACTCAATATTATGCTTTTTTCTTGTTTTCGTTAACAATAACTGTTCTCAAAATATTACCGTATTTTACCGACCATAAGACGCACTTTTTAACCTTGAAAACAGAGTCTTGAAAGTTGGGTGCGTCTAATGGTCCGAAATACACTAATAGTATATTGCGATACAAGTGCCGTAAGGCACGTTTAAGGGTCGAGGAAACAGATTGAAAACCCGAGGCGCAGCCGAGGGTTTTTAAGTTTTCGAGACCCGTAAATGCCTTTACGGCCCGTGTGTTGCATGCTATTTTTTGCACGACGGTTACTTATATCAATTTAATTATATTAATTGTGATATTACCTGAAAATATTATGTAAATACATTCTTGAAAATAGATGTTTATTTCAGAAAGTGATTCGCATGTGTTTGTTGTTATGGGAACCGAATATTTGTCCTGGGGGCTTTGGCCATAAAGGCTTGTATTATGAAGTGTATCGTAATGAATTATGACGTATCGCTTGGACCGTAAATAATTTAACCTCATCGCAACGGCCATAGCAACAAGACTGTATGGGAATGTCAACTTACGATCCATGTAAACAACTTTCGTAAGTAACACTTACTAGCTAAGGAGTGCAAAAAAAAATTAAAATTATGGTAAATATTGCCGGTAATACCATAGTTATAAACAAGGTGTTATAAACGATTAGTTACAAATTTTGGCTCAGACTGTACATCAGTGGACTTGTCAAATCGTAAAGTGAGGGTAGCTGGAAGCTAAAATATATATACAATGCGAAAAGAAGGAAATGTTGAGTTTTTTATATGAAAGGAGTTTTTCTCCACTGGGTGGTTTAAATAAAGGCAAATGACATCTAAACAGCCTAGTCCCATTGCACTTACTGTATGCTCAATTGAGGGTTAGAGGGGTGTAAACGTATTTTCAGTCTTTCATGAATAATCAGTTCAGTTGTTAAACTTTACGCGATCCCACCTGTACAGAAGAGATTTTCGTACAACGCAGGTTTTAAGTTAGAAGTGATTTGCACTGATTCCATTGTACAAGGTTTTAATTGTTTATGGAATGGAAGGTTTTAATTGTTCAGAATCACATTAAATTTTTTTCCATCCTAAAATCATGGTGCGTCTTATGGTCCGGAGCGTCTTATAGTCCGTAAAATACGGTACACACAAAGTAAGAAGAACTACTGTATATCAAAACTATGCCTTTCAAATGCAGTCTGCGATATTCTATTTGGAGGGGTCCATCTAGGGACTAACTAAACTATCTCCATGACTCTACATCCCTCAGAGTCTGAGGCCTACCACTCGACCGCTGCATCATCTGCCATAGGCAGACATAATCAGACATCCGGAAAACGTAAGCATTTTTGGGAACTTTTCCAAAGGAAAACTCCTAGTGTGGACAGAGCCACACATGACTTGATTAATTGGTTGCATTATCCAAATTACCTTGAGCTAAAAGAAAATGAAATCTGTAGCATACATTTTTGACGATTATTTCTCATTAATTTTCTGTTTTTTGTTTGTTTTTTTGTTTGTTTTTGTTTTTTGTTTTGTTTGTTTAAACACATCCTTTCAGTGACATTAGTTGAATTGCTGAATGAGAAAAGTGATATTATGTTCACTTTAATGGCGAAAATTAGCATATGGTCAGCATGCCGACTCCCATTCCGTTAATGATGGCTTACTGAACCTGGGCGGATACATCTTTATCAAGTAGCTCCACAGTTAGTGTCACGAGGCTGAGTGCACCCCGTTCCGGAGTTCTGTACTTCGGAAAAGAAGAGACCTGCGGATCCGTAGTCAGCAACGCTAACCACTAGACCACGCAGGCGGTCGCATCTGGGGACTGACATTTGAAAATAAGACTATAATGATCCAACTTTTTCATACATAGGGGAAGTTCTTAGATTATGGGCCATTAGGTCATTAGAAGTGCCAGGCGCTATTCCACGCTCAAAAATAATATCTTAAAATAAGTCACTGCAGTCTGAAAATAACCCCTCACTTTGTGGTCTGTCAGAATTGTTACACAAAAATTGCAATTTATGAAAACAATAACAACACAGAGGGGAAGAATCTGAAGCAGTCTAAACTATATGTTATTGTAGTAAACTAACTGGCATAATTTGTTTGAAGAAAGCTCCGAAAAACTTCAGCTATTTTAATTTATCTCGATCGAATTCGAACCTACGACCGGGATCGAACGAATTTTAACTGCATTTAGCAGCATGGTGTTCTTAACTTCCTAACTGCAATTATACTGCCTTCTGGCAATCATAATTAATAAATAAATAAATCAAACATTAAGTTTTTGTATTCCTTTATCTCTGGTCAGCCTTTTCTCAAGGTTTGATCTATGATCTCATTCGTCGATAATTTACGTAAATAAACACAAGGGTCAAGTCTGGTTAAAACGAAATAGTCATACAATGACATATGCTTTATCATTTCAATAGAAAATTTCCTTTCTATAGGCTCTTGCATTTTACACTCTGTGAGATCAATAGACCTAGCTTTGGCCGTTCCATTTTCATAACCATCCAAGATGTACGTGTCCAAAACATTTATACCATTGGGTTTGCAGTAGGCGCACTAAAAGAGCAGAAACTTCAAAAATAATATTATTTGATAGTAAACGATAGTTTTACTAACATTAGTGTTAGTAGCATGTCGGTCTTAACATAAGCAAGGAGATCGTTTTTGTTTGTTTATCTCAGATCTAAACGGGGGTGCTCTAGGAAGAATTTGTAAGGCACTAAACTAAGAAATACATATTTTGAATCCAAGAATATAGGACATAAGAAAAAAATTCTGTTTGTGTACTATGTATCCCCAAAAACGGAAAAGTAGCAACATAAAAAAATAGGCTAGGCCTACTTGCACGTTTGACATCTTCCAATATCCGTAGTTGCGAAAATTTTAAGTGCCTTGTGTGATCTGTCTCACGTCATCGCGCATACTTAGTCAATATATTCAAGCACTTTACAATTTTCATGATTTTATACATTAAAGCTAGTCTTACCTAAACAAATGCTTTAATTGGCCTTGAATAAATATCTTTGACTGACGGTTATGAATCTACACTGTCTCATGTGATACTTCCTACTTGATATGTTTGTTGAAGTTATATTAACTGAACCTTTGTTGTTGACAAAATAAATATCCAGTGATGCATAAGATTATTTTTCTTCTTGTTCCATGTCGTGGTTGTTGAGAAGCCACCGTTCACAATCAAATATTATGTATAGGCTTTAGTAAAAAGTAAAGCAAAGTGATCCCTATACAGGCCATGGAGGCCCAGAGGGTTCCAGGAGGTTGAGGCTCCCTGATTTTGGACATTCGGCACATGGAGGGATAAGGTTGTCAGCCTTACGCACCGGCAGCCTTTGCCCCAGGATTGCTCCTGGTACTCATTTATGTTAGAGGCTGAGTCGACCTCAGGGCCATAGTGCCACCAGAAGGATTAGGCCAATTGAGAAATCTCAACGACCTCATCGGGAATCGAACCCGCGTCCTTCCGGTTTGTAGCGCAGCATGTACAGGCTTTATTACTTTTAAAAAATATATTTACTATAATCATATGTCAGTTTTATCTTTTCATTTTTCCTGGGTAATATATATACATACATACATACATACATACATACATACATACATACATACATACATACGAACAAGTATAGTAATAAAATCTTCTTAGCTCATTATCTAAAGTATATTGGTATATCATTATTAGTTTGGGAAGCCTGACATAATTATTACACTAAACTGTTTATTATAACTTATATCAAGAGAAACCTTAACAGTTTTAACTCTAGGAGCACCATCCGCAGTTCTATGAAGTCAAACATAAGCAGCCAATACAGGGTCTTTATTATAAGTTGAGACCGGGCGACGGAAGGCTTGAGACCGGGCGACGGGAGGCGCGCGGAGCCGGTCTGACCTTGATGCAACATCGGCACGTGCAGTTATTGTTAAAGTGTCAACATGGTGAGACCCATTTCGCTGCAGCATCGTATTTTTGTGTGTAAACATTATTTTAAGTACGAGTCTGCTGGACGTGTACGTGATGAAGATAAGGTTTATCGAACAAATCCTCACACATTGGAGGAGCTGAAAGAAAACATTACGAATGAAATTAGGGGCATTGCAGTGGAAGAACTCACTCGCGTCAGCCAGAATGTGGTTTCCAGACACAATGCCTGTATAACACAGGAAGGACGACACTTCCAACATATGTTATAAGGTAAGATATGTAATACTTTATATAGCCTACACTTTAAGCAGGGAAGCCGCGCGCGCGTCACCGGCGGCTAATGCGGACTCCGTAGCGGAGTGTGAAAACACCGGTAAATATGCCACCTGTTAGACTAAGCAAAGCACATGCAACATCTAATAATATCTTCTTAGCTCATTGACCGTAAAATCTTTCTTTTGACGTGAGATTTCAGTCAAAATGATGACGTCCAACGGGACTGTAAAAGTAATGAATCCTTAACATTCTTCACAAAATATAACTTTAATTTTATATATACTCTTCCTTTACAAACTCAAAAATTTCGAACCCGGGCATGGAATAATTAATTGAATTGCGAGAAGCAGAGAAAGAAAACTAAAGATAATGTGTGTGTATATATGCATGTAATATAAGATGAGCCTTACATTATAGGTTACACTTAACACAGTTAAAATATTATTTATGTGATGATTCTTAGAGCTGACATATATGATATCATTATAATATGAAATATATATGGAAGACAATAAAATTATTATTATTATTCGCCGGAATCAAACAAAAATATTTCTATATTCGGGTTTATCGTTATATCTATCTTCATTATACAGAGGTTTGACTGTACAACACAGGGAATTTCGTCCAAAAACTTGGTTGATATCTGTCAGTGTCCCCTTATAAGCTGAGTTAGTGTTTCGAAATGCACGGAACTTCAGCTGTTTCAGGGTAGAGATGGAGATTAAAAAAAACTAAACTAAACTGCCCGACCGCTGAGTCTTCTACCGTAGGCAGATGGCAGGATTGGGGAGCATGTGGTCAGCATGCCGACAACCACGGCCGTTAATGATGGTTTCCTTGACCGGAGCCGCTACTTCTCTATCAAGGAGTTCCTCAGTTTGAATCACGAGGCTGAGTGCACCCCGTTCCAGACCTCACTACCTCAGAAAAATCCGAGGAGGTACCGGGAATCGAACCCAGGTCTGCGGATCCATAGCCAGCGTTGTTAACCACGAGACCACGCAGGCGGCCAGAGTTAAAGATAAGGCGTGGGAGAAATAAAAATTAGGCGTTTGACTCCTTATAATATGTATCTGTTAACTAACGATTAGTCACATTCTTTATCGCCATAGTTAATTTGTTTGTGTCAAATGATTTTTGAGGGCACTACATCGCACTGCAGCACTATTCTCAGAAAAGGAATGTGTGTCGGTGATAAGGAGAATCACCTGGAAATTTGCATAATACTGTCCAGCTGTGGGGGTTAAAGGGGACGGCACTGAGTCATGGAAATGCAGCAGAATGCGACTATAACGGTTTGTACAGATAATAGTACAGCAATAGTTCCGATGAATTTGGAGAATAGTAAATAAGTCAGCTAAGTTACTTATGTCTAGGGAACGGATTTCTATGACCTAAAAAATAGGATATATGCATGCATTTATGACCTTAAAAAACATTAAAATATGACCAATAAAATTTAAAATATGACTTTACCACTTACACATTATGTATATTTTTTAAGTTTCATTACGATTCATTTTATTACAATATAATTTTACTTATTTAAAATATCTGTAAATTCTCAAAACGTATCAGTATAATGCAAAATTTACAAAATATGATACGAAACTTTAAAATTTCTTTAATATGCACATAAATATGTCTAAAATATGACCTAAATATGCATATTCATACTAAATATGCTACAATAGTTGAAAATTTCCTAAATATGCAGTTATATGCACAATAAAAGCCGTTCCATTTTCACCAGAATGCTTGGAATCGGGTTTAAATTAGTCGGAAACCTAAAATAATACAAAGGGGAAAAATATGACATGTCATAGAAATCCGCCCCCTAGTATGTTAAAGCAAGCAACAATACTAGCTAGTAGAGCGTAGGCTACTGTATACCCCCCATCCCCCCCCCACCGTGGGAATTTCCGACACATATATTTTTTTGTTGGTATTCCCATCTAGTTTCAGTTTTAAGTTGTTTGCCCCTTATCAATTACAGCATTTACCCGGAAACCCCGGAAATCCGGAGAAAATGAGTTTGTTTTAATTTTTCTTCGTTCTTTGCTCCTAATATGCCCAGGGAATTTCTGGCTCACATATTTTTTGTTGGTATTACCATCTAGCTTAAGTCTTCAGTTGTTTGCCCCTTATAAATTACAGCATTTACCCGGAAACCCCGGAAAACTACGGAAATCTGGAGAAAATGAGTTTGATTTAATTTTTCTTTGTTCTTTGCTCCTAATATGCCCAGGGAATTTCTGACTCACACATTTTTGTTGGTATTGGCATCTAGTTTAATGTTCCAGTTGTTTGCCCCTTACAAATTACAACATATCCCCGGAAAACCCGAAAACCCACTTTTATACGGAGAAAATTAAAATGTTTTATATTTTAAATCTTTGTTCTTTGCTTCTAATATTCAAAGGGAATTTCTGAATCATATGTTCTTTTGTTGGTATTGCCATCCAGATTAAGGTTTCAGTTGTTTGCCCCTTATCAATTACAGCAAATCCCCAGAAAACTCCGAAAACTACGGAAACCCGGAGAAAATGACTTTGTTTTAATGTTTTAAATCTTAGTTTTTTACTTCTAGTATTCAAAGGGAATTGGTGACTCATATGGTTTTGTGTTGGTATTGTCATGTAGATTAAGGTTTCAGTTGTTTGCCCCTTATCAATTATAGCAAATCCCCAGAAAACTCTGAAAACCACGGAAGCCCGGAGAAAATGACTTTGTTTTAATTTTTTTCATCTTAGTTCTTTGCTCCTAGTATTCAAAGGGAATGGGTGACTCATATGGTATTGTGTTGGTATTGCCATGTAGATTAAGTTTTCAGTTGTTTGCCCCTTATCAATTACAGCATATCCCCGGAAAACTCCGGAAACCTAAAAAATCCGAACAAAATGAGTTCGTTTTAATTTTTTAAAAACCTTTGTTCTTTGATCCTAATATTCCCAGGGAACTTCTGACTTACATATATTTATTTTTTTGTTGGCATTGTAATCTAGATTAAGGTTTCAGCTGTTTGCCCATTATCAATTACAACATATCCCCGTAAAACCCGTAAAACCACGGAAATCCACAGAATTTCTAGAACTCGGAACTTGTGATCTACGGTCACTGAAACCGTTATTGCGAAGTAATTCTTCTGCTTCAAGTGTGTCCCTTGCAGGTTCAAAAGGGTGAGTATATGGACTACGAGATATCTGCCATAATTGTGATGGTCACATGCAAAGAAAAGGGGAATCATATCTTCTAAACATGCCAAGTGTAAGTCAAAGTTGTTTTCTTTAGTTGCTCGCTGAAATCTCAAAATCAATGACACTTTGTCCATATTACCATTCCAAAATTGTGCTGTTTTACCGAATGTCTCTTCTCTAACTTCAGTCAAGAAAGTTTGGTAGTGACTGTGGAAGGTTTGGTAAGATAAATTAATTATCATTCACAGATGTCAAATTAGAATATGAAGTGTGTTCTGTCAGGTTTCCAATCGCCTTCATTCCTTCAGCATCAGGATTTTTTCCAGTATTCTTTGTCATGCTGTAATTGGTAAGGGGAAAACAACTGAAACCTTAAACTATATGGCAATAGCAACAAAAATTATGTGATTCAGAAATTCCCTGGGAATATTAGTATCAAAGAGCAAATGTTTTTTAAAAATTAAAACAATCTCATTTTCTGCGGATTTTCGTGGTTTTCAGGGTTTACGTGGATATGCTGTAATTGATAAGGGGAAAACAACTTAAACCTTAAACTAGATGGCAATACCAACAAAAAAACATATGAGTCAGAAATTCCCTGGGAATATTAGGAGCAAAGAACAAAGATTTTAAAGAGATTTTTAAAAAGTTAATTCCTCCGGATTTCCGTGGTTTTCGGAGTTTTCTGGAGATATGCTATAATTCATAAGGGGCAAACAACTGAAACCTTAATCTAGATGGCAATACCAACAAAAAAACATACGAATCAGAAATTCCCTTTGAATATTAGGAGCAATGAACAAAGATTTAAAAAATAATACATAGTAATTTTCTCCGTATAGGCCTATACGTGGTTTTCCGGGATTTCCGGGGATATGCTGTAATTGGTAAGGGGCAAACAACTGGAACCTTAATCTATATGGGAATACCAACACAAAAATATATGGTTCACCAATTCCCTTTGAATACTAGGAGCAAAGAACTAAGATTTAAAAATAAATAAAACGAAGTCCCTTTCTCCGGATTTCCGTGGTTTTCGGTGTTTTCCGGGGATATACTGTAATTGATAAGGGGCAAACAACTGAAACCTTAATCTAGATGGTAATGCCAACAAATAAACATGTAAGTCAGAAATTCCCTTTGAATATTAGGTGCAAAGAACAAAGATTTAAAAAATAAAACTTAGTCATTTTCTCCGTATATACGTGGTTTTCCGGGTTTTCTGGGGATATGTTGTAATTTTTAAGGGGCAAACAACTGGAACAATAAACTAGATGCCAATACCAACAAAAATGTGTGAGTCAGAAATTCCCTGGGAATATTAGGAGCAAAGAACATTGAAAAATTAAAACAAATTCATTTTCTGCGAATTTCCGGAGTTTTCCGGGGTTTCCGGCTAAATGCTGTAATTGATAAGGGGCAAACAACTGAAATCTTAAACTAGATGACAATACCAACAAAAAAATATATGTGTCGGAAATTCCCACGGGGGGGGGAGGGTTTCTTATTGGTAGCCCATGGTCTATAGGGCTCGTATGTTCATGACATGTCATATTTTTATCCTGCACTCCGTTCTCGCCGCAAACACAAATTAAACACGAATTGCACGCTTGTTATCCTAATAGGACCGTTTTTATTTTTCATATAAAGTCATATCTTGGTCTTTTTTGTGGTCATCGTCATATTTTGACCATATTTGTAATTTAACGTCATATTTCAGTTATAAATTCGGTAAAAGAGCACAATTATACATTGTATGTACTACACGTTCGAGTCAAATTTCAATTTTATTTTATTAATTTAATGTTTATGCCAAATTAATAGTAACTTATATTTTAAAAGTAATGCAATTGTTCATATTTTACAGGAAAACGCAAGGTCTACAAAATATTACGAGTATTTGGAGCTGATGAAGCGAGCAAATTCTTTAAAAATTGAAGTTCATTAAAAGTAAAACTGTAAATCACAAAATTGTTAAAAAGTGATTATCTGATTGAATTCATGTGATGTAAGAATTAAGTGTCTTTAAACGTATTAAATTGGAATATTTATTTTTTGAAAATACGTTACTTTTATTAGCTGATATTTAATCATATTAAGGGCATATTTGCAGTCGTATTTTCCACTTTTTAGGTCATAAACATCCGAACCCTAGTATTAGCAATATATATTAAATTCCATTCCAAAGAGGTCAAAAAATTTGTTTTTTCCTTTTTACTTCCTATGCCCGTACCATAAGTTATGTACCCATCGCCAGGCTAAGCAGTGATATTTTCGGTTAATGATCAATATCATTATCTTCATTTCTGACAAATAAAGCATACAGGAGACCCGTCCTGGTTTGGATTCTACGTTAAGCTGTACTGTAATTATAACGTTTATAAGCTACTGTAAATATAACGTTTTTTTTTTTTTAATTTTTTTTTTTTTTAATTTTATTTATTATAAGAAAACCCCAACGAGCAAAGCTCACCTTAAGGGGCTATATACAACATGACATGCATTGTGATACATAAATTTTCAATTACAAATAACTTATAAATATACAAGAGGTGCAATATATACAAGAGGTACAAGAGTGAAGAGGTACAGAATATAGGAACACAAAACAAAATGACTTGATTTTAAGAGTGAAGTGAAATGATAGATGATGAAGGGAAACATAGTTACATAGTATAATAGTGATCAATATACAGTATCTATTTATTACTATATCAAAGAACTTAATTAATCTTAGATTTTAAAAAGAGTTTTATTTGTGATTTAAATTTGTTATAATTTAATATATTCTTTTGTTCTTGTGGTAATTCATTATATGTTTTGATCAAATAATATTTTAATCCCTTTGTCCCATAAGTTACAGTTGAAGAATGTGTGAGGTATATGTTCTGTTTTTGCCTTGTTTCATAGTTATGAATGTCTTTGTTATATTCTATTGGAAAATTACTGTGGATGTTACCATGTACTACTCTGTGCATATATGTAATGGCATTTACTTTAACTAAGGTCTCAAACGGCAAGATTTTCGATTGTTCATAAAGAATGCGAGTTGGTGTCAAATAATGTGCACCTAGTAAAATTCTGATTGCTCTATTCTGAAGTACTCTTAATGGTTGAAGATCCGTTTTATGAAAACGACCCCAGATAAATAACATGTAAGTTATGTGAGACTGTATTAGTGAATAATATAAGGATCTCAAGCCAGGAGTTGACAATATTCCCCTTATTCGCCTAAATATCCCTATAACTGGATAATCATAACCCACAATAGTGGGTTCATATCTATTATCTACCAGAGGTTTGGTTACACATCACCCCTTCAACCATTCGTAAAATTCCTCATATGCTGCCAGGTAAAAAAAGTAGCGAAGTGGGCCAAGTTTGAATGCAGAAAAAAATACAAAATCTTCTCCTTACCTTAAAAATACTTGTCTTGTGACAATATTAAAATGACCTTTGTCGACCTCTCTTTATAGAAGAAAGCATATTAACAGTAGTTAATAAGTTTATTTATCACTGTATGCTTGAAATAAAAAGAACCCAATTAATGATTATTAGGGCAAGGCATTTAATGACCATAAAATAGTGAAAAAATGCAAAATAAAAAAATGCATTTATGACCTAATAATAGTGAAAAAAACACAAAATTTAAAAAACAAGACCAATAAATTTTTCATTATTACTTATATTTAGTTTTTTTAACTAATGGTTTGCTAAAAACAATTTAACGGATGACAGTGCATTATATATGAATTTACAACATAAAACACACTTATTTTTTACTAAAAAAGTAAGTAAATCTATACTATTTGGACACCATAGCGAAAAAGAAATTCTCTCTGAACTGGCGTGCTAATCAAATTGCCCATTGAAAATAAGTATCATTTAAAAAGAAAGAAAAAATTCTTTATTGCTACAAGATAAACTGCTAAGGTGTTTACAATAAATCTGAGTTAAAAGAACTATGAACACTAGGCGGAGATTCTCAAATAAAAAGATTGCCTGTTGTGGGAAAGTAACTACTTGTACATGGAAAAGATCCTCTCTACCTCCGCTGAAACATGACCTAAAATGCCAAAAAAGCCTTAAAAATGCCAAAAGACCTAAAATTTTCTAAAAAATTACCTATCTCTTGAAAATGACGAAAAATGCAAAATAAAGCAAAAAATACAAAAACAAATTGCACTTATTTAATCAATTATTTCATGATACACATTTATATATATATATTCGAGCTATCTTTTAACCTTCATATAAAAAAGATGCAAAAGCATCAAATGCCTTGCCCTAATGATTATATAGCTAGAAGTGAAATATTTACACGAACATAATACCATAAATAAGTACTTAATAAATTAGGTGAAAGTCAGACTAAATAAATAAAAATGATGGTATAAATCCAATTTGATGCTCTTTTTAATAAATTACCATGTGAAGCTCACACAGTTGATTGCAACAGATTCAAAATTGTAACGTATGACTTCCTTGTAACGTAACTTCGCCTTTTTACAGCATAAACGAATTCTTGGATTTACCCAGAGTGAATGCCTGTAGTCTATTATGTTTTAACTTTTAGTAATGTAATGTGTCGTAATATTTACACCCTTGGCGTTACAAAGGTTTTTCGCCATAGGATGTACCTCCTACCATTACAAAAGCCTTGAGAATTTACAAATTATGGCATCACAGTCTTGCTGTGTGTGCCTTACTTATTAATTTTTAGTAGGCTAAGTATTCTCTGAAAATGACGACGTCAATTATATTGTAATGCCATGCCTAATGACTAATAAATATTATTATTGTTGTAATTATTATTGTTATTATTATCATTGTTATTGTTGGGCCAGAGAAGGAGATAAATTTAGTTACGCTTGTTTTCCCATAAGATCACCGACGTGGTCTTGTGGTTAGCGTCGCTGACTACAGATCTGTCTGCCCGGGTTCGATCCCGGTACTTCCTCGGATTTTTCTGAGGTGGAGGTCTGGTAGGGGTGCACTCAGCTTCGTTATTCAAATTGAGGAGCTACTTGATGGAGAAGTAGCGGCTCCGGTCATAGGAAACCACCATTAACGGCCGTGGGTGTCGGCATGCTGACCACATGCCCCCCAATCCTGCCATCGAGGGATGTAGCGCAACGGAGTTTAGTTTAGTTTAGTTTAGTTTGTTTTCCCATAAAGGACAAAGTGACAGAGAGGGACAGATGGTAAACCCATCTCCTCGACGACCAGCTAGATGCTAGAAGAATTCTGCCTTTTCCTCATTCCTGGTATAAATATAGCGTCATAACTAAGTATTCCGGACAAAATGCTAGTGCTTTTAAAAACAAAAAATGCGGCAGAACGGGGATGAGCGATCATAAAATTACCTTAAGCTGATAACTTGCCGAAGAAAACTCTTGTTCCCTGACTGCTGCGAAACTTGATGCACTCAAAGTGACCAAGGAGATAAATTATGGCGCACAAACATAAGACAATGTCATAAACACCACTTCAGTTACTGATGAAGTGATGACATTGCTGCTACAGGTATTTTCTTAGTAGTTCAGGAATTAATTTACAAATTAATGTTACAATGCTATTGGTTCGGATGACAAGCTGTCGCTGCTAATAGCACAGCTGGTTGCGTCTGGCCTTGCAAGTTAAGCATCATGGGTTTTGACGTGTAAAAGCATATAAAACTGCCTATAACGGAAAAACGCCAACCTCAAGTTTGGACAAATGAATTTAGAAATCTAGGCTTCAGTAGGGATGGGTCCTCGATACTTTCGATACCTCGATACTTGCATGGTATCGGCATCGAGCGATACTTCAAAAAACTAGCTCGGGACTTTGTCGATACTTTGGTAATTCTGCAATTTAAGGAAATGCGGTATCTCTTTCTGCGGTAGTCTAATATAGTGATTTTTAACAAAAACTTGTAAGTGGACTGTTTCAAAAACTAACTTTAGTTTCAATGTAGAGTTTAAAAATAATTATAGGCTACTGATGATATTAAATTCTGTCTCATTAAATATGTACACTTAATTAATTTTGTTGGTATTATACACAGTTCTCTCAAATTTTAATTTTTAATGTACCTATTTATTGAAACTGGAAATGTTAACGGTATCGAGTGTCGAAGTATCGAGGAAAAAATCATGTATCGGTGTCGAGAAAATCTGGTATCGACCCATCCCTACTTATTTCATTCTTGATACTGAATAGAGAAAGCTTTGACTACAATGCAGCCAGATGTTCCTAAATTTACGCCTTGTTTCAGATTACAAATTTAACAGGAAAGTATGTTAAATTAAAACTACAGAGACATTATTTTTGTGATGTGCCGCTGGAGCGCCTGCCGATGACTTGCTTCCAGGCGGACGGAACGTGCGTTCTCGACACATCGCAAAAATAATCTCTCGTATATCAATTTAAAAAAATGAAATAAACAATAGGCTGTAATCAAGGACGTATTTAAGGAGGTCCGGATTTCCACAAAATATGGGATTTTTAAAGCATTAGTCACTCAGGTAGGGAAGATGTCATAATTATTTATAAATGCGTGCTTGGCTCTGAGTCTGATAAATATGTCTCGGGCATGAATTTAAGTTCCGTAAAGTATTATATATCCTATTGTTATATCCTATGTACTGGAAATAACTCTCAGCAACTAGCAATTTGATTCTTCTACATTATTCGTTCTAAGACTTCGTAGGTTGAGCATAGGCTTATAGTAGTGAGGGTATACGGTGGATTCTTCACATCTATAAGTGTACCAAGCTCCTCGTTGGTCAAAAATGAAATTTATTAACGCTGATGCAAAGCTTTATAGTTCACCAAGCAAGGCTGAGTTTTTACAAACAGTGGGTGGCTTGTAACTTTCCTTCAGATAATTTTTACGAAAAAATATTTCAAATAAAATCTGTAGCTTTTAAAATAAGCGCAACGTTTAAACAAAATAGTTTTGGTTAGGTACCTTGTGAAGATGTGAAGATGTGTCACGAAGATTGGCGGCTATTATCTCTTACACACACACACACACATATGTAACTTATATATATATATATATATATACACACACATATAGACGTTTCTGAAAATAGTATTTTTGGAATAAGTTATCTCAAAACGTGTATTTATGTTAAAAACTCAACTTCGAATTTCGGGGTCGAACACAATACAGTGATTTTTTTTCTACCTGACCCAGCCCAGAGAAATGCGCAGTAGCAAGGGCGATTCTATATCGAAATGCCATTTGAAGAGTTGATGTTTCATTCGTAAGTCAATTTTCAAGGGAGTCACATCGCGCTGACTAAGGTAAACAACTACGGCTGTCCTGACTGGCGGGAGGGGACGATGGTTTGTCTCTCTGAATTCTCTCTCTGAATAGCTTTTTCCTCACTCGCGTTTCGCTAGTGTCAGGAAGATTTTTTTTTTTAACTTTAAGTTACTTCCTCTGCCTTAATAGTACCTATGATACGGGAACAGCAAAATATTAAAAATTAAGCAACATATTTCTGATTTTTACTCTCCGTGTCCCTTATAAATCCCATCGATTACTGCTGCCTATTGGCTACAAACGAATTGTAGCCGAAACCATCTCGGGAATGCAAAATTCAAAAGACATAATTTAGTAACTTTACGTGCAAAGTGACGCTTAATATTATATTTAACTAGCGTAAACCTCTGTACAAATCTGAATGCATACCAAATGCGTATTTCGTGCTGTACCATAGATGTGTATTTCCATCGGTAACACATTACGTCCGGTACTTCGAACAGATTTCATATATCTCGTTCATAAAATCAAGCGGAAAATGATTTAAACCCCATATAAAACTGTAGATCAGCCAGCTTAAAGTTAGCATTCCGTCATTAAATCTGACATTTTTTAAGATTTTCTCAGGGATTTTCGGCTCTATCATAGTTGAAAAATCCTATTATCGATTATATATACTGTAGTCATTAGTCAAACCGTAAATTACAATTCCTACACAATAATATATTACTTAAAACAGAAACACAATTATTGTTATACTACTGTACGACAATATTGGGTGTAGAATATAAGGTACGCAAAAACTTTTTTTTCCGTATTTATTTATAGGTGTTGTATGAAATACAAGAAAGATATAAGCCTAACAGATGATTACCCGAATGTGCAAGTGCTAAAGCTATACTTAGGTTTAAAATTGTAATGAGAAAATACATTAACATAAGTTTTTATATAAAATTCGATTAATTATTATTATGTTATTATTGTTATTATTATTGTTATTATTATTATTATTGTTATTATTATTGTTATTATTATTATTATTATTATTATTCAGGTACCAGAATGTGAGTGAATTATTTCTTCACAAATAAGGTTTCTGCAAAAATAAAAATAAACATGCCGTAGGTTCTGTTTACTTTAAATCACTCTTCTTATATTGTGTCGTTTTACAAGTTCCTTTGTTTTAGAAGATTTGCAAGAGAAACTGTGAACCGAATTTCTCAGGAAAAGTTTTAATTCCAGATTCTTTCCCCACACATCTTCTGAAGTAAGGAAAATTATTACTTACCGCAAAGTTGACCGCAAAGACCAGAACGAGCCACCTGACAACATGCTGCCCAGCCTCCATGGTGGTCGGGTCTGTCTGCCACTAATCTGTCTGCGTCCACTGCTCTTGTCCCACTGTTGATAGAATGGCAAGGACATCTTCATGTAGTTATATTGTTTGCTAATAGAGGGCTATCTCGCGAACGCATCAAACAACCGCAGTTACTGAAACAAAGAACGCATTTTTGGGAGGTGATTTTTTCCTTCTTTTTCTTGGCCTCGTGTTTCTTTAAAATTCCTCTTTCATACCGGTATGAGAAATTAAGCTTACAGAGAATTCATATAGGGAAAAAACTTATTCCGTTTTATCCCCCCCGTTTTAGGGCGTTTTCGCGGCCCACGCCGCTCAGGTCTTACGAGAGCGCAACCTGTCGGGGAGTGAGTTTCTATGGATCACCTACATATGTTTTTGATCAGACAATGATATGGAGGGCCTCCCCAGATGAATGATCAGCCCAATGCCGAGCCACCTCCGAGTCATTGGAGGATATACAGCAGTCGGACACACACTCATGCCGAACGAGGCGAAGACGGTAATCATGACAGCCAGATGACATCCGGGAACCATCAGGGTCTAAACTTTCCCGATATTCGCCTCACATGTGAGGAAAACCCCGAAAAACCCCACATATGAAACTTTTTCCGACCAGGAATCGACCCCGGGCCCGCTGCTTGATGAGAGCGAACATATCCCCTATGCCATAGCGGTGGACAGATTTAACATTCACCTAAGATATTGTGTGGAAAATTCCCGCCATGATTTAACGACCCTATTCGGCTAAGGGTACATAACTGCTCTTATACTTATCATCCATGTAATGAGTCCGATATCACATGAGGCCCTTGGTAACGAATTAGGAGGAAAATTGTGCTCGGAAGCTCTAACTTAAAGTTTCGGTTCTTTAACGATTGGAACCTACGGTTTTAAGTCCCTCCAGCAAGATCATTGCTGAAGATTTCACGCCTCCAAAAATTATTATTAGACATAAAACCCTTAGGTTTTGATGGCAGCATCCATCCAATTCATTGATTCCTTTATTGCTCGGTAATTAAATTTTTAACTTTTTAAATTTTTAGAATCTCATGCAATAAGAGACAAAATAAATGATTAAAGCCGATCATAACACTTGTATCCGGAGTGTAATTAACATAGAAGCAGAATTAAAAAGGAAGAAAGAAAACAAGAAAAAATATGGAGACAAATAACGACAAAGAGAAGATATGGGAACGGATGAAATAAATAATAGTGATTGAAAGACTGAGAAATTAATAGATAACACACGAGCATGGGGAAGAATTATAATCATACTCATAGATATTAACATAGAGTAAAACACATGGAACTTGTAGTACAGTGCAAGCTACTACTACTCTTTTATTCCAAGAATCCCTCTTCACAGGGCAATGACCGTACACTGAAACCGGATTTTAAATTTATATTGTTTCATACGTGACTTCTTAAAACGATATTATGTCAACATTATTTTTAGAAACGTAATCTTGTTTGCCCGTTGCTCCACCAACTCGAGTTCGTATCAGCAAAACTAGTAGCACATGTCCAGATTTAATTCAATTACTTTTCATTATCTCACATTCACATTACCTTCGAAAGTGTGTAGAAAATAAATTGTGATGTATTTAATTTTTCAGTTGTTGCACAGTGCTCATATATGCAAGAGGGACATTTGAAGGAGTCGGGGGGGGGGGGGAGATGGTGCAAACACAAACAAACTTTATATTAAATTTCTTAACTTCATTTTTAAAGATTACTCAAATCTGAAAATCTTAGTTTTATCTTTTTGATACATATTATGTTACTAACAACACTTATTGACAGAATTAGTCTATGCTCAGAAACACTGAAAAAATAGTGACTAAGAAAAAATATATTTCATATTTCATATTTATTTAATCCATTTTGGCCACAGTTATGCGGTATAGGATACAATATAACAAACTATTATAGTACAAGGGTACAAAAATAATATTAGAAATACATACAACACAAACAATACAAAGAAATACAGGATCAAAAACATTACAACACTACAAAAACAATAAATAAATAAACAATAAATAAATAAAAAGTGCAATGTGTCAAGTAGGCCAAATAGTAGGTTCTAAATAGTGCAATAACCTCTACTTTTACAAAAAAGATTTGGCACTATCTTCCCCGACCCTTCATTTTTAACAATGCGTTGTTAACAACATTTAATATCCTCATGCACATAGTTTATGGGGTTTCCTAAAACAAAATAAGTGTTTAAAGCCGATCATAACACTTAAATGATCTAATGCAGCGTTTCCCAACCTGTGGTCCGAAAAACCCCCGTGGGGCCGCAAGAGTTTGAAAAGTGGTCCCCGGGAACATTTTATTTTCATTAAACTTTATCTTATCATGTTGCTCACACCTGGGATATTTGTAATGTAGATTTCAGGCTCTTCAAGTCCATTGTTTAACCTTTTCACTGCTACTGACGTGTAAATGCGTCCTCTCAAAATTGTATAAAAGCAGGAATGCATAATAATAATAATAATAATAATAATAATAATAATAATAATAATAATCTTCTTCTCTTCCAGGATAATCCTCATATCGAGGTTTTCCCTGCGACCATACAATCAATTTCGTCTATCAATTCTCTTTCTCCATCTATTCCGGTTATCTGCGTCTTCTGGTGTTAGTCCAAACGTCTCCATTGAGCAGTAAACGTTGTCTTTCCATGAGGTCAGTGGTCGTCCCCTTCTTCGTCGACCCTCTGCTTCCCATTCTTGAACCATCTTTGGGATCCGGTCATTTTCCATTCTTCTTACATGTCCGTACCACGTCAGTCTCTTTTGCTCAATTACCTCACCTATCGTTCGTTCAGTTTCCATAATTTGTCTAATCGTAGTATTCCGTATCCTTTCTCGCCGAGATTTCCTAGCCGACCTTCTCCAAAAATCCATCTCTACTGCTGTTAATCTTTCCACGTGTCTCCTATTCATAGTCCATGTAATAATAATAATAATAATAATAATAATAATAATAATAATCATAGCACTATGCGTTATGTAAAATGTGAGGATTTTTATCTACCTGTTGTGATTTATGGAAAACAGCTATTGCGCGGACATTTTTCCTATCGATTTCAAACTTAGTGCTGATGATTTCACTTGACGAATGCCTTATTACCGTTTATATTAATAAAAACGAATTACCAAATGTATGTTGCCGCATCAAATCAGAACGGCTCGACCGATATGGCTGATTTTTTTTTTTTTTTTCGTAATTGTCAGGACAAGGTTTGTATGAAAGAAATTTTTTGGAAAATCCACGGGAAAAGTCGGAAATGTTAAATGAGGCACAGTTAGAGAGTTCTGCTGTCATATGTTTACCTAACAAAAAAAAAAAACAAGCAAACAAACAAAAAATTAAAAGGTTGAAGTGTGACAAATTCACAGTTTGAGAGTTCCACTGTCACAAATTTTCATAAAAAAACAAACAAACAAAAAAGAAGAGTGACTCTTGCAACCAAGCCAAATCGAAAGTGTGTATGTACTACCCGCGCGCCACTTCTTGAGCGCTGGATTTACGGGGAAGTGAGGGTCGGGGGGAACAAAACATACCTATTCCGCCAGTCTTTCTGCAGTGTTGTCAACCAAAGAAATAACGTTTCAGCAGAATCGCGCGTATGGTATTTTATGTAGTGATTTTAATATACAACGATTTTAATGCAGTCCAATAATATAACGTGGTGACGGTATTGCGTAACAATTAATTACACGTCATAAGCCTCTGGTTATCAAATAAGAATATTATGCATAATATAGGCTCAATATTTTTACACTGGATGACTAATTTTAAGCATAAAGAAGAGTCTTAGCAGAACATGCTTCACCATTTCGTGTTTTAAAACGTAAGAGAGGTAAGGCATCTAAAAGTGGAGAAAGTTATAGGCCTAATTTTAAACGTATTTAATACAAATTGTGAAAAGTTCGCTCAACTTTCAGTCCATGAAATTAACATCAGAGTTCACGGGATCGTCAGAAATTAGCACATACGGAATTCTTAAGGAGGTGAGGAAAGTGATGAAGTGTTTGTGAAATCAGCAGTTCGAAAGATTGTATTTTTCCCCATAACTCGATGCGTCAGAAAAGATAATGTCAATAAATAAATAAGAATCCTGAGACAGAATGAAAGCTTAGTATTGAAGCCACTAGATGTCAGGGTGTATAGCGTACTTCGTGTTTCAATGTTGTCAGCTTAACCTACGAAGTTGAACGAAACCTACCGAATGAGGACTAGGGAGCCGAGCGCTCAAGAAATCGCGCGCGGGTAGTATGTATGTGGGTATGTATGTTCCGTATACAAATCTACATTTATTGACCAATTTGCACGAAATTTTGCACACATACCCAGTTAAGCCCGGCAATTAACGCGGTGAACACTAAAATTCAAACAAACCACTCTTTCCCTTGAAAATTTATATAATTTCTGAAAATATGATACTGAAAAATGAAATGCAATTCAGTTATCATGACAACAGTGTATTGTTTACAACGTTCACATAGGGCTTTGGGAACTACATAATACTGGGCTTTAACAAATTCTGATGATATTGATGTAATTAATACATTCGTGAAAATAATTCTTGAAGAACGAAATTCAAGAAAATAAAGCACAATGTGAAGCAGTCACATAACTTTCTCTACCCTCAACATAGAAAATATCATTTTCTCACCTCACATTTTGATGTAAAATAAGCGGTCGTATTGCAGGGACAGCTTAAGTTAAGTGTGTGCCAGTGAGTATGCTATATCGGAAGTCGGTAACAAATCCTACCCACTGATACGTCACTCATAGCTGTAGGCTTTGTATTAGTTGAGAAATAGGCCTAGGGATTTTATCAGAGGCCCTAAGCATCTAAAAGAAGACAAAAAGGGATGGAACATTTTCAGTCCTATGCGCGCAGTATATTATGTCCCAGGTTTTTGGGAAGGAAAGTATGAAAGTGATATTGACATTCTTTTTTACTTCAGCCACGAAACGGTTGTATGGTAATATGAGAGTGAGAAATACAATGTTCTGTCAAGACAATACAATCTTATGTAACCGGAATTTTTTTTCTTCTTATTTGCACTCCTCCCAGGCATGGTGTGTAGAAGCAATGGAATGAAACATTCGACATCTTCTATGAGCCATAAAAAGCTATATCTAGCGCTTCATGAGGGAATAGTCTGAGTGTCATACGTCGTTCTTCCTCATTTCGAATTCTACATACATATTATATAAGGACCTCGAGTTTCAACATCGAAAGTCCTCCATAAGTTAATTTCATATTACAAAATACAAAACCCGGGCGACACCGGGCCTTTTAAGCTAGTTAAAAATAAAAACAACTTATTTCCTGAGCTAGACATAAAACTAAGAGTAGTTTTACCATAATATGAAATGATATGTTCAGCGGTATCATTTATACAGCACCACCCTTTTCCCAAGTCCTTCAATTATTTTGATTTTGAGTATGACCCAGGGTTCCGCAAATCTTACCGTGATAGAACCAGCCGTTTTGCTTTCATCTGAATACGAATCCCCGAACATGAGTTTAGCTGCAATATTGTAATGTTAATTACCGAAGATGTTCAGTCCAGATGTACTGGACCTATATAGTCTAAAGCAGCGGCCACCAACTCGTTGCACATTAAGTACAGCAGTATGTGCAAGTTTACCCTTTGCACGCTAGAATCATTTAATGTGCAAACACCGCGTGGTATATATAACCTACTGCCTCTCTTGAGTTCAGTGGCTGCATGTTCATTAGGCTTTTAAAATTTGCAAATCATATTGGAATATCAACAGATGATTGTTGTATAAACATGTTATTACATTATTATTTCATTATTATTTACTTAGCCTATGTTTTCTACAAAGAACATTGGAGAAGTCTTGATGTTTGTAACAATGCAAATAACGTACAACATATTCCTAGCAAAATAAGACACAAATTAATTCTGTCGTTTTGAACATAGTTGAAAAGTTCCTGATTTTATTCAATTTTATAATAATTAAATTGTAATGCCACAAGCTCTGTGAAATGAAAACAAAATCTACACTCATTCCATTAAATAACACACTTCCACATTTATATTACTGAACATAAATATTAATACTAAAGTTATATTTTAAACAAAATTCAGAAAAAATTATAATCCCCATGTAATACAGCAGCATTAAAGGACAGCTCAAGTAAAGCATTTCACACTACAAAATCAATCACTAGTGGAAGCTAGTTTTCTTGATTTTTGTTGTCTCTTTTGATGCCCTAGTTTTTCAACATCTGGAATCAATGTTTGTGCTTTTACTTTCACCAGTGGAAAAATAAAAAAAAAGATGTTCGCGTATATATTACCATAAATGTAGGGGTCGATAGCCTAAGTATTGGATTACGTTCTACACCCGACATAATGTTTGAAAGTTGGCGAAAGAGACGACCCACCCTGCCAATGGAACCCCGTCTCAGACTGACGTAACGTGGTGCACAGGGGTCGCACAGTGCAAGTCTGTTTGCACGCGCACAAAATACAGCGAGTTGGAGACCACTGGTCTAAAACCTAACATTCGTTTACTAACTGGATTGTCTGGGTTCGATACTGGAAAACGGCATGTGAATGTTATGTGTCAGATTCGCCTAGGGTCGACTCAACCTGGGTATTTTAATTTAACGTAAATGTTATGGGGAGGCAAGCTTTTTATTTATAATAACATTCTTCATATTATTATTGGGTCATTCCATATGAAATCATCCAAATTTTTAAAAAATGGTTGCATGACCATTTTAGAAAAAAATAATTTTTTGTATATGAGTTCATACATGTTTCAAGATATCAAAACAAGTTTTCAAAAAAATCTTTTGTTCTTGGTTTCCCAGGGGTGTCCATTTTTCAATCCTGGTGTAACACATTTTTTGCGAATATAGCTGATTACGAATATTTTCATAACTCAACAACCATAAGAGTTAGAAATTTGAATTATGAACCATTTTGTAACTATTGAAGCGTACTTTCAGAAATACTTTACTGTTTTCTTCAACACAAAATTTTTCATATGAAAATATGAGTTTGAAATTCGGGTAAATTTTTCCAAAAAAATAACTTTTTGGACCAAATTTTATATGAGAAGGAAGTGATTGTAAACGTTCAAATTTTTGTTATGTTCAAACCTGCATGTGATTTGTATGTGGGGAAAAAATCATGGTCTAAAAATACATCCCTTATTTCTAAACTGGCCTCGAATATTAGCGTTTTTCAGGTTTTGACTACTTTTGGGCTTAAATATCTCTGGTGGGTACCCTTCAAAAAATCTGAAAAATTGCATAAACGAAGCCTTTTATGTCCCTAACTCACAGTTAAAATTTCTATTTCTTGATTCAACTCCTTCTATTAATTTTATAGAACTGAAATATCACACTTTTTAGGGTAGCAAATTTGGGAAAAACTACATACAACTCAACAACCATAAGAGTTACAAATATTACAGCGGTTCGGTGGAAGGATAGTTGCCTGGGCGCCACAGTATAATGCATATACTGAAATATTTCTGTCTTTATTTGTCGAACTCGCCTCCGGTCTGCCAGTCGATCGTTGAGCACTTCCCTCTAGCTTCAGGGTAGGAAGCGAAGAACACCTTAATATTATTGCTTGAATAATAATGCAGTTTCTTTGAACACTGAAGGAATATTCTGTTTATTCAAAACGTTGGAAATACAAGTCCAGTCATTGACAATAATTACAAAATTTGTTTGTGAATAATTAATATTGTTGCAAGTTCTCGGTAGATCGTTACTAGTGATACAATTGCTGCCGTATATGATTTTGATTAATCGCGATTGAAAGTAAGAATCCTTCTAAGTCGATTAATTCCACAGCGAAAATTTTATAAGTCCAATTAATTCTGTGGGCACGAAGCCACAAAGATAAGTAGAGTGATTTTATACGGTGGACACAAGTCCCCGACGTAGAATTGACTTGACTGCTATAGGCACGGGGCCTTGAAGTAGAGTTGAATATGACTGTTATAGGCGCGGGGCCTTGAAGTAGAGTGATTTTACAGTGCCCCGGTAGGCCTAAGGAAAACTTACTTGGACAAACATTTATCCCTACTCTTCTTAATTATTATTCGTGAATCCCGGCACGTGGTACTATAAATCAATTCCTATTGGCAAATCTCCCGACCAATAATAATATGTTAGTTTCCCACGGAAATCAATTGGATTTCCCTTATTCTCAAAACCCACAACTTAGCGTCTCGGATTTCTAAGAAGGTTCGGACAGCGTGTTGTATCAGTAGCAACATCAGAAGCTAGGCTTAAACACAATAGCCGACTTCTTAGAATTACTTAAGTGGATCAGTACCCTTTGTGATAAGATCTTGGGAGATTCCCGATACATTGTACCTGAGTACTGCATTGCCTTATCTCGCACCCGCTAGGTCTGCTAGGGAAATTCCCAGCTATCTCTGTCTATCCACTGCAATCTCATTTTAATAGTTATTTAAAATGATGTTGTTAAACTTTTTACCTTTGCCTTCTTTCTAGTTAATAATATTTATAATGAATGTTCCGTCTTTTCACGGTCATTTTAAGACCAAACACGGGCTATGAGATTTTATGATTTTAGTTTGAATAAATTTGGGCAATTAATCTGTCATTTATTATACTTAATTTGGTTATCTTGTTTATTTCTTTTTGCCGAAGTATCTGAACTGCAATATATGCCCCAGTCTATTAAGACAGGAATCATCATAGCCTATGATTGACTTACTGGCTGAATATACTGCATCTCTCCACAAAATATTATACCTTATTTTCCTCCAGTGTTGCAACTATCTTACACAAATACATAACTAATTTAATTCCTATCCTGACACGAGACTTCACCTTAAATCCTGTCCCACATGTACAAGTTTTCTGAACCTATCACATTCATACATCTTGCGGTTTCCTGTAGTGTTACGTTGCTTGTACGTATTACTTGGTTTATTGCACGACCAAGACATTACAACAAAATTTTACGTAAACACCATAAATTTACCGATATACCCTCGTGAGACCATGAAAATTAAGCTCAAGCAGTTCTCACTGAAATTTTATAAAATATATTGAATGCATAAAGAAAAACAAAAACACTTTTTTTTATATTGAGACTTTGACAAGGTCGATCAAGCAGTTCTCACTACACCTACACTATATTATAAAGAATGCAAAGAAACACTCTTTTACCATGAGACTTTGACAAGGTCGATCAAGCAGTTCTCACTACACCTACACTATATTATAAAGAATGCAAAGAAACACTCTTTTACCATGAGACTTTGACAAGGTCGATCAAGCAGTTCTCACTACACTTGCACTATATTATAAAGAATGCAATACACACACGTATATTTTACTCTCATTTATACACATTCCTCTAATCCTAAACCTATGTGGAACTGATAACCTATCATGCCAATAGCTATTTCGCCGCGTAAAATATACATTACAGGTTATAGGCCTACATTATTCCAACTCAGTACAATGCATTTCGGTTATTCTGCCCTTATGTATGGTTTAATGAAGGACAGGTTGTATCTTCCTACAATTCTGTCTTTTTCCGGGTCGTATGCCTCTAATTTGTTCATATATACAATACGTTTGTCGATAAATGACGTCACACAAAATCACTGATCATCTGAATACATTTTACGGATTTATATCCTTTATTGGTTCTGCCCAAAAATTTTCTGCTTCTATGAATAATTTAAGATAACTAGAGTCAAAGGTTAAACGTATTTTTCCATGTGCTTTCACTACACCACAAATCGGATTTATTTGCTTACAGGCTTCTTCCATCATTGAAATTGGTACAGGCCTACTCTTATAGCGACGCTCAGGAATATCTTGTTTTAATTTCAATTTGCGTTGGTAACCCCGAAATAGGCCTGGAGTTGAACTGAACACTGATTTGTTCTTATATAGCATGTTATATAAAGTCGACTTTTGACCATCTGATAGCACATCAATTTCTTCTACTTTCTCTCTGAGAATTAATTCGATATCAACATTTTCCTCTTCATTTCCTCCATTCTGACTAATGTTAGTAAAATTCGCGTGTACCGTTTCACATTCATTTTCATCTACATAATTATTAGAACCCTTAATGCACAAATGATCATATTCTTCGTCCTCCCAAACAATATCAGATTCCATTCCCTGTAACTCTGCGACACTTTCGTCACAATCAGCCTCATTATCACCTTCATATATAAATACGGCCGGTTTAATTCCCATAGGCCTATATTCGTCGATACTATTTCCCTCTTGTACTACAACTGATTCCACCACGAAAGGCTCGCGTAATAATACATCTTCATTTTGGCACTCCAACTCCTTAGTAATTATATTCTCATTAGATAAAAACGGTACACGTAACTTTTCTTTCTCATCTAATTCCATTTCTACCCAATTTTCTTCAAAATTTATTCTCATTAGTTGATCTGTCATAGAATCACAACCCAGAATTAATTTATGTGCTAAATGTTTTATTGTCAAAAAGTAGACTTCTAACTTCTTTCCCTCAATTTCCAACGGCAACATACACTGATGCTCAATTTTATGGGATTTGGCACCAATTGCAGTTTGTGCGTATAGGCCATGTACTTTCAATTCCTGAACGCGCACTCTTGCTGCTTTCAGCGTTTCATAGAATTTTTCGTTTATTAGAGAAAAAGTACAGCCAGTGTCCACCAACATATCGACTTCAAATTGGTCTATTTTTACCCTTATTAATGGCGGATATGTGGGTGTTATACCCTCTCTATTTGCACATCCTACTACGCACCCCTTCTCTCGTGTTTTATTTTCATTATCAGGTCTTTTTAATCCTTTTAATCCCTCGGTCTGTGTGACGTCATTTCGACCTCCAAATGCGTCTCCTAGTAGTTTAAAGGCCTGTCTTGCGCTACATGCCTTTCGTCATTTCTGTGACGAATGTCTCCCTGAATACCATTGTGGTTTCCCGTGCTATGCGCCTGATTCCTTTCACCTTCTATGTTAATGTCCCCCTGGTTTTCTGGAATTCGTTCTCCTACTTCGTTCTGCATCCTGCCATGAAATCGAACATTATTTACTTGTCTGTCTTGAGGCCTATTCTCTTGATTATTTCCCCTCCAGTTTTGGTTCCCATTATTTCTATATGAGTTATTATTAGGGGGTCCTCTGTTCGATTCCGCATTTCTGTTGGCATGTCCTTGGTTCCATCTACCTCTGTCATTATTTGGACCTCCTCTCGTATCTTGATTCATTTGCATATTATCCGGTCCATTTTGTCTCCTATTATCGCTACGCTCTTCTCTGTTAGTTCCTACTTCGAAACTAGATAATAACTCCAAAGCCTTGCTATAAGTTTGGGGACATGATACTATAAGCAGGTTACATATTTCCGGCTGAAAATGTCTCGTCACAAGCTGAATGGCCTCGCGTTCTGGCATTCCGGGGTCTAGTAACTTGATTAGGCCTATAACTTTTAGGAAATGGTCCGATAGAGAGACGTTGCCCCTAGGTGAATATCTCCCATTATAGACCTCATTTCTAGCTAAAGCTCTCTTCGCCTCACCCCAATATCTTGCTAAGAATAACTGCTTAAAATCCTCATAGTTGCACTCCGGGTGTACTGTAAGTTCAAACCACTCTTTTGTTTTTCCTTTTAAGGCTCTACCGAGGATCAACATTTTGTACTGAGATGGAATAGACCGCAAAGTAAAATACTCTTCAACAGATTTCAAGAAACTCTGAGGGCTCGTGTTGCTCTCATTGAAGCTGGGAAGTGATACCTCATTTCCTATTAAATTACATATATTAATCCTATTATCGCTAACTACCGGCATGCTGGTGGCTACCGTCTCGTGTACTGTATTACAGGACTCATTTGCAACACTAGGAGGCCTATATGTATTTCCTATTCCATTGCATATACTCTCACTACAATTTACAGCATAGTTATTAGCTACAGGCCTACGATTTTCGACCTCTTTAGCTACCGTGCTTACTTCTTTAGAGATTTCCCCTATTTTCTCAGCTAATATATTTTCTAAATGCACTACCTTGTCATTTACTTCTGAGATTTTATCTCCTAACCCTACTTTTACTTTTCCCACCTGAGTCTCCATATTCTTTTTCAAGCTAGACTCCGATTTCTGTATTTCTTTCTCCAAAATTTTCCTTTCATTTGATAATTTTTCTTCATATTTCTTGCCCTGAATTTCTATTTTCCTATCTACCGATGCCATATTATTCTCTAATTCAGACCTAATTTCCCCTTGACTTTCACTAATTTCTTGCCTCATTGCTTTTTCACTTTCTTTAAGTTCCCTACAGAATTCTCCCCTGATTTCGTTGCATAAGTTAGATTGGACCTCTTTTATATTATTAAGCTCCCTCTCAAGCCTATCTACATTCAGCCTATGTTCTTGGTCCGATTGGTCTATCCTATCTCCCAGTTTCTCTATCTTTTCCCCGGTATTTTTCTCTAGTTCCTTGATACTTTCCCTAGTTTCACTACTTGACTTTTCTAGTCCCTTCATCATAGCTTCATTAGATTCCCTCATACTTTCCTTAGATTCCCTCATCATAGCTATCAAATATGCAATAGAATTCGGGTCTATGGTTTGATTCATTTCCCTAGGCCTATTATCAACTCCCTGCTCCAACACTCCGTCACCTGTCGCGACACTGTTCTCATTGTTAATCTCCATTCTACAATTATTTATTTCCTCACCATTAAGCAAGTCGTGCCCCTCTCCACCTTCCATATTAATTTTATTCCTAGTAATTTTTTTTCCGTTTCTAAGCCACATACATAAATTATAAGGGTACTGATACACTCTTACGATCTACCTTACCTTTGGTTAAGAAGTTCAACATATAATGCATAACATGTATAATTATACCCTTGCACAATAAATATTCGATATGCCTGAGTTCTTTTAATTTGAAAAAGATTTTATTTTACTTGAATTTATTCTTTAATTTACTTAGTGAGTTTCAGTTTAATTTTACTTTGATCTTAAATTGCAAACTTTTTAAAAAAATATTATTTGATGTCAGGCTTACTAATTTATTTAATTAATATTTACTGTTTCATAAATTATTGATAATAAAATTGTTTACTTTACTGAAACTCTATGTATATTTAAGTTCTTATCTGTTGGTGATTTTTGATGTTTTCTGCGACGGTCTCCGGAACTGATGTACCACGATCTTGAATTCCAGCGGTGCCTTTACGGGTGACGTTCTAGAAATTCTGCGGTGTCTTCCTTCCGTTTTGGGATGATTTTTGAAGTTGGTGATCCTTGATGTCCAGCTTCACTCGTGCCTCACGTTGGGAAATAGCCATGTACAGCGGTTCGGTGGAAGGATAGTTGCCTGGGCGCCACAGTATAATGCATATACTGAAATATTTCTGTCTTTATTTGTCGAACTCGCCTCCGGTCTGCCAGTCGATCGTTGAGCACTTCCCTCTAGCTTCAGGGTAGGAAGCGAAGAACACCTTAATATTATTGCTTGAATAATAATGCAGTTTCTTTGAACACTGAAGGAATATTCTGTTTATTCAAAACGTTGGAAATACAAGTCCAGTCATTGACAATAATTACAAAATTTGTTTGTGAATAATTAATATTGTTGCAAGTTCTCGGTAGATCGTTACTAGTGATACAATTGCTGCCGTATATGATTTTGATTAATCGCGATTGAAAGTAAGAATCCTTCTAAGTCGATTAATTCCACAGCGAAAATTTTATAAGTCCAATTAATTCTGTGGGCACGAAGCCACAAAGATAAGTAGAGTGATTTTATACGGTGGACACAAGTCCCCGACGTAGAATTGACTTGACTGCTATAGGCACGGGGCCTTGAAGTAGAGTTGAATATGACTGTTATAGGCGCGGGGCCTTGAAGTAGAGTGATTTTACAGTGCCCCGGTAGGCCTAAGGAAAACTTACTTGGACAAACATTTATCCCTACTCTTCTTAATTATTATTCGTGAATCCCGGCACGTGGTACTATAAATCAATTCCTATTGGCAAATCTCCCGACCAATAATAATATGTTAGTTTCCCACGGAAATCAATTGGATTTCCCTTATTCTCAAAACCCACAACTTAGCGTCTCGGATTTCTAAGAAGGTTCGGACAGCGTGTTGTATCAGTAGCAACATCAGAAGCTAGGCTTAAACACAATAGCCGACTTCTTAGAATTACTTAAGTGGATCAGTACCCTTTGTGATAAGATCTTGGGAGATTCCCGATACATTGTACCTGAGTACTGCATTGCCTTATCTCGCACCCGCTAGGTCTGCTAGGGAAATTCCCAGCTATCTCTGTCTATCCACTGCAATCTCATTTTAATAGTTATTTAAAATGATGTTGTTAAACTTTTTACCTTTGCCTTCTTTCTAGTTAATAATATTTATAATGAATGTTCCGTCTTTTCACGGTCATTTTAAGACCAAACACGGGCTATGAGATTTCATGATTTTAGTTTGAATAAATTTGGGCAATTAATCTGTCATTTATTATACTTAATTTGGTTATCTTGTTTATTTCTTTTTGCCGAAGTATCTGAACTGCAATAATATGAATTATGAATAATTTTATCACTATTGAAGCTTGCTTTCAGAAATAGTTTGTTTTCATCAACACAAAAATTTTCATATTAAGATATGTGTTTGAAATTCGGGTAAATTTTTCCAAAACAAAATCACTTTTTGGGCGAAATTTTATATGAGAAGGAAGTGATTGTAAACATTCAAAAACATTTTATGTGCAAACCTGCATGTGATTTGTATGTGGGGAAAAAATCAGGGTCTAAAAATACATCCCTTATTTCTAAACTGACCTCAAATATTATCGTTTTTCAGATTTTGACTATTTTTGGGCTTAAATATCTCTGATAGATAACCTTCAAAAGATCTGAAAAATTGCATAATAGAAGCCTTTCATGTGCCTAACTCATAGTTAAAATTTCTATGTCTAGAAACAACTCTTTCTATTAATTTTATAGAGTTGAAATATCACACTATCACATGTTATGTAGTTTCTCCCAAATACGCTACCCTAAAAAGTGTGATGTTTCAGTTCTATAAAATTAATAGAAGGAGTTGAATCAAGAAATAGAAATTTTAACTGTGAGTTAGGGACATGAAAGGCTTCTTTTATGAAATTTTTCAGATTTTTTGAAGGGTACCCACCAGAGATATTTAAGCCCAAAAGTAGTCAAAATCTGAAAAACGCTAATATTCGAGGCCAGTTTAGAAATAAGGGATGTATTTTTAGACCATGATTTTTTTCCCCACATACAAATCACATGCAGGTTTGAACATAACAAAAATTTGAACGTTTACAATCAATTCCTTCTCATATAAAATTTGGTCCAAAAAGTTATTTTTTTGGAAAAATTTACCGGAATTTCAAACTCATATTTTCATATGAAAAATGTTGTGTTGAAGAAAACAATAAAGTATGTCTGAAAGTACTCTTCAATAGTTACAAAATGGTTCATAATTCAAATTTCTAACTCTTATGGTTGTTTAGTTATATGTAGTTTCTCCCAAATACGCTACCCTAAAAAGTGTGATATTTCAGTTCTATAAAATTAATAGAAGGAGTTGAATCAAGAAATAGAAATTTTAACTGTGAGTTAGGGACATGAAAGGCTTCTTTTATGAAATTTTTCAGATTTTTTGAAGGGTACCCACCAGAGATATTTAAGCCCAAAAGTAGTCAAAATCTGAAAAACGCTAATATTCGAGGCCAGTTTAGAAATAAGGGATGTATTTTTAGACCATGATTTTTTCCCCACATACAAATCACATGCAGGTTTGAACATAACAAAAATTTGAACGTTTACAATCAATTCCTTCTCATATAAAATTTGGTCCAAAAAGTTATTTTTTTGGAAAAATTTACCCGAATTTCAAACTCATATTTTCATATGAAAAATGTTGTGTTGAAGAAAACAATAAAGTATTTCTGAAAGTACTCTTCAATAGTTACAAAATGGTTCATAATTCAAATTTCTAACTCTTATGGTTGTTGAGTTATGAAAATATTCGTAATCAGCTATATTCGCAAAAAATGTGTTACACCAGGATTGAAAAATGGACACCCCTGGGAAACCAAGAACACAAGATTTTTTTGAAAACTTGTTTTGATATCTTGAAACATGTATGAACTCATATACAAAAAATTATTTTTTTCTAAAATGGTCATGCAACCACTGTTGGATGATTTGGCATGGAATAACCCTATTGGCAGGTTTTCATAACCAAAATGACTGCCATGCAAACCTTTCAGAAGATATTACTCCTTATAAAATCTTATGATTTTGTAATAATACGTAAAAATTATGTTTACATAAAGAAGACATTATCACTTAAGTGTCCTGTTGAATTTTTAATTACGTAAAGAGATAACATTCAAGATAATACATAAATAATTGTTTGTAATTTCTACTTTATCTGAGTTTTCCCCAGATTGCTTATGAACACAAGTACGAGTGTGCATTTGAGATGAATGCCACGCAGATGTCCTTTCAAAGGTCAAAATTATCTTACATAATTGGTAGCACAGGTAGAGCAGCCATTCTGAAAGGTTTCAGCGTTAATTCTTGATTTTTTAAATAGTCTTGCCCAGTGGCATACCAGTGGCGAACGGGGCAGCGCACCGGGCGCCGTAAAAGGGGGGGGGGGTGCCAAAATTGAAAAACATCTTTTTTTTTTTATTTAGGAAAAAATCATTTATTTCAGGCAAAATATATGGTTTTATTGGTCAAATTTTCTTCATTACTTTGTTAAATACTGCAGTAATATTATTTAGAAATAAAATAAACGTTTAATTTTAAACTATTTATAGACTGTACGAAATAGGTCGTAGGCGTCGAGCACACAGGAAAAGTTTACGTTGTACGGGCGAAAGAAAGACTAAATAATTTAGCAATTTTATCAATCCAACATGATGTGGCAGCTACTATAGACTTCAGCTATTATAAATAAGTTTGCATCAATCAAGGCTAGGAAGGCACATTTTAAAATTTTTGTTATGCCACCGAAACTTCTTCTCTCTTTATTTTTTTTCAAACAAACTAACCTTATAATATTTACAGTTTTATTTCATTCATATTTTTCTGTTTATAATGTGTTAAAGTAACATACTAAGTAAATAAGGATTCATTACTTTTGCAGTCCCTTCAACATCATTTTGACTCATGTACAAAGAAATATTTTACAACCAATGGGCTAGGAAAGATTTTATTATGAGAATGCACATGTTTAATAAATATGTCAGGCTTCCCATAGCTAATGATGATATACCTATATACCTGTACGAATATATATATATGCTGGCAAAGATAGAATGATATTATATATATACATATAATATCCTGGCAAAGATAGAATGATATTATATATATATATATATAATATCATTCTATCATTCTATAGGCCTATATATATATAATATCATACTATCTTTGCCAGTAGCAAGTTGATCTGCAGATAGAAGTATGAGTAGGTTAAAAATTGCTAAAAATAGTCTGAAAAGCATCATGGGAGAAACTTTTCAATCTAATATGCTTGTCCTGTCTTCCGTAAAGAACATTTTAAAGTAAACCCCAAACAGTGTAGTTATTGACAAATTTTCTTTATTAGGCCTATAATTTTTAATTGAGCAGCAGTACTATATCTTAAAACTCAGTTTGTATTTTTAAGTTAATGTGTTGGATCATAAAAAAGTAATTTGAAATACATTTCATACTGTCCTATAGAATGTGGCCTATCAAAGGATAATTTTCTGGGATGTAAAAAAGGAAAAATAAATAGGCATTGCACTATGTGTACGGTATGTTCATAATGTATAGTGTTATACACTAACTCTATTAGTGTATTTAGACAGGAACAATAGAATAAATTTAATTATAAAATATTAAAATCCACTAGTTGCCAATTTTTTATTTATTTTTAACTACATATATTATGATTTTCTAATTGCCTTGTAAAATTTAATTGTTTACTGGTATCACAAAAGCTACTGTAGTATTAAGCTTTGTGAAGCTTTCCAACTGCATTAAAAAATAGTTGAAATTGAGCTCTCAGTAAAAATTGGGCTAAGGGCTTCTTGGGGGAATGCACCATAACATTTGGAGGGATGAGCACCCCTGATTCCTTATGTACATAAATGACTTCACCTCATGTACAAATAAAGGGAAACTAGTCCTGTATCCTCACAACATTGTAATAAGCCAAAATATGCAGGAACTGAAAAATAATTACTTAGAAGTAGAAGAAAGCATGAAGTAATGGTTCAAAATTAAACACTCTCACATTCAATGAAGGAAAAACAAAAAACTTATAATTTAGTACCCATTGTAACCAACAAACTTGTTCAATGCTCCCTCATTACAGTCTCGATTGGAAGGACTAGCAATTATTTCAATTGTTCACTAAATTGGTAATAAATTAGACTACAACCTGAAAGGCAAGAAAAATGATTTAAACAGTAGGCCTAACTTTAGTGAATAGTCTGTAAATTTTGCAGATTATGAAAATTCTAAATTATGGTATACCGTAACTGTTGGTGAATGATTAAGAATAAAGTTTTTATCGATCACTAGGAAGGCGTGAAGTCAATTTAATGGAAATTTTAACCCTCCTTCGCTTCATTATTGACTTATGAGCACCAAAGTGTAATGACTTGTATGCCCTGTAGCATACAAAATTTACGTCATAGAACAAAAATCTCCTAATAAAAGTTGTTTGTGTATGTCCCCTCTATAAGAATAAGAATAAGCCCGTGTCATCCCTTTTGGGCAAGGGCCTCCTGCTGTGATGCAGGGTGAGCTCACTTTTGAACCTGCCAGGGGAGCTACTCCTGACAGATTTGACTTTCACATTGTGTATTTATTTCCATGCTTGATTTCACTTTCACTTATCACATCTATTTGTTGAAGTAATAGTGTCCGTTATTCATGTCCGGCGTGGAGTAGTCGTTTCTCTAACTCTTTCCATGTGCGTCGGCATTTTGCTACTCTGGACCACTGGCCACACGCTATAGATAAAATATTTCGGTGTTATTCATTAACACCCTGCATAAATTAGGTAGGAAATGTGTAGGAGATGCAATTGAGTCTCCTGATAATTAGCAGTAGGAGAGATACCAGTAGTAAGAATCGATTTAATGAAAACTGCGTTGCTTCACTGGGTCTGATGCCCAGGTAATACTCATATAAATAAATAAATAACGTGCAAAAAATGACAATTTTTTTACACTGTGCAAAAATGACAAACTTTCTAAAAACAATCAGTCCAAAAATGACATACTTTTGAGGTAGGTAGGCGGGAAAAAAAACTAAAAAACTTTACCAGATTGAAAAAATTATAATTGTAATTTGCATTCAATCTTTCGACTCTAGGCTAATTTTAGGAATTAGGACTCATTACCCTAATGTAAGAATTTACGTTGAAAATACAAAGAATCCTAAAAGAGAGAGAAAAAAAGAGTACAGTATGTTTGTATTGGGTAAAACAGCAGACATTAAACTTCGGGAATTTCCGGCCCGCACTCATCGCAAGATGACGCCAACGTCATAAACTGAGTGCTGCCGAATGCCGAGACGGCGTGAACGTGCTATGATATTATTTAATTCTACAGTAGATATGTAACGTAGTTTGTGGTGCTTACATGTTAGTATTATTGCTTTCAGAAGTTGTGACTTATTAGACAGAAAGCATTGTTACCGGCATGACCTAAACCTAAACCTAAACCGTTAAGTGGACGTTTATAACCTAATCAAGCAGACCCTTAATATTGCATTACGCGCGTTTCTAATCACTTATTTAGTGCTGTTGTTATTGTATGATTTACAAAATTTCGTTTCCAGAAACAGTTCCTTGATATTAGAAACCATTATGACCGTTATATAGACCTTCATAGCCCAATCAAGCGGACTGTCATAACCTATAACTGTAATAATATTTAAAACAGTAGTGTTCCACAATGGATTTAGGAAATTACAGTCATATGAATTAATTAATCAGTTAATGTGTGACGTAGTGTTTGGTCTTTAGTGTTATAGTTTTCAAAAGTAGAAGCTTATTCGACAGAAAGCAATATGTTCCGGTGTGACCTTAGGTGGACTTCCATAACTTAATCAACAGACTTTTAATACAGTCTAACCTCCAGATAACGAAGACCGATATAACGATAAACCCGCATTAAGCGGTATTTTTCTATGGTCCCGGCAAATTTCCTATCTTAACAACGTTATTTATCTCTCGTTATAGCGATTAAGATATTTCATGAATACCCTCTTATAACTATACATATTTTTAATTGAAATTGCCATTCTAGACCAGCATAAGTTGCAGATTACTGTCCTTCCCAGCTGGTGCGAACAAATTCCGGAAGGGAAATTTTATTATCGGAAGAGGGTGGAGTACTGATCAATGTGACTTTCCCTCTTTCCACCTCTCCATGTGACTGAACTTTCTGCGACGTGTGCTAGGCGATGTAAAACAGCTAACCAATCTTTAAAGTTATTTTTCAGTGAACGAAAAATAGCTATGGCCTCCGCCTAGCAAAAATCAATCTCTCGAAACAAAATTAGCGGCGTTTAAAGATTTGGGTGAGGTTTGAAGCAGACAGACGTACTTTTTTGTACGGACTTTCACAATCTCTGTTGGCTACATTTCTTAAAAAGAGAGAAGAAACTGAGGAAAGTGTCGTGTTTGGTACAGTACATGTTAAATAAATTCTTCCGTTAGGCCGTGTAAATACATAATTCGGTTTTTTGTTTTGCACGCAGTTTTCTTAAGATATACCTCGATATAACAATAACCCTCATACAACAATGATTTGATAGGGCCCGCAAATATCGTTATAAGGAGGTTTGACTGTATAATATTACTTGCACTTCTAATCACTTATAAAGTTCTGTTGTATAGACTGTGATTTACAAAATGGGGCGAACATGTTGTGTACCAGGGTGCACGTCTAATTACCGATCAAATAAGGAAGGAAACATTTCAACATTTTCGTTCCCTTCTGATGATGCAAGACGAGAAAAATGGATTCATGCTATACGCAGAGCTGATTATGTGCCTGGAAAATGTGCATATGTATGTATTAAACATTTTTCTGAAAATCATATAATTCGGGTAGACACCGCTAAGAGATCGGACGGTACTATTTTAACTGTGTCTAGAACAGTACCAAAATTAACTGACGATGCCATCCCAACAATATTTGTTGGACATCCCTCTTATATGACACAACTCACCCCTGCCAAGCGAAAATTGCCAGAAGAGAGGAGACAGCAAATAGGCCTATTGCAGAAGGATGAATTGAAGTTCCAGGTTTGGTGGGAACAAGAAACAACAAGTTATGGAGATTTGATGAGTAAGTTATAAAACATTTTATTTGGAAATTTGAAGCAAGTGACAAAAGATGGGAAAAAATAAATTTAAGTCGCACCTTGGATGAATGTTCCCGCCCAGCCACTCCCTCGCGATGCACTTTCTTTTATACCACTTCTTCTGTCCTCATATTACGTAGAAACTCGTGATTGGACGTTGGTAGTGTGACGTCATACCGGTAAACAAAAGCCTCATGTCTTACGTAAAAGTTGACAGGCTTACTAACGTCTGGAAGATATAATATGCCACATTTTCGAAACCTACAAACAGTGTATCGTACATTATTCGAAAATGCAAGGGCGCTTCGCTTCGGCTGCCGCCTCCGCTCGCGCACTTAACTAATCTGGTTAGTGTTTTGCATTATTTAGATTATGTGAAGAGGTTATTGTGGTCTGGTCGGGAGTGCCGAGTAAGCTAGAGGGTTGTCATTTTGGTGTATGGGTTGGTAGCTTGTATTTGGTACGATCGGGAGTTTGGAGAGAAGGAACGATCGGGTGTGCCGAGATAACAAGCGAACAGCAACGCATTGTTCGGGGCGTAAGGGGCGACTTAATCTTATCTTTCCCCAAATTATTTTTGTCGGCACGTTCAGTTAATCCATGTCCTGTGCTTGTCACAGTTGACTTGGTGTCCATCTTTGCCGTTATAAAGTGTATTGTCACATCGTACAGGTTGTGGCTGTGTATTACCGCATGTTTTAGTACCTAATTTTCTGTAAGTATGAGTAGCGATAAAACTAAAGCAGGAAGTAGAGCAGCTTCTACAAGGACATAAAAAAGCGCCATGTATTATCTCCATCCCAAATCGATGGAACTGACAGTGAATAGACCTATAAAGCTAAATGTGAAGCTTGAAATATTGGGCCTAATTGTGGGATGTCAGAACTGAAAAATAGTTGAAAATCAACACCCATTCTGATATGTTTTTTGAAAACTCAAGAAAAAAAGTTATAACGATCTCATAAGGACAATGCACAGAATGCTGATATAAAAATATCTGCTTTTTCGAGGAACATTACATGGCTTTTAATGTTGTACCAGTAGACAAATTTAGTGTTCATCTTGAAGGGTGTATTGCCTGATTGAAAAGTTCTTGATGATGTAAATTTAGGATGTACAAAATGTGCCAATATTATTAAAAATTGTATTAAACTTTTTCTTTTATTATGTATTAAACGTCTGTCATCGATACTTTAGTGCTGGCGATTCACCTGGCACAGCCCATCGCTCTAAAAGAAAATCCTGGATTCGCCACTGTATGAACATAATCAATTGCAAAATCCGATTGAAATAAATAAAACATTGTAATAGATATCACTACATAATTGATGTGGGTACTCTAAAGAACGAGATTTCAACATTAGCTTCGTTTTAATTTATTTCACACTTCATTGTTTTTTCCAGCATGGAGATGCGCGCAATAGGGTCATTAGCAGGATGTTAATAGGTTAGGTCTACATTTACAGCGATTGTTTCAAATCGCCAACGCACTGCATATGTCACCTATATGAAGTTAGGGCTCGTTCCAATGACGTGTACTATTATTTTCTAGATTATATTTCTTCCAGTCATTTGTCATAAAATTCTACAACTAACAGGAGTCATATTTTATTCTAAGGAGGTATCAAATATGGAGCGGAAATATGAACTGTTGGCAGGTGGCAGCACCGGTTATAAAAATGGCCGAATATCTAGGTGACGAGGTTATGCTGAAGTTTCCGTGCATTAAAATAGTGTATGAGTGACTATAAAAATACACAGCCGTCGAAGAACAGACTTTCATGTGGAAAAAATGGATCATACTTATTATTCTGTGTCGAAGGAAAATCAGAATAAGAAATACGTGTCAAACAAGATCTGCTCTGTACCACAGTGCTGTAACAGAGCTGGGAAAGGTGTTTCTCTACATTGTTTTCCTCTGCGACCTGACATCCGAAAGCAATGGGTGAAGCAATTTAAGATGGAAAAAGTTCCAAAAGATCCTTATGCTTGTAGTGAACATTTTATGGAGACAGATTTTCATTTTCCCAGTGAGTTATTGGCTAGATTTGTTTCCACAAGTGTGCAATAGAAACCAATAGGTCGTAGATCTTTGGGAACAAATGTTTACCCTACCAGCTTTGGGGCATACCCGACATTAAGGTGTTCTCAACGCTATAATTTTGACGCAGCCGGATGTTTCCCGTTCGCAATATTGCATGTAATCTGATTTTCTCAGTCTAAAGAAGACGCTTATTAGCAACGGTGGTCTTATAGCGGCCATAACCAACGAAATTATTTGCGCAAGTAAATCACGAATGCAGATTCTACCAATTCTATCGGTTATTTGTGTTTGGCATATTACTGATTTTGATCGATTTTTAATGGGCCTGGTGGAGTAGGGTACTGTCTGAAAACAGTAGGCTATTTGTTCTGTATATCCACTAGGTTTTATTTATTCAATGTAGTGATATTGTAAGAACGAGCTGCTGTGTAAACTTCTTCCCTAGGTTTCCAGTTTGACATTTTTTTAACATCCTTTGAAATTGCGAAAAATGTTAAATTTTTGCATACTTGAAATGTTGTGATAGGTTCCTTCCCTTCAAGACATTCTAATAACTACCCATAATTCAGGGCTGCCCAACCCCCAGCTTCTTGACCCCCCCCCCCCACCCGTTTCATGAAAAGTAACTCCCTCACAAACAATGGAATGACAGTAGGCCTCTCTAAAACTTCTTCCCAGGGAAAAGGCATTGCTGTGTTTGTAATAAAAAATAAAATAAGTTTCAATTGAAAAGTAGGCCTATATTTAATGAGTAGACTTCGGACTTTTAGGTCGCTAAAAATGCTGTTTTAGGTACCTAAAATAGGCTCTAAAAATTGGAAAATAGGTTCTAAAAATCGTAAAATAGTCTCTTATAAAATCGTTAAGTTGCCAGTTTTCTGAAATATCTCAATTGCATTGCAGAATATTATATTTATTGAAGTCACTATTAATCATTAACCATGATAAAACACAGATATAGGCCTATGGTACACAGGATTATATAAACCTATTACTAGGGCCTGTATTACTACCATTACAGTGAAAACCTAATCCCTCCGCCCAGAAGCTACGCACGCTAGCTCAACACCTTGTATCCCTCAGTGATTCAGAGAACTACTTTTTTCTTTCTTTCTTTTTTTTGAGGGGGAGGGAGAAAAACACTACATTTTCTTGGGAATTCCAATAAATTTTTCTACTGAAGACGAAACATTCCTTACTATTTAACCACGTCATAAATGTGTCATGTACTGCACATTCCGAGCTAAAAATTTAGTACAAACTGAAAATAAATGCTAGAATTTGTAACAAAAAATAACTTATTTTGAAATTTAGAGGAAAAACAAGCAAAAAGGCAATATTAGGCTCTAACGTAAAAATAGGCTGTTTTAGGTCCTATAAAAGTATCAGTTTTAGGCATAGTCATTTATGAAACATGCATACTCAAGTTTTTGTCCATATATCACTTAAGGATTAAAATAGGTTTTTACCTAAAATCCGAAGTCTATTAATGAGCCTACTTTAACAAGATATATACGGGTCATTTCAATGTTAGAATATTTTTTTAAATATTTTTTATTTTGGACCATGTAATTTTTTTTATGTAATATTTCTTTCTGCAGAGTACTACTGAGGTACTAGTCCTACTTACCGAGTGGTATTTTGCATTGAATTAACTAGGTTAGAAAATGGTGCATTCACGGAGGTGAGAAAATAGTAAGAAATAGTAATTATATAGAAGTTATGTGAGAATTAAATTAATTTGACTGTATTAAATGTTATCATGAAAAAGAACAATATTTATTACCATTCAAATGGATTAACACATAACTTTTTACTTATTTTTATCTATGTTAAAATAGATTATCACCTTCAAATGAAAACTTTAAATCAAAACATGATATATTATCATAAACTATTAGGCTATACCAGTATCTTCTTTAAACAAAAATAATAATAATAATAATAATAATAATAATAATTTATTTGCTGTCAATTGACTTGATACAAGTTTCTGACATTGTCAAGCTTACAGACTAAGAGCTAATTTCTACAACCTAGATCTAAGGATAAAAGTGTGTCATTGATCAAAATGTAATAATGTATAGGCCTATGTGCTAATCAGTTATTACAATTCGTCTAAAGAATATAAACATTTTTCTATTAAGTATTTCTTCAGAAGTGTTTTGAAATTTTTCTTGTCAGCATTCTTAATTTCTACAGGTAGCTTGTTGTATAATATAGTTCCAATTACACTTACGTCCTTAAATATAATTTGCTTTTTGCATGTATATCTATGATAATCTAAGCTACTTCTTGTGCTATAATTATGAATTTCACTATTTTTTGTTAGATTTCTGTTTTGTATATACAGTACTGCTCTATAAACATACAATGTGTACACTGTTAGCATGTTTTGTTTCTTGAACGCAGTTCTACAAGATTCCTTACATTTTAAATCACTAATAATTCTAACACATTTCTTCTGTAATACCTTTAGCTTATTCATATGCACCTTTGCAGCACATCCCCAAACCTCAATCCCATAAAGGAGATGTGGGTAGATCACCCCATAGTAGATTGTTTTCAATTCTTCCTTTGCTAATAAATTTTAAAAAAATCTCAAAATGTAAATGGACTTGCTAATTTTGGCAGATGTCTCATCTATATGCTGTGCCCATGTTAGTCTGCTATCTACCCATATCCCTAAGAACTTGTGCGTGTCTACCTTCTCACAATTTTTATTTTCAATCACAAGTATATCTTCATGATTTTCTTCATTTGAGTAATAAATGCAGACAGTTAAATATGTCATCAATTTCAACATTAATTACACCTCCATGGATAGCACTCAAGAGTAACAGTAACAGAGGTGAGGGTAACGGAGGTGAGATTTTTCTCTAATTTGTCAAACAGCTTGAGAACATTTGAAGTTAGAAAATCTCAGTTCTAAAGTTTAACTTTGCATTCCTTATTATTATAATTTATAGCAAAAGTAAATATAAAAACATACAACTTTACCGCTGGGTGTAGGTAACGGAGGTGAGAAAGTCCAATTACCAACTCTGCATTTAGCCCTTTTATTACAAGCAAAACAACACATACAAGCACACTGACAGCTTGGCTTTATATAAATGATAATAAAACTGCCAAAAGTTGGAGTCCAAGGAAGATAGAAAGACTACAGTGCCATCTCTGTGGAAATAATTGAACTTTTATATTGTTTCACGGAGGTGAGGTCTCACTTTGGGACAGGCATGTTTAGTGCAAAAAATTGTCTTTAAAAAATGATATATTTTCTTTTCAGTTATTAATGACTCAATTTTTGAGCTGTTTGTTCTTGTTATAACACTAAAATGGAATACAAATTAAAGTCTGTTGAATTATGAAAGAATGAAAATGACAAGTCAGGCATGGGGACATGACACAGAGGTGAGATATCACATACTGTGCCCTAAAATACAGAAAATTGTAACTTTTGTTTAAAAAGTGGACTATGGGATCAAATAGACCTTATTTCAATCTAACTTATCATAATAATTCATAATCCATAAATACTTATTTTACACCAGAAAATCAATTGCGACATGAATCTGCCCTTTTCTGGAGAATAACCCATACATAACTGATAACAAATTATTACAGAATATATTCTGAAGAATTAGAAGAGGTTTTTATTACCTTTTGAAGTTCTGAAATGACTTTATTTTCAACAATCATATAAAGTGATAATTTTGCAACAGTTTTCAACCCCCCCCCCCCCCCCGCAGAAATTTTAATGACACACTACGTCTTATGGGCACCCTGTATAATTATGATTTAGCATACTTTTAATTCATAAAAGTTGGATTTAATTTCCAGTTCTTCAAACGTAACTTAACCAAATCTCTCATTCACTGAGGGAAAAAATAACACAGTGTAACTTAACTAAGTTATTCTACAAAACTGTAATAGGTAATTAAATCCATTTAAAAATGTTTGGCCTCAATGTACATTTTGTAATGTCTCATGTACACCAAGAAGCATATAGTTGCTATTTGATGTGATATTTGTGTCCCAAGTCAGTAAGATGTATATGTACATCAACATAATTTTTCTCTCAAATTATATTTTCCTTGCTTCTGATTTTTCCCCTCTTAGCCTATTTTCTCTATTTACTACTAGTAGTCTAGTCAAAGTAGGGTTTTTAGATAGACTTTTTGATCCTAAAGATTTTATTTGTGGGATGTGGGCCTTAAGGTGCGAGTTAACTCTATAGTTTAGCAAAATGTGTGACTTGTTTCGGTTCCTTGCTTATATCTCTTGAATGATGGTCAAAGTGAAAACCTGTTCCCATACAAAATTAAAGCCAATTAAATTCCCTACAAGTTTGTATCCATACATTTTTTCGCTATCCCTAATCGTCTAAGAGATTAGCTGTCGAAAACCTACTTTTTCTGAAGAAGTTTTTACACCCCATTTTTTTAGTCTCCTAGCACCTAAAGTTAGGGCAAAAATCTTCAGAATAAATTGTAGACTGTCATAGTTACTTATTATAATTATTGTAATTATCACTTGACATTTTGTTTAGAATATTTAGGGATCGCACTGATTAATTCTCATACGCACAAAAATCATTCATTATTGTCTATCTAAACAAGATTGGGTGGAATAGTCAGTAAGGCACCGGCTTTCTGTTCATGAGCATGCAGGTTCGATCCAAGCCCAGGTTGTGGCATATGTGCGAAAATGCAACAGTCCAAAGTATGTAGATTTACAGGCACCTAAAAAAAGTTTGTGGAACAAAATTCCAACTCACAGATTGCAACGTAGCGGTAAAAGCAACCACAACAAACAGAAAATATTATGAGAGCATAAACAGTCTATTATAAGCACAGTTCTTCCAACATCAACATAAAGAAATCTGTTTAAAAAAAAAAAAAAAAAAAGAGAGAGCTGCTGCTTTGATTAGCTTTGCTGAATATGGATCTTGAAGTCTGGGTTTAATTTTCCATAATTCCTTGGATTTTTCTGGGGTAGGTAGGTCTGAAATGGTGTTGCATTCAATCTCACCAGAACAACTGAGTAGCTACTTTAGAATTGGTGGCTTGATCAAGAGAACCAATAATGGCCAGGAGAGTCAGCATTTCACCCTACTGGATAATTAAGCCCATTACACGGGCTGGGAAAATAGTAATTTTATAATTAAGTTAATTTTACCATTAAGTGAAACTAACGACACAACACTGAGCTCTGCACATAAATAAACTCACTATGTGTAACTAATAACACAGCACTGAGGTTCCGAAATAGGAATGATCAATGTTCTCACAATGATACAACTTAGTAACATCGCTGTTCGAGTACGTTGCATGCAATCTTCGCATCACTGCAAGAGTATGTTGTATGCAGTTCTTACCATGACTACACTGAACTGCATACAGCACAAAAAATAACCTTAACCAATATTAAATTTTGACCCAACCTACTATGCTATCAGGATGAAAATTGAGACAGACACTGCCTTATTGTAATGAACATACCTTGCTTTTACACTAGATCAAATGATAGAGAGTTATAAAACTTTGCTCAAGTCATGGGGACTCTATAGTGAAAATTTCAATCCTCTAGGTCTCGAGGAAGTAAGCAAGCTTACAAATATCTTAAGGTGCCTTTAGTGTGGAAGAGGTGTAGATAATATAGTCAAAGACTTAGGTTGTCTCCATGTGAAAGGTTTGGCTATTTACTCTGAAAATCCTACATAACTTTGTGCCTTCTGATTGGTCGAATCAGGGGTGAGCTCCATCAAATATGGTCCAGATGACCTCGCGAGTGAAAGGAAGCCATATAAAGACTACCACACACAGAAAGAAAAATATAAAAATGACAAAACATTGTCCATACCAAAAGCACAAAAAATAATCAAAATTAAATTTTGGCCAAATTGACTGAGCTACACAATGAAATTTGAGGATAACACTCCCCAGGTCATGGAGGCAGCACGGCATAGGCAGAAAATAATTTCGGGGAGGGTCGAAAGTGCCAGGGGTTTGAAGTAATGAAAATCACATTTTATGCTATTTTACCACTGAAAAACTAAAGACATGCCAACTTAAACAAGAAATCGTTACCTAAGTTGTGACACTTATTACTATTTATAAGAAAAGTTATTTAACATTTGGAACAGTGGAAGTACGAGTAATAGACCTACATTTACAATTCAGTATTTTATTATTAAAGAGCCAATCCATGTGAAAGTGGACAAAGGTGGTTACATCTTTTTTTTACGTGACATAGACATGTTATGTATCAAAGTAAAGGTAAAAGACTGTAGAATTTGAAAATAGATTCACAATTCTATTAAATTAAAGGTATCTATATAATAACAACTGCTGAAATGTGTATTTTTTTCGTTGACTGAAATTTCTAATTTAACATGCTGGCTAGTACTGCATTATAGGCTACTCATGGAATCAGTAGATTTGCTGCAATTTTTAATTTCACCCACAAAAGCACAAATAAGTGAAGATTTTGTCATCATAAAACAAATTTTTAAGATGAGTTTCAGTGAAGATATTCATCAAATCAATTTTCAAGGTACCCTTGTCACACCCGTCACAAAAATCATGTAATAGTTTGGGTAGAAAGCCAAGTAATCATTGTATAAAATGGAAACTTGGTAAAAGTTAAGATATTTCAATACAGAAGACACACTTAAAATATAATTTTGAAATGCCTACTATGTTGGCTTAATTTTGATGTGACGGGTGTGACACATGTTGCGTGACGGGTGTGACATATGTTGTGTGACGGGTGTGACACTTATGGAAAATGCCTTTTGCAGCTTTTGTATAGTGATCATTTCATGCAGATGTTGAATAAATCATATGTTTTCATTATTACTATCTTTTAAATGGCTCTTGGACTTCTTGGACTTCCGTGGTATAGAACAGAACTTCGTAGTTTGCAAGACAAAGAAACTACGATCTACCAGCTTTGGCTATGGATGACACGGATGACCGGTGGAAATGTCACAAATGTTTTAATGGTGGTAAAGAAGTGAGGTAAAGATCTAGTGATCCCTATAGAGGCCATGAAGGCTTTTAGGATTCAAACGTTCAACCTCCAACAATTTTAGACTTTTAGCACATGAAGGTGGTAAGGTTGTCAGTCTTATGCACTGGCTGCCTTTATCCCAGAATTGCTTCTGGTACCCATTTCTGTTAGAAGATGAGTTGACCTCAGGGCCATAGTGCCAGCAGAAGAATTAGGCCAATTGAAAAATCTCAAAACCTCATCAGGAATTGAACCTGTGCCCTTCAGGTTTGTAGCACAGTGCCTCAACCAGCAGCATAACATTGTACCCCAATAAAGAAGTGAGAGTGATAGCCTAATTAATTTTGTGCCTGATTTCTGTACTGGTAACTGTGTATCTTAGAACTGCTAAGAAATTCTGACAGACAATACCTCTAACAGCCGATGAAATGAGTAGGCCTACATGGAAACAAATGAAGGAGAACAGATAGAAAAACAATCAGCCAATCTAAATATAGCTACACAATATTATTTTTGTATGAGAGACAACAAAAATGTCCTGGTGACAAGAATAACCAGATCCACATCAATTCAGTAAAAGTTTGTGAAGTAGTCCAGGATTTTAGAGTAGAGGACAACGAAAACTGCCTAACTAGTACCGGAGGAACATTTCACTTCACAACTTTACACAAGCCTGTTAAAAATATGGACAGAGTGGAAAAAGACTAACAAGGGAATTCTTTTTTATGCTGAGATCATGTGCTGGGATTCCCCAGGATTGGTATATTATCACAAAAAATTTTCATGAAATTCATGCAAAATGGTACAGAGGCAGAAGGTGCAAAGTGTGGTTAGCATTGCAGATTACAGATCCATCGGCCCGGGTTCGATCCCCGGTACCTCCTCGAATTTTTCTGAGTTAGGGAGGTCTGGTAGGAGTACATTCAGCCTCGTGATTCAAATTGAGGAGCTACTTGATAGAGAAGTAGCGTCTCCGGTCATAAAAACCACCATTAATGGCCGTGGGTGTCGGCATGCTGACCACATGCCCCCCAATCCTACCATCTGCCTACGGTAGATGATGCAGCGGTCGGGTGGTAGGCCAAGTCCCTCCAGGGACGGAGTTTAGTTTAGTTTAAGTCTCGGTTATAAGTTGATGTTGTCCCATCCGATATGTCACACCCGTCACGTCACACCCATCACACTGATAAAGTAAATTTTCAATAACTATATAAATATTTTTGTAAAATCTAATTATGCATTTCAGTATGTTTATCAGTCCTCTTACTTGAAAAAATAAAACAAATATAGTGAAGCTAATCAATTCACAGAAATTTCAATTAAACCTACATAAGAAAAAACCTTTGTCCAATTATGGTCACACCCGTCACATGCACAATATATTTTCCAGCTCAAGCATGCAGCCTTGAAAAAAACATTAGATCATATTTTGTACTTCCAATGGGTTGGTATGTTAACACAAAAACCTTTGATGACATTCCTGCAATATGGTTCAGAGGTAGAAAGAAATAAGTGTATTGAAATCTGTCCAAATGTCACACCCGTCACTATGGATTGGCTCTAAATAAAATAATTAAATTTTTTACAAAATGGAGCTTAAATAACAAATAGAATTTTAGGTTTTGATTTTGGGGGTCAGGACCTCCTGGTGAAAATGTCAGACCTCTGGTCAAAGGGTTTAGAAGTATACACACATCTTAGGGCTCATTTAATATGGTATAGATACTACCATCTATCAGGCCAGTAAGACTTCCAACAGGATAATCTATGCAAGTAGTAATATTTAAATTGTTATTTCAGCTCACCAAACCAAGCTGAAAAGGTTGCAATCCACAGCAATCCCTTCAAGAAACCTTCCTTTACATAAACAGCTTCCTCAAACAATTATTATAGATGAGGAAATTGATGAATCAGCCACAGAAGGAAACAGCAAGAGACAAGGGTAATTACTGTGTATGCTTAATATTGTAATTATATGCAGAAATATACACTATACATAACAGATCTTTTCCAATTAGTTAAACACTTGCTTAGCAGTAAATTGAAATGTCATTTCATGGGTTTGTTTTGTATATGCTACATGATAATTATGATGAGCGCTTAATTTAACATCAGATCTATGAATAAAAATAATACATGAAATATAAATTATCATTAATTAATAAGTTCGTTCAGTGTTAACTGTGTTATTTGCTGTGTCGCCCAGTCTCACGGCATTTGGCAGATCAATCAGTAGAGTGGTGGGTCCCAGCAGGCTGCAGTGTTCTTGCAAGTGATTTTGGTTCTTACTCTTATGGTTGCAATTACAAGGAAAATATCAAGTACCAGTACTATAATTTTGTAAACTGTTTCATTTATTCAATATGCATAATGTGGTGAAAGTCAATTTGCATCAAACAAGCTTATTTTTTGTTTATGTAACTTGTTTTTCTCAGGCATTATAACCTAGCCTTCTCAACAATTTTGTTCCATTCAGTCCTGTCCTCTTATTCCCATTAATCTAAAACCACTCTCTACTGCATCTGTTCATCAAATTCATGGTAACATTATTCTCGCGTGCTCAGGTTCCACATCATAATACTACGGTATATTTGTGTCCATTAGCCATTAGCCTTAGTCATTTGTGTGAGGGCAGTCCAGTAACTTATATCTTAATTAAGTGGAGGGAAAGGAAATAGACATTAAATCCATGTCTGGGATATTAATACAAGTAAGAATCAGCTTGAAAAATTTTATGTCATAACCGGGATTTGAACACGGATCTTCGGCTTAACGCGCCGATGCTCTACCATTGAGCTACCATGACAACATGCCAGTACGACATCAAATTCCTCAACTGATTCAGAAGACAAGGCAGACCACGGGAGGTTTCTCCTTTGAGAACACACATGCAATGGCGTCCTACATTTGTAGGTACTTTGAAGCCAAGTTATATTATATACTATTAATTAAGTGGAGGGAAAGGAAATAGACATTAAATCCAATCAGTTGAGGAATTTGATGTCGTACTGGCATGTTGTCATGGTAGCTCAATGGTAGAGCATCGGCGCGTTAAGCCGAAGATCCGTGTTCAAATCCCGGTTATGACATAAAATTTTTCAAGCTGATTCAAACTTGAACTTATATCTTGTTTAGTCATTCGCAATTTTTTTAGTTGTACAGTGTAAGTTGTCTGCCCTGCAATCATGTCTGAGCAACTTTTTTTTTTTTTTAAATTCATATCACAGTTCTTTGTTGATGTCCTACCTTTACAGATCAATGAGAAAACGGAGGTGACTTTCATTTATGGGCGAACTTTAAAAATAACGTGTATGTAACAAATCCCCATACATTAGAAAAACTGAAGTAAAATATTAGGAAAAGAATTAACTAATTTTGTAAGGCGATGCATGTAGGGTGGCCAGACGTCCGGCTTTTGGCCGGACTGTAAGGCTTTTGGCTAAGCAGTCCTCCATCCGGCGCGGCTTTATGCCGGACGTTGATTTGTCCCCCTTTTTGAGACTCTGATGGATCAGGAAAGCATATTAATAAAATTTGTATTTTCCCGTACGTTCCTGCCAAGGAATCTATTCCTAAGGTTGGCACGCTTGTCCATTATGATGATAGCGTACTATCATTTGTTTGGTGCAGTACGTGGCGTTGGCCGTACTGTTGACTGTTGTTAAAGTCTCCATTTGTATTGTACATTCATAAATAGAGATGAAAATCCCTTTCTGCAGTGCATAATCATTTATTTTATATAAATGCCGTTATTAAGTAAAATTAGTCAGGGTTATACCATGTAATATCTGCTGTCCAGCCGTCAGAAGTTATACTATACTAGATTACCGAAGTTGTGTGTCCTCCTTTCTGACAATTTAGAAATGGGTACCCTAGATGCATGTGAACAGAAGTTTCCTGAAACGGTGCCAGAAACATGTGTATGGTGAATAAGCAAAGCAGTTTACTAAACAGCTACATCTGGGTAAGACTTTCATTGTAATTGCAACTGTAACACCTAGAACCTGAATCACTTGTGAGTACACTGCATCCGTTCTGCCTGGAGCCACCTCCCAACCGACTTACCTTCAGCTGCCATGATCCCAGGCAACTTGACCACAGAAAACACTGTATGTTGTGTTAACGTATGGCTTTATATGACCATCATCTCAGTTATGTCTATCAGGTCTTTAGTGAATTATTATTATTATTATTATTATTATTATTAGTAGTAGTAGTAGTAGTAGTAGTAGTAGTAGTATTATTATTATCTTCATTACTATTATTATTATTATTATTATTATTATTATTATTATTATTATTATAGTTTAATGTATTACATAAGCCTTTAAGTCCTAGCAGATATCTAATGCTATACTTTATCACAGTACATTATACATAGACATTATACGCGGTATGCATGTATGAATATAAAATGCCTTCATTTTGTTTTTCTCTGTATGCAGGCTGGTCCAACCTACACATAGCATGCCATGCGTTCAGCAAATTATTGTACTTACTGAAACTGCTGATAATATTCATTGACTGCAAAGCCTTCTTGTAATACTTAAGGAAGAACATTGCTTCCAAAATGTTGGATATTCTTCCCATATGTTGTTTAGCAGTTGATCCAATGTTCAGGAAATTTTCATAATATTAAAATATGATGCCGGATCTTAATTTCTTGCTCAACACTGATCCTATTGTTTTGAATTTAATCAATATTCTATAATTGTAGATCTATGAAATGGAAGACCCCCCCCCCAAAAAAAAATCTTGAAATTATTACTTATAGCAAATGAAAAATTAACGCAATGCAATACAGTAGCACAAAAACTATTCACTATTCTGGACCTGGATCTAAATGCGCAGTCGAAAATAAATTTTTTGCTGGCAGCAAGCACAGCTGTGTTTTGCATCCAAGATCCGACATGTATACATGGAAAAACAGAACGAAGGCAGTATATTTTAATATAAACAAGTATCAGTACTTACAGAGGTTAAAAAATACCGTCTCCATTGCCACTACACTGCTACTGAATCACTAGGGTGTCTTATTTCCTCATTAATTGGAAGGGGACATTCTGTTCCAACATATTTTCATTTCTGTTCCTCTTTATATGTACTACTATTGTCAGGTACGTAGTGTATGACTTTTGTCCATTGTTGTAATAAAATATACTGACCATATTTTTGGGAGTCTAGAACAAAACACATGAAAAACCTTTATGAATACAACATTTATTCATAATACGAGGATAGGCTGAAAAGTAATGCACACATGGTTGTACAGCAAGAACAAAAACAAATAGCAAGATCGAGCAAAAAGTACATTAAAGTATAATTCTTAAGCTTTAAAATCATATATTTATTTTTCAACAGTCACCGTTAAGACTAACACATTTGTCCCAACATGTAACAAGTTTTTTCATTCCATCACTGAAAAATTCTTCCGACTTTTCTCAAATCCAGGACTTGACAGCTGCCTTCACTTCATCGTCTGAGGTATAATGATTACTCTTGAGGTCTCTCTTGAGTAGAGGAAAAAAATAAAAATCGCAAGGCTCAAGACTGGGGGAGTAAGGAGGGTGTGGAGTAGGTTCAAACTTCAGGTTTCACAGAGCCTCTGAGGTTGCGCGTGAGGCGTGTGGACAAGCATCATGTTGCAAGATTATTGGCTCCAGGCTGCCTCTAACACGACAAACTCAACATTAGAGGCAGCCTGGAGCCAATAATCTTGCAATATGACACCACTTGTCTCCGCACACCTCAAGCGCAACTGCCGAGGCTCTGTGAAACCTGAAGTTAGAACCTATTCCAGCACCCTCCTTACTCCCCAGCCTTGAGCCTTGTGATTTTTCCTCTACTCAAGAGAGACCTCAGATGATGAGGTGAAGGCAGCTGTCAAGTCCTGGATTCAAGAAAAGTCAGAAGAATTTTTCAGTGATGGAATGAAAAAACTCATTACACGTTGGAACAAATGTATTAGCCTTAACGGTGACTATGTTGAAAAATAAATTATATTATTTTAAAGCTTAAGAATTATACTTTAATGTACTTTTTGCCCGATCTTGCTTGTTTCTTCTGTACAAGCATGTATGTGTTACTTTTCAGCCTAGCCTCGTATATAAGAGACTTAGAAACAATATATATAATCTCGCTAGGATTAGCTCACCTAACGAGAAGTATATGAGCTTGCCCTGCAATCCGCAGGAGGCCATTGCCCTTTGGGAAGTCTAGGCTAATTTTATTTATTTATTTATATATATATATATATATACACACCAGTATATAATGCTAATTAGTCTCTTTTGTTTTTAAGGCACAACTGCAAATTTCTGTAGCATGTAATTACAAAACTTGTAATTTAAGATATACAGTGCATTTTCTTAAATAGCCAAACAATATAGTTTTAGTTTCAAATTTATCATCTACTATTGGCGGCTCTATTGTTTTTAAACAATATTATTACTATTAATAATATTATTATTTATTAATTTATTTATTTAATTTAATTTAAAAGTAAACTTATGTAGATTACATTAATTGATTGTGTGTCTGAATATACGGAAGTCCTGAGGAAGTTAGTCAACATGCAATACTTTTGTATCATTTTCTTAGTAATTGAGTTAATGTTCATGTATTTGACTATATAATTATTACATTGTATTATAGGTTAAGAAATGACAAGTCAAGTAAGTAAGCAAAGCTGTAGTTCTCAAGAGGCAGCACACTTACATATTTTGAGAACCTCTTGGTGGTAAAAATCAGTGCAACTAAATTAACATAGCTGAATAGGGAATTCTGATCCCCTAGGTAAATGACTTCAACCACAAATTCTGTTTCCTGATTCTACTTATCAAAAATACCAGACATTTTGGTGACATTAAAAATACCAGAATTTACATGTTTACAATTTGTAAGAGACAAAAATAATTTGGGAAGGTACTCCTCAGTGCCATCTATGAACAGATGGCTGGGTGAATAGTACGTTATATTGTGAAGAATTCTAGTTATGACATTTCAATAAAATGACTAAAGAAAGCTGTAATCATGAGTAAAATTAAGAATGAAGATCCGCAAACAAGAAATAGTGTTGTTAACAATACCATGAAAGCCGTTAATGATGTTTCCTACCAAACTGCCTTAAAAATGGATGCATAACCTCAAAATTCAATTTCAATAAATTACCAAATGACTGGCTAATACAAATATCAGCCATCTTTGTTATTTACATAAAGTTTAAACTGGGCTGTCAGGTCTGTGAAGTGTGTGAAACTTAACAATATCAAGATAGCACATTCAGTCATTTATGCAGGGATTATTAGTAACATTTTATTGTCAGCTGTGCACATACTACATTCGTGGTATAAATGTTACACAGGATAAGACTGGTTAGTAATCTGTAGGCAATAATGCCAAAATGAAGTTAACATTTTAATTAAATAAATATCAGTCTTATGTAGTACATGTTGCCCAAGAGCAACAATTCCAAACCAACGGAATAAATTTTATTTGCCTGTTATGTGAATGGTTAAGATTTTATGGAAAATAAAATTGTCTTGCGTCACCAAATGTGTATTTTTATGTTGCAGAAACAACTTTTATCACAATGTCCAAAAAGACAATGAAAGATACACCTACGCTATCAAATCTGTATTGCTGAAAATAAGAGAGAAAAAACACATTCTTTTTGGACCAATAACCAAAACAATAAACGCTGAACACAAAAGTCAAGAATGGGGAAAAATCTTTTCTTTTGCCTGCCATCTAGGTTTAGTAGGAAAAGATGGCAAATTCTGGGATTACATGAGGGATGTCTTCTGGCCAAATATTAAAGGCAGGACTATAGTAAGTTGTTATTATTATTATTATTATTATTCTATAAACATAGGCCTGTTTGAGGAGTTTGATGGAGTAAGGGAATAAGTTCAAAAAGTGCCTTACAATAAAAATTAAACATAAAATTGAGAACCAGGTTTTATTTTTTATGTCCAATTGTGTTTCAGAGTAGTAATAGTATATTGCGACACAAGGGTGGAAAGGCACGTTTACGGGTCGAGGAAACAGATTGAAAACCCAAGGCACAGCCTCGGGTTTTTAAGTTTTCGAGACCCGTAAATGCCTTTACGGTCCGTGTGTTGCATGCTATTTTTTGCACGACGGTTACTTATATCAATTTAATTATATTAATTGTGATATTACGTGAAAATATTATGTATATACAGTCTTGAAGAATGGTGCTTATTTCAGAAAGGGATTCGCATTTGTTATTGTTTATGGCAACCGAATATTTATAAAGCGGGGAGGCCTTGGTCATTTCTGCTTGCAAATAAGCATTTGCAGGTGGTAAAGTAACTTTCCGCCCGTCGCCCCTAGTAACAAGTCACTTTCCGCCCGTCGCCCTTAGCAACAAGATTGCGTGTGGTAATATCAAGTTACGATCCATGTAAACAACTTTTGTAAGTAACACTTACTAGCTAAGGAGTGCAAAAAATTAGTTTTAGAACAAAAACAAGTTGCTTGTAATGACTCTTTTTGTTTAAATGTTTGTCTGAATTTGGAGGAAGATTTATATGCTCATTTTCCAATGTAATGTTATCAATTTATAAACATCTGTTTCTATGAGCAATAAGCATATTATATGAAAAGTAACACAGAACAGCTGAACTAACTAATAAAGTAATTGCACATTATGCCATAGGCCCGTAATGGATTTATGTTTATGAAAGCAAAGCGAGTTTCTGATTTTCATACGAGTGTCTTAATTACCATTAACTGTTTTGTTTGATCATAATTATATGTTTAAGTTTGAGTTTTTAGAATATCTCATAATTGATGAAGCAAATGATTCTTAGTCATCAGCTGTTAGTAATTCTCATCTTTTCTGATAGATGACAGGCTACACGGAATGCAGGCTGCAGGACTTCTCATGATGCAGGGCACATTAAAATATATGAAATGAATTCAGTTTAGTAAAATATTTAAATTAACAGAGGTTATTACGCAGTTTTATTTGCTGCTCTCAAGGCATCAAGATTGCTCTGTGTTCTATATTAATTGATACTACACCAGTGTTATAATGAAAATCTGTACATTAATTAATGTCATTAAGATTCTGTTACATCACATTTAATAAGTGTTTTATAGTATGGTCGAACGAAAACTACTTATTCAATTCTCCTTCAGCAAGCAAATTAGGAAAACTATTATTTTCGGAAAAACCAGTGCTTTTTTTCTGGGGATATGCAGGAGTACACATACCCCTTGAAGATTTTTCAAGCTTCATGTAGAAAATCCTAATTTCCACAATTATGAAATCTGGAGGAATTTATGCAAAAAATAAATAAATAAATAAATGATTATATGCATCGTTTGCATTAAAATAGCTATTTTTAGTGTTACGTTCGTTATCTAAGTTATACCATGATTTTCGAGAGGTGGGGCCTGACATTAGCACTGCGATCAGGAAATCAAATGAGCACTACAGTGACTATGTTGCCGATGTTACTGATTCAACATTAGCACATGCTCAAGAGTTTGTTGAATCCCTTTTCTCTTGGCTTGCATTTATTTGCACTATTGCTGCTGCGCATGACATTTTGTCTCAGGCTATTCTGCAGTTTTTTCTTTGTTAAATTATCTGTGCCCTTGTGAAAATTACTCTGATTATAGTACCCCTCAAATTTTTTTATAGAAAGAAAGGACTGGGTAAAACCTTACATTATATAATATGTACATTTTCAGACCTGGCATTCACAACTACATTGTACAATTAGTTATTAGATAAAATTGATTGTGCTAACAGTAGGCTATATGATCGCAGGAAAAATCAGAAACATGAATATAATGAATCTGTAAAATTGAATTGCCAAAAACATACAGGAATTTCTTGCAACAAAAGATCACAAAACCAGCTGTACAACTGTACATAATTTAATCACAACAATGGATGAACAAACAGAGGTAGCCATCATTCCAAAAACACTTTTTTGTTCAACCATACTATAATGTGCTTATGTTACATGTGACGTAACAATATCATAATGATACCCATTTTGAAACAGATTTTCATTATAACACAGGTGTGGTACTTAATATTATCAAACACGGAACGATCTTGAAGACTTGAGAGCAGCAAATCAAACTGTATAATTAACAGCCTGTATTTAAAATTAAATCAATTCTGTTCGTGTTAATTTTAATATATTTCATCTTGTAAAAAATCTGTTTAAAGAAAACTGACAAGAACAAGCTTCTACTTGATCGTACGCCATCAGTTGCCATTGCCATCTCTCGCAGAAGTCAACAACTACATACACTTGCTAACAGCTGATTGTGGTGGTCAGCCGATTTTTTAATTTTATTTTTAAATGAATCTAAAATCTCAAAACTTAAAATTTAATTTGCGGGTGCGGGTCCACCCTTCTCAAAAATTGAGATATGTCCACAGAGTTATAGATAAAACTGTTCTCTGCATTTGTGTTAAGTCCAGTAAGTCATATACAAAAACGTACGGTAGTTATGGATGTGTGCCTCATGGGTTTATCCATCTCTAAAGCTATGTTGGGCTGTTATAGTGTGTTAAGTCACTCTAATTCTCAGTAACAAGAAAGTGGACTTAACTCTCTTTGCCCGCACACCCCCGAATTATTGTCAAGCTAAAACAGATGCAATTTGCCTATAATGGTAATTAAGATACTTATATAAACATACTCACATCTTAATTAATGCCATTATAGGCTCGTTGCATAATGTACTATTTTTACTGCTAGGCATCATGAAACTTATTTTTCAGTGTTATCTGGATTTCATTTTTCCCCCACAATCATACTTTATATATAAAATATAAAAGACACTACCACCATATTGCTATACTGCTATAGTTCATCTCATTGAAATTTTCCATCATACGAAATACATCTTTGTTAAGTTAATTATTCCTTATTCTTGTAGGCTAAAATTAATAAAGGATATGAAAAATTAGAAGAAATAGATGACTTAGTAATAGATATCATCGGAAAAGATTTACTGGTATTTGCTGAACAAGAACAGCCAACACCTTCTTCATCTACTAGTAAAAGCAAGACTAATGTCAGCAGTAATTCAAAGAGAAAGAAACCAGAAATACTGGAACAAAATAAGAAGTGCAAGAAAAGTAAAACTGTAAGTATTTGGTACATGACACTATATTACTTATTCTACTAGTCATTTACAGGGTTGGGATTCTGAGGATTTATCCTTTTTTTGTTCCTTTCAGTTTTAAGGTGAAGGATATAAATGTATGAGAGTTATTTTATGATTGAAACCAGTGCCAGTATGCCATTTTATCTCTGAAACTGCTTGTTTAACTTAAACTTGAAGCATTATTGAGTGTAAGATACAGGACAATTTCCTTATTGTACATTATTATTTGATTATAAGAAGTATATATTCCCTCTCTATTGCCACACATTTGTGACACTTTCTTTAAAAAATTGCATTTTAGTCCTACATGCATGCATTCTTCTTCCATGAATCCAGCCTGATTCATTTCTGATGCTGTTCTAATCTCTCTTCTATTTCATCAATCTTCTAAAGTTCTCAGTAAGCACATGTGGATGTTTTCTTGGTTCCCCCCCCCCCCCCCAACACAAAACCTGTTTCCTTAAACTTATTTTGAGTCTACTTCAAATGCTTCTGTCCAGGATTGAAATTCCAAGACATCAGTTTACAAACTTTTTGTGTACTTTTCCATGAACATCTTTTCTGAAATAAGTCTGTTCCTTAAGAACAGACTGTAATGTATATTTATGTGATGACATTCGATACCACAACTTTGAAACATCTACACACACTAACTTGATAAATTAGACTGAAGTATCACAAGTTTGTCAGGCAGTGAATGCAAACCTCAGCTTTCACAAGGCATACCCAGGCTAATGATATGGAAACCAATCTTGCACAATCCCAAATAAGAGCTTCCTAGGCCATCAAATTAATTAAATTGATTTAAAGTAATTAATTTATTATTTTTAATTACAGGCAAGTAGCAAGAAACATCAAGGCGAGAAACAGACTGAAAACACTGAAAAAGGCCCAGAAGAACGAAGAAGAGAACTGAAAGTTGAATATTTGAAACTACTAAATGAAAAATTGAAAATAGAGACTTACAATTTAAGCCTTCATTCTATGTATCTGGAGAGGGAACTGGGTCTATCATGTTCAAAACTTAAGAAACCATGTTTGGAAGCTGAAAGATTTCATGACAAAGATAAAGAGTGAAGACTCCTAGTAAATTTATTGATGTGGTGAAACAGTACCTGATGTTACAGAAGCAGCACAAAACACAGAGATGAAATACTCCTGATTTTGCTACGTTGGCATTATGTCTTTATTTGTCAAGTGTAAATAACACCATCTTATAGGCTCCTAACGAATAAGGACTTGAGAATGATGAAGTTAAGGGGGAACGAGATGGTGGAGAAGAGTACAGCATGTTGAGTGAGAGAGTGAGTGGACTGTCCTATGATGCAGAGTAATATCTTATCTAAAAACTGAACTGTAGAGGTAATAAGGACATAAGTAGAGAGAGAATGATTAATGAAAATCCTACTCATTGTATGTGAATTCTTACTAAAGGGTAGGTCGGTGAGACTGGGTGTTATGAAAATTTGAACACAAAAGCATATTAATTACAGTACAACATTCATGCTTCTAAGGAAATAAAATTTGAAGTCCTTTTGTAATTTAACAGTGTACAGTATTTAATTCCCTGTTTTAAGTAACTCCACTTTAAATAATCCAACTAGTAAGGAATAAAAGTTTTGAGAACCCCAAAATCATACATTTCTAGATTGGTGAAATCAGTCTAAATTGATCTACTCAGTCTGCCTGGATTGTGCAGTCTATATGGCACTGGCTTTCTATGTCAAAGATTGTGGGTTCTATTCCCAGGTCACTGGCATTCATGTGTGCATAAACGTGACATTGCCTTTGTATTGAAGCAGACTTTTTCCATTGTGTTATTAATATAAACTGTGTTAAGATACTGTAAATGACATGCATTTGACCAACAGCCGAGGATGGGAGAGGACTCCCAAAACTAGCCCTGTTTTACACATTGACGTAAGTGGAGTGGATAAGTATAATTTTTATCAAGTTCAGTGATACATTTGTATATATTTTAGCACATCACATAGTTGACTTAGTGTTTCTATTATAGTTCTAACTTTAGATCAGCAAAGTTAGAATCTAACAGACTTAACATCATGCCTGGTATAGTAGGGTGTGGAAGAACTATTCACCTTAATTCTTGCCTGCTGCCAGCCAGTATGCAGTGAGAAAAGTAAAACATTATGTAATTAAATGAGATGGATGACATTTAAACATTTTAGACTTCACTTTTACTTGCAGAACATACGTTTCATGAGCTGCCCACATTTTTAACTGTTAGTGAGCTGTAAAATCTTTGCTTAGAGTATACTGATGTGCCCTCTGGTAGATTTTATGAACTTTTTGATCAACTTTTCTTCTTGTGGTATTTCAAAATTCATTAACCTACCTAAGAACTTTTTTATATAAATCTTTTCTCATACTTCCAGATCTTTATGTTTATTTGAAACTGATTTCAATCATTTGGCTTCCTTACATATGTTATGATTATTATTCCAACAATAAGCTGCTACTGCTGATTTTTCTATTTGACTATGTTTAATACTTCTCATGTGTTACTTTTAATCTTATATCTATATTTCGTTTTGTTTTTCCTACATATGTTTCATTACATTCTGAGCAATTTATCTGATAGAATCTGGTGAAAGCTGCCTTTTTTACCCCTTAGGTGTTTTATCCGTATGGTTGGTTTTAATTAAGTTTCTGTTGTATTTATTGTATGAAGCCAAAGTTATATTATATTTTTTAAAGATTTTTTGAAATTTTTGAGTGGCCCAAGGATGATATGGATTTTTTTTTTAATTTTTTAGTGCATTTTAAAAATTCTTAGGTCATCAACATCCAGGTCTTAATTGTCATTGTTGGTGCATTTTCTGTAAAGCTTCCCACATTGATGCCGTTAATTAATTCTAGTTTTTATATTACACTGATTATGTATCCTAAATGCAAAATTTTTAACTATTGACTGTATACTGTATAGAAACTATGTACGAGGGCTGATCAACAATGACTGAGATTGATTTTTTCATGTGGCTTCCTTCATAGTTTCATGTCTGCACCATGAATATTTGAAAAGGTCGAGGTCTCTTGTGTTACGTCCATAGGTGGCAGCACTCTTGTATCGGTACATTGGTAGTAATACTATTTGTTGTAGACTCTGCTTGCATTTTGCATACACAAATGGAGGTGACTTCTGAACTAAAGGCTGTGCTAATAAAGACATACCGTGAGGTGGTGTGTCTCTTTGCTGATGGAGAGGATGAGTTTCTTGAGTCAGTTGTCACCGGTGTTGAGTCTTGGTTGCATCATTATGATCCTGAAAGAAAACAAACCAGCACAAGGGTGGAAATTGCCAGGTTCTCCAACACCAAAAAAGACAACCATCCGGGGAAAGTGATGATCACATTTTTTAAGTAAAACTTCTTTTCTCGCGGTTGGGGTAAATCTGGAAAATCAGTCACACTAAAACGAAATCAGTCACACTCAAAACTACGTGTTTCGGAGCGGACTGCACAGAAAACAATCAACTCAATGATTAGGAGCAATCAAAGGAAATTTTTCAGACCTTAATTCCTCAATAGCAATAGACAATTCCTAAGCAATCTAAAGGTATATTATCTATTTTATGGAATCCGGAGGTTCATTACCGCGCAAATCCAAAATTAAAAAATACAAATTTCCAAAATTAAAAAAAAATTAAAACATCCAAAAATCCAAAATTTAATAAATAATAAATGCCAAAATTCAAAAATAAAAAATTAAAAACTAAAAATCGAAAATACCAAAATTGAAAAAATCTAAAAATCCAAAATTAAAAAACTAAAATCCAAAATTAAAAAACCAAAAAATAAAAAATTCAAAGAATAAAAATTGAAAAAAATCCAAAATTAAAAAAATTTAAAGATCCAAAATTAAAAAATCCAAAAATCAAAAATATTAAAAATCCAAAATTACAAAATCCAAATTTCCAAAATTAAAAAAACAAAATTAAAAATTATAACATCAAAAAATCCAAAATTTAATAAATAATAAAATTAAAAAATCCAAAAATAAAAAAATAAACAACTCAAAGATTGAAAATTTAAAAAATCCAAAATTAAAAATTGAAAGAACCAAAATGAAAAGTTCAAAATTCAAAATTTAAAAAGTCCAAAAACCCAATATTAAAAAGTCCAATAATGCAAAATTGAAAAAATCCAAGAATAAAAAAATAAAATAAAGTTTTACTTCTGTCGCCTGGCCTTCCACGCACTTTTTTTTTTACTGCAGTAGAATGATTTGCCAGCATGCAGTTCTTCCTTGCATAACTGTTAAAGCAGTCAAAAAAATGTTATCACCACCTTCCCTGTGATTGGAACAACTTTTGCCTTTTTTTGGTGTTGAAAAACCTGGTAATTTCCATGCTCTGTGGGCTTGTTTTCCTTCAGGATCATAATACAACCAAGACTCATCACCAGTGATAACTAATTGCAGAAACGCATCCATCCATCAGCAAAGAGGCACAGACATCACGGAATGTCTCCATTCGCACAGCCTTTTGTTCAGGAGTCACCTCCAATTGTGATATGTGAAATGCAAGCAGGGTCTACAACATATAGCATTATAATCAACCTACCGATGCGAGAGTGTTGCCACCTACGGATATTATACATGAAACCCAGGGCCGTCGCGTGGGCAGGGCGCCGCGACCAGGGGGGCGCCGTGGCAACGGCAAAAATAAAACATCAAAATTTGAAATAATATGTTAGATGTACATAACGTATTTTTCAAAGTTAAGTATAACTGTATTTTGAATATTACGTTGTATGTATTTATTGAACAAATAAATATTTGACACCAATAACTTTATATTTGCTAAGTTACCCCAAAATAAATATTTGCTCAAAATTGAACAGCTGTATTTGCTGTCAATAATAATAACCTAATAATAATGCGTGTTTAACCCCATTATGTTTATATGTATTTGATAGTGTCGCGTCACGTCGCTCGCTGTGTGTTTGTGTTTGAATCCTTACAGATAGGTGGAATGTCGGGTGGGTGCACGTGAGATTGAGTTTTTTTTTTTGGGGGGGGGGGGCACCTGACGAAATCTTGCCCCGGGCGCCAACAAACCACGCGACGGCCCTGATGAAACCTCGATCTTTTCAAATATTCAAGGTACAGACATGTAACTATGAAGGAAGCCAAATGAAAAAATCAGTCTTAGTCTTTGTTGATCAGCCCTCGTATGATATAAGGTAATGTAAGACTGAAATATATTTCAATCAATTGTGTGTACCACATTACCAGGAGTTTTCTATATTTTATAGAAGTACTCAACGGAATCATGTTATGGCATAACACTTTCAATTTATTCCAGCCTGTTTTTGTTTTACGGTCACATAAAAATATTTCAATGGCTGGATGGCCTGGGCATATTATGTTGTATATTTTGTCATTAATTACAATGGTATTGTATAATGACAAGACTTAAAAAGTAATTCTTTTAACATTAAAAGTTGCAATAACAGTATAGATTAGGCCTACTCAAAAATTCAATAATTAAAATTTTTTCAGTTATGATAATTTCCCATGAGGAGAAAACTATGTATTTCCCAGGACGGTAAGTACCGGTTTTTACCGGGGGAGTGGAAATCATTGCCCTGTCATTTAGTAACCCTTGATGCAATACGATTGTCATTTCAGTCTTTTTCAAGAGAGCCAAAAATAAAATATATATCCCATTTGTTCATAATTTCCTTAACTGATACTGTAATGTGTATGTATTAATTTAAGGGTAGATTAAGAAGTTCATGGGCAAAAATTACATTAGTTTTTCTTAAATATTTAAAAAGCTTAAAATCAATTAAGAGAGTGGTTCCCTATATACCATCCAAAGTTACAACTTGTGGTAAATTTTCAATATAATAATAACATTCTCTACAACAATATTTTTTTCTGGTCCACGTAAAACCGTTCGTCAAGATTTCACTGTATAGCCTACTGCAAATCATCTAGAGCTAAGTTGCAAAAACAAAAAACAAACAAATCAAAGAGAAAATGAACTTTCAAAAAAGTTTAAGGAATGATAATCTTCCACAAGCTTCTTATCTGTCCTTTGTATCCTACAGATAATGAAATAAGAGCCATTACAATGAATTTATTAAACAAAACATTGAATTTCAATGGAGAATGAACATCCATTAAAAATGATTCGTTAAGTGAACTTGTTTCAATAAAGAGCATGGTTGAAAGAAATAAACAGCAAATATTGTATATTTTGAAAGTGATAAGTAGACATTTCACAGACAACATTTTCTTTTACCACTTTGCCTTCTGACCTCAGGCACGCTAAATGTAAACAAGTAGAAAAACCAGCAGTAGATGCACACTTTAGGGCTAAGGGAGCTGTCACTGAATCGAGCAGCAACCAAAAAACAACCTGCAAATGGCAGTGACTGCTGTCAGATAGTTTTGAATGTTAGCATAAAAAACAAACGGACAAGGATCAACTATATGACTTGAGGCTTTCCCAGTGTTGAGAATGTATGACGGTTGTTCGGGTATCCATTCAGGTGAGTAGGAGGATTGGTTCCGAGCTTTCAGCAGCTATCTCCACTGCCATCTTCTCGGAGAGGTTTTGGGAAAATATCTGTGTTATACAGAAGAGACAGGAAATGCTAGGTGGGGTGGGGGCCAATGAAAATTAGAGAATGGAACAATTATGCCAAACACCTAACCTTACTTCTGCAACCGCCTCGGGGAAGTGTAAACATCATGTGATTAATTCAGCGACTTTGTAAATATCATCAAGACCATCGAACTTGACCCCTAAGACATCTTGGTCAGTTTCGATGTGGAGTTGCTGTTCCCCATTGGTGGACACACACTTCTAGAATCACATTTCAAACCTAACATGTTCGAGTTGTTCAAACACGCTCTCATGTCCACCTATTTCCTGCTATGATGGAGATGGATGATGACCTTTCAGTGTTAAGTCCTGTAAACGTTAATAAACAAATCGCTCCTCTAATAGGGTGGCTTCTTTTCTATGGTGGCAGTTTGGACATGGAGTTATTATCTGGAAGGCTTTTGTTTTCGCAAGACAACTTCTCTTGCAAGTATCATGCACAGCTTTTCTCTCCCACTTCCACACACCACGCTTTATCTTCTGCTTGTCCATGGAGGGGGATTGTTTTCCATTTCTCTTACACCCCCGTTTCTAAATAACCATAAAACAAACAAACCTTCTCTCACACCCTGCTAGAAAACTTCCTGCAGTTGATGGAAAATTCAAAAGGAGAGGGGAGGGCAGGCGGGCTCTGAATAACAGTATTTATTTTACTATGCCATAAGCAAGATTTTAGGAATATTTCTTTATAAGAGTAGCTCATTGTTCTTCAGTGCAGACAATCGACATACCTTCATGTGAAGGAGACGGTAACAAACTAGGTAACTATACCATACAGCTAGTTTTTCTTGAAAACACATCATTTTGTCTTTGAAGTTAACACACTTTGATGTCAGTACTGTATACCAAATGATATTAAACAGGCACTAAAAACTCAATATGAGTTCCCCATTTCCAGTGATGTAAACTGAATTAATTTTACCTTACTATCCCTCAATTGAAGTTGAGCACTCTTCATTAAAACATATGGCAAGTTCACTTTCTTCACATCACCATCCTTTAGATCACAGCCATTAAGATGAGAAAAGCAAGCAAGAAATTTCATTCATGTTAGAAATCTGGCACATAATGCAATTCCAGCAATAGCTCCAACGCTTGCAAGAATGATCTTGAAGGTTTTTCCATTCTTTTTTGATTTACAGACCACTTTATCACCAGAAACTCTTTCCTATAAAGAAGAGAAAAACAATCAACATAAAGTAAAGCGAACATTCTCCTTCCACCTCCAAAGAAAAGAAAAAAATTCAGGAATTGTGATCTTCTAAAATCTTTTGAATCAAAATTATTCCAGAATATTAGAAGGATGTCAAAATTATAGTAAATACTGGAGAATTACACATGTATATAAAGTGCAATACTTTATTAATAAAATTGCATGTCACTTATCTGAATTAGTCAGGAAAATCTGCATAAACTGAAGCACAGATTTATATATAAGTACCTAAATTTAGCCTATAAAAACAAATGGCATCAAATTTTAAAAATATTAAAATTAGATAAGATTTTCCACAGAATTATAAGACCCAAAATTTGAACAGAGAAGCAATTTACTATCTAAAAATTAATTATTTCTTAAAACATCATGGGTTTCATTGCATAGGGCAATTAATAGTAATAGTAATATTTACCGGTATTGTCAAGCATAAATTTACATGCATTGGTACTACTCGCATCCCTGATATAGTGTAGGCTATTTACAGGGATGATGGTACATCTCAAATAAAAACAAAACAAAGCATAAAGCAAACATGAAACAGTACACACAACAAAACAAAATAAAACAGAACAAAATTCCACTCATACCTAGTAGCAAGTGACCCTGTTTAGGCATTCTTGACAATCCCATCCCATATTGTTTTGACTGAAAAGATATTTTCCTATTTTTCTGAGGATTTCAGCATTATCTGTATTAGTTATTTTGACATTTTAAGCAATAACCTTAATTAATATTACTAAAATAAGATTTAAGCAATTGTTTCCTAAACTTACTAGTCCCGTTACATTCAATCATAATGTGTTTGGCATCCTCCCTCAGATTACAAAAGGAGCAAATGTCTTTTTCAACGATTCCTCTTCTACCTTTTAGTTTCCATATCCCCAACCTCCACCAAGCAATGCCTACCCTTTCTTTATATTTGCATAGAGCAATTATATGGCTCAATTATAGACTTTTTCATACTGAGGGACACAACATTTAATATAATTTCCATTATTTTAAATTTTTCCTAATCTTGAGATGTCAATGGTCATGAGACTCAACAGAAAAACCAAGGGAACCATAAAGGTTGTGTATGTAAATCTGTTTATATTCTTTTTAGCCATTGTTCACATTGTATTTTGAATGCAATGACACAACTTAGTACTAAATTTCAGGCATTAATCCTCAAATATACATGGTACCCAAATCCTCTCCAGTACAGCTTTATGAATTATATTATTTTTCCAATCAAGAATAAAGAATCTCAGAGATTATGTGATTAAGTTAACACTGTGAAGTGTCAGTATTAGATATTAAACTTTAAAGCATTCCACTTCACATAATTAATGTACAGTAAGTAAAAATTTACCAAATTAGAATGTATGTTTCGATGGATTTCCCATCATCATCAGCTGAGATCAAATGTCTTACAGATTGTATGAATTTGAAAATGAGATTACTGTCCTTAGGAATGTCAAAATTTATAGGTCTATCTTTGTTTTTTTTTTTCTTTCTTTCTTTTTATGTATATTTTTTCCCAAATAATTAATTAATAAGATAAAGGTACGCATAAATGTGCACTGTTCATTCGTTAGCATAATTCACCAGCGATTTTGTCTTTTTGGCATATAGGCCTACTTGTAGGTGATAGCACCCGCACTGTTCATTACATAGAATACACACACATGCACTGTTAAGATCATGGAATTTCCTGTTCTTACACACTTTGCTCTGAAATCCTTGCACCAATCTGGTTATGACATGTCTCAGTTCTTGATTAAGGTTTCTCCAGGAGTGTGTTGTTATGGCTTCAGTTAGGTAAAATTTCTCCCAGGATGTTGTTGTGTTTCTCCCTTCTGATCCATAGCACCTTCTTCACAGCAGTCGTCCTCGGCAGCAGAAATTTCCACATCAAATCTTCTAGTAAGAAAGTCTCCCTGGCCAGAACATATACTAATCGGAATGGGGTATACTTGGAGAGACCCATGGTTATTTTAAGAAATCTAGCTTTTATAATCTCGATGTTTTGCAGCTGTTTTACTGTAAGATGTTCCAAATTTCTAATCCATGTTAGTGCTGGTACGGTACCACTTTTGCTTTGAACAATCTGAAGTTGTATCTTGTGACAAGAGTTGTAAATTGCTGATTTCATTGATGCTTCTGATTGCTCTGTGATACCCAGATACTTATAATAGTTCCTCTTTTTCAGTGGTATTCCTTTACAGTAAATTACATGATCTCCCTCGGCTGGTCTCCCTCCTTTTCTAACACAAATAATTCTGTTTTCTGGTTGTTCATTTTCAGGTCATTTGCTTCTGCCTAATTTACCAATGTATCAAAGCCCCTCTGCAGTTATTCTTTATTATTTGAAGCCAGATCCATATCATCTGCATATACAATTACATTGACATTTTACTTATTTCTCCCACTCCATCTATATTGAATAGCAAGCAGTGTTTTCCCAAATAGGTAAATCGAAAGTGGTTTCTGAACACATTTCCATAATTTTGTCTCACTACTGAAATCATGACCTGTAGACCAGAAATGATGAGCCGCTGCAAACTTTTCTGTTTGTAATTTCTCTTTGATAAATGTCTTTGGTGGAATTTTGTCTTTCACGTCTGATCTTAGGAGATTCTTTATATTGTACTTATTGATAGATGCCAACATGATTTTCAGTTCTTTGAACAATTTTTTAATCTATAGTGCATGACGTTCTAATTTGCTAAGTTTTTACTTAATATGATGTGAAGTTGAATGCTTTAAAGTTTAATTTCAGAGATTATATTTAAAAAGAACTGAAGGGAATTTAGCATTTTATTTCTGAAATTAAATGTTAACTTTTTTATTACTGCTTTGTATTAACAAGCAAGGCTTTCTGTCAAAGCCCTACTACTGTACCAATTTTAAATATAATTCTAGCATAGTATTCAGAATAAGAATATTTACCATAATTCTTGCGTGCAAGCAACAATATCGAGTGGTAGGTCAGATTTAAATAATGTTAATAAACATCTGTTTTTCATCAAGTATCATTGTTTGCCATTACTTGGTATAATTCACATTCATAAAAGATTTATTATACAGTAAGCAAATTTACTAATTAAATTTTATCATGCTGCAAATCTTTTGCATTATTCTAAACTATAAAAATATATTAGGTATCTTCCTTAAAATAATAGAATTTGACTAAATCTTTTGCATTACTCTAAACTATAAAAATATATTGGGCATCCTCTTTAAAATAACTGAATTTGACTTACTTCCAGTTAAACCCAAAAAATCGGTAATACAATTTTTTAGTTCTCAGATATCCCAACACATGGAGTTTCATGTCACTGAATCACATGCTTCAAAAGTTATTTAGGTGGTGTGGGACTTTTAACTGACCTTATACATAGCAGCTTGAAGAACGTGTTCAAATAAAAGTCCCAGAGGTTTGAAATTTAAAAAATAAATAAAATAAAAAATTGAAATAATAATAACTAACACTTTAATGGATATCTACTCACATATACACATAAGGTCACATACCAATAGATTCTCCAGCTCCTTGCAAACACAGTCTGATTGTGACTCCGCAGCAGTAACACATGCCAATAGAGCCTTGCTACAACTCCACTTCTTATCCAGGAATCCATCCATGAAACTTAACTTCACTTTCCTACCACATTGCTGCTGTTTCATGAACAAAAGCATCTTATACAACATATCCATTCGTTTGCTATTTTCAATTATCATTGTAGAAGTTTCCTTCCAGCTGCGAGAAAATCACACAGGAGGAAAAATTTTGTAATTATTACTGGCTTTACATCTCTATTTTTTATTGTATGGGTATTTGCTACAAACAACATGGCTATACATCAGTTTCTAGAAAATAAAGCTATGAATTTAAAAGCTACAGGTTCTGTAAGTGCAGCAAGAAGTTTTCTATTACAAATGTACATAAATTAGGAATTAACTCCTGTTTTGTACAAGAAAAACTATTTTGTGTGGTTTCTAAACATTTTTGGTAAATTCACTGTATTTACAGTTCTGCCTCCGTAATTAACAAGCTATATTATATATCTGATGTTTGGGGCCCTGAAGCATTTTAAATGCTTTCAAAGACGGTCAATCAGCGGTCAAGCTGCCACAAACTGGTAAATGAATTACATTTTTTAAAGGGAATACTGGATCACTACGTACATGTAAGGTATCAATCAAAAGATTTTTTACTCCGGTTTTACTAAGTTGCATACCGTTGAGTTAAAATAAGTATTTCGGCTAAAATATTAAAATTGAAACGTTATATTTTAAAATTGAGTACAACATTTCGATCTAAAGCCCCTTAGGCAATTCATTCAATGAGCAGTTCATCACAATGAAACGAAAGATAAATGCTAGAAATTATGGTCAAGTTTGGAGCTAAAATTATTATTAAATCTATACTAAACTTTAATGTGAGTAGCCTATATTTCATTTTAAACATGGCTTCCTTTTTATGTGCCAATATTAATACAGCAGGCTAGACTATATTCATTGATGCATTGTTTACAGCTTGAAGGTGGTTTCACTGTGCTGTCTTATTAGACTATAACCTGCACTGCAGTATTAAAGATATGGCATAACCTATATTAAGTTCAGTGAATCATATACAAACACCATCAATTGCCCGTGCATTCTGTGTAATCAGCATATATTTTTAAACATTTTTGTTATGTCATTATAAGTGACTGTATAATGGTGAATCTAATTACTTAGCTAAATTCTTCTTTTTCCAGCTTTTGTCAAAAAGGGGGAAAGTGTAAAAGTTTTGCAGGAGCTACTCTAGTTACTGAAAACTGTAGACAGTGGTAAAATTAGAAATGCTCAGAAAGTTGCACAAACAGCTGACTTCTGTAACATGTACCATCGGATATGCACAAAGCATATCCGATGGTACATGTTACAGAAGTCAGCTGTTTGCTATTGCTTCTCAGGATGACTAATAGTAATAGGCAAAGACAATATGGATACAAGAAATTTGAATACAAATCAATCATGACATTTCACTGAACTACAAACTCTTGCAAATAAAATAAAGGGTCATGGCAGATATTGTAAGGAGTAGTAGTCAACAATGTGGTACACTGCTTTAATGAGGGAGCCAAAGAGGTCAGCAAATGAGCAGCCTACTGTACAGTCGAACATAAATATAACGAAGGTCGATATGATAAACCCAGATTAAGCAATATTTTTCTATGGTCCCAGCAAATTTTCTATCTTAATCACATTACATGTCCCTCATTATAGGGATTTAAGACATTTCATAAGCACCCTTTCACAATGATAAGTATTATGAAGTGAAATTTTTACTTCAAACTGGAAGCTGCAGATGGTAGCAGATTAGTGTCCTTCCCAGCTTAGTATTAATGTAATGACTTTGTTCCCAAGCAACTGTTATCTGTGGGGTATGGAATGTGTGGACCACCTTTGGAAAATCAAAAAGAGAAATTTGTCAGTAGAGGATGGAGAACAAGGGCACTGACCAAGGAAATTAACTTGCCTTACTGTGTTTGCTAAAAAACATACGGCCATTTTACTTGTTAGTTCAACACATAAAGGATGCGCAGTTCAAGAAGGATGCTGAGCAGATGGTTTCAGTTTTGAAAAAATACATAGCAACCCCGTTCTGTCTCTTTCTTCGCTATCTCTAGTGCTTCTTCTCACCCTTTATGAGACCAAACTTTCTACAACATATGATAGATAATGTTACATTGCTAAACAGAAACCAGTCGTCAAAATTATTTTTCTTGTGGGCTGGTGAAAAGTAGCTGTGGCATCCCCTTAACGAAAGTCAACAAATCCCTTACAAAATTAGCGACTAAGAAAATCAAAGAAATATTACTTTTTTTTTAAGTAGCATAAATACACACAGTAGGGTACAATAAAAAGTATTTCAATGTTATTGCGTAGCATGTTACACTTTATATTCTCAAACTAAATAAATCCTTCTGTTATGTAAGGCTTTTTTTTAGTTTTTCATGCAATTGTTTTGCCCCTTGGTATAACAATAACCCTCATATGATTTGCTAGAGCCTGTGAATATTGTTATAAGGAGGTTTCACTCTACTTCTTTGCTAAGGGAGCCAGACAGGTTGGCAGGTCGGTGTTCTGCTACAGACAAGAAAAGCACAGATTTATCAACCTCTCTGGCTCTAAGGAAAGCACCACATACATTACTGGTTCTTCCTCCTAATTGAACATATCCTGCAGGAACTCAATAGCAGTCATAGGCAGGCGTAGGGTTTCAGTTTGTGTTCTTTCGAATTAGAATACAAAATAAAATATCCGAGCAAGGTGCCCCAGAGAGTAGCACTTTGGACTTTCATTCAGGAGGTCCAAGGTTCATATTCCATGGCCAGAAAATTTGACTTAGGTTTTTTCATGGTTTTCCTAGTCATAAAGGCAAATGCCAAATTTATATTTACTTATTATAAAACATTGCTGCTATTTCATCCTATATCAAAATTATCTACCAAATTGAACATCTGTTGAAATTAACTGAAGCCACAGGCTAACACATTAACAATACACATGATAGGACCACTGAATTAAAATGTTTATAAATGAGGTAAAACTAAAAAAAAATTCACTCAGGAGTATGGAAAAAAAAAGAACAATTAATTAATGAAACACAAAACAAAATATTACCTCAGGGGGTTCAGTCTCTGGATCGTAACATCTTTCTTCCGTCCACCTAACTTCAGATTACATACTATTTTCAAAATGGATTTCCTTTTTTCTAAGTCAGTAATCCCCATTTGTACAAGATCTTCATCAGTTATTGATATAAAAGTGTCAATACCAATATTTTCACTTTCAAAGATTTGTATTTCATTCTCTTCAAGGCCCAACCCAGAGAGAACAGTTCTCAACGTGGACCTGTAAAAATGGAAGAATAGCATGAAGATTCTCCTGCTAAACTATTATCTGTAAAAATGGAAGAAATAGCATGAAGATTCTCCTGCTAAACTATTATTTGTAATAGTTGTATATTATTGTATATAAATGGTAGTTCTAACATAATCCTAATTAGTAGAGCAGCGTCCATGGTGGAATGACCAAAATACACTTTATCATTCATTAGTCTACGGTTTAAATCTACTGTATTAAAAAAAAATCTGTAATACAGTACATATTTATGGTATTTTATCTCGTATCATGGTTATCTGAACTTGCAATTGTTCTCCCTAAACATTACTTCCGAACAAATGAAAGTTTTCTGAAGTTAGGAAAAGATAGTGAAGACGTTACGGTAAGCCTAATGCAGAAATGTACAACTATAATGTAATACTAGAACAAACCTTTCTCGATCATCTCCAAATGCACTAGTGCAACTTTTAACTGGTGAAGATGAATCAGTAGTGTCAGAACTACTCATCTTTCAATAATGATTTCTAGAAAGACCACAAATTGACGAAATTTCCAATGTAAGTTAACCTGAAAAGATACCCTCAATATAACAACATTGTCACAACAGTTAAAACAGGTTCTAATATATGACACACACATGAATTTCTACACCCTTTAAATATTAATCTGTGGACATCACTTAGCATAACTCATGTAATAAATCTAATTTATTTGAAACATTTTTGTTCACTACCCTATCACCGAGTTATTTAGTTGGGTAAATTGTTGGAGCTAATTGGGTTCTGAAAATTTGGCTAGAGAGGGTGGGCACAAATTTTGAGACTATCGCCTAGTTTAAACTTCAACTAGTCTTATTGAGGTTAAAATTACAGTATAGAACAGTGGTCTTCAACCCGGGACCCATGGTTTAATTTTTGGTGGCCTGCAAACAAATACTACTAATTTTGGCGAAAGATAGATTTATGCTGCACCCCAGCAAAGCTCCACCCGTTCTCGCCCGCCCGCTCATTTCCCCTGCTGACCCTCGCTTCCGAGCCAATGCGCACGCTACTGCTTGCTTCCCCTACATCTCCTATCACGGCTATGTACTTGCTCAGTTACGAAAATTACAATTGTACCGTAGTGAAATTACTTTATTAATTTAGTAGGGCATTCTGAATTCTCCCGAAATTCTAGTTCAGTGCCAGTTAGGTTATGAACAGTGATATTAATTTAGGAGGGCATTCTGAATTTGGTATTAGACTTCAATAGCCCGCCGATTCCTTCCCCTCGCTTCCAAGCCATGGCTTCCTTGATAGTCGTAACGCTGTTTTATGAGAGGTGTGGAAGGGTAAAAAGCTTCTGCATTTAGTTAAATAATGACAGGTAAATTCTAGGTCAGTGACAGGTTTTGTTAGGTTAGCAACGTTATGTTAGTTTAGGAGCAATATACTGAATAGCGCGATGTTATTATGTCTCACATTGAATCTCTTCTGCGATGAAACCCTAAACCCTGCCTTCCGAGGCAGGTCGCGTTAGACAGTTCATGGGAGGAGCCTAGCGGGCAGCATAAAACTATTTTTCCCCTAATTTTAACTACAATGCCAACATTGACAATTTAGTAACAAAGAAGCAGTGTCAGGTCTCACATTAAATTCAAGAATGTTGCTGTGCTTTGTTTTATACATTAAAAATGCAAAGTGAAAGATAAAATACAAAACACACTCATGTTTAATGTTAATTAGTCCATACAGATTTTGCAATATAGCCTAATTTACATTTAAGTATAATGTTATTAATAATCAATAAATCAGTGCAGCCTGCTGTCATACACAAAAATGAAAATGGTCCTTTAATTTAAAAAGGTTGAAGATCACTGGTATAGAATTTAAATGTTTGTTGAGAATACAGTACAGTAGAACCCCCATTAGTCCGACTCCCTGCTTAGTATGAACATCAATACCATCAACAATGTGCTATCCAGATTGTTTTGTGATAATACTGTATGTTTACAAGTAGTTTATGGTTGTGTGTTGATGTTTATGTGCTTTAAAAAATTGTTTTCAGTGTGTTTACAATTATACAATTGAGCTGCTCGGGGGAACAAAATGGTAACTGTCACTGCCATGAAACAAGTAATTTTTTACTTTCCAGCTCGTTTGGTGTAACAGAATGGTAGGTGATCGGTACTGATCTCTATATGTTCAAACGTATTGAGTACAAAATTGAGCTGAAAATAAAATTATTCAGATATCTAGGTTAATGAGAAATTTATTTGTTCTCTTTTAAAACCCACCCCATTTGGCACTTACCATTTTGTTCCCCCGAGCGGCTCAATTATTAAGTATGTTTACTTTATAATACGTAATACAGCACTGTCAATAATATTTTCAATTATTGTAAACCATATGTAAGTAATTACTGTATGTAATCATCAAAACCAAGCCATTATTTTCTATTTTACTCTACACAAAATTTCATTTTAATGACTTAGTCCAATGCTATTTTGTATTGATTTATTGCTATGAGAAATTTTAAATGTTTAGGCTACCTCTTATAATTTATTTTCAGATATTATTTTAAAAGATAAATTCTTCTGACACAGGATTTGAACCTGTGACCTTTGGATTTCTGTACTCTACCAGTTGAGCCAGCCAGAGTTCGGTCGACGTCACCAGATGAAATCTCTCTGCTATGATTACCCTTAATTAATGTCAAGTTCACTGAAAGATATTTACATCGTATACACAATATTGTGAGATACACTAATTTAGTGGTTTCGTGACTGTACTGCTATCATACAGTATCATTTAAGATGCATTCATGAATTCACAGAATATTGTTTCTGTTGAATATCATCCGAGAATATTTTAGGAGAAATATTCTTCTTGGAACACTCACAGCACTTTCTCTCAAGAAAGTACCGGTAGCAAATAATTGGGTAAAATCGCATTGTAGGGGGGCCCACTTTGAAAACCAACTTTCTCCTCATAAAACACTTAATATCACACGTATTTTGTTATAGAGAGGAGATGTTGCCTCGACGAATGATTTGGTCCATCCCACCAGCCCTAAACGTTACACTTTCTTTTATAACATGATCTAGCGAAAAGTAGTGTGAATTCCACCATATTTTATACGAAGAAACTCGTGATTGGACGTTAGAGGTGTGATGTCACACCAGCTGAACACGTTTGATTCTGGGAAACAGGTTCACCAATACAACAAACCTCGCCTTCTGCAGAATTCAGAATGCCCTACTAAATTAATACCACCGTTCATAACCTAACAGAACCTGTCACTAATTAGTAACACCATTCCTAACCTAACTGCCACTAAACTAGAATTTCAGGAGAATTTAGAATGCCCTACTAAATTAATATCACTGTTCATAAGCAATGTACAAGAAGCATCTGGTTCATCAACCTGCCACGATGAGAAACAAAAAACATCACCCGTCTGTGGAAACCTGCGCACATTGCAAGACGGGCCCCCCTACATTGCGACTTTGCCAATAATTGTTCTTAGGATAGAGAAAGTTGTGTTTCAAAAGCTGGGAATCAAAGGAGAGAAAACAGCAAAATCTTTCTTAGGGCAGAGACAATAGCAAAACACATGCTTGTAGTTCAGAAAGCTTTGTGCGTGTTTAGAATGCAAAAGCAAGAAATAAAAGCATTCAAGTTTGGCAGTAAATAATAATTTTTAAACATTCCTGTCTTGGCTTTGGAGGTGTAGGCCTACTCATGGAATCCTACCTTCAGATAGTGGAAATACAAACAGAAAACGGGCTACTATAGCTCATATCTGGATTTCTTCACAAGGTGTTCCAAGCGGTTGCATGGACCCTAGCTTGGAAATCAACACTCCCCTTTGCTACCAATGACTTTATGCACAGTCTGGGCAACTGCTTTATTTACTTGCCAATGCTACCACGGCCATGAAGTATGTGGCCCAATTTCCCTGTGCAAACTATATTCACGATTCTAGGTAAGTGTCAGTTATGGTAGGTTAGGAATAGTGGTGTTAATAACATGTAGAGCTAGATTGGAGGCAGTTAGTTTAGGAATAGGACAATCTTAGGCAATCTTATATTTGGCAGGTACCGTTAGGAATAGTGGTGTAAATAACATGTAGAGCTAGGTTGGAGGCAGTTAGTTTAGGAATAGGAAATCTTATATTTGGCAGGTCCCGCAATACTAACTGCCATTGCTATATAACATCAACATTCCTAACCTAACATTGGAATATATGTCTCAAGTACAGGACTACCATGAATAGTGACATCAGTGTCATGCAGAGCTAGGTAAAGAAGTGGCAATATGGTTTGGAACAGTGATATTAATGTTGATCACCAAAGCGATTACAGTCCTGTTTCTGGATTAGGCTACTTGACCCGATTCGCTCTTCTCCCGCAGCTGACCAGACGATTCTCGCGAATATTTATCACTTCTTTGAGTCATTTTGGGTTAATTTTGTGTGAACTTCTAAGCGGATTTTACTTATATTTAGACTGTTCCTACAAGGGAAAGGTGCTTATACATGGCTTTTATAGGATTCGAAGACAAGGTATTGTGAAATTTTGCCGTTTTTCGTAAATAAAAGAAGAAAAAGCCCAGATATGAGCCATAGAAAACCTCAGAAGACTACAGTAACACGCAGTGTGACAGCGAGTTAACAATAGTGAAAGATTACCCTCCTTGTTACCATTGTTCATACAAAAGGCCAATATACCCAATGAGAACGAGCACAGCAATAAACTTAGGCCGGGGGAGATTTCCTTCACACGTAGACCCAAGAAATAACATCAATCTAAGATTCCCCATTATATCTTACCTACTTGCAGGCTCAGATGTTATTCCTAAAATGTTACTGTTTAGTGTGTTGATTAGATTCATAAATTTCATTTAGTTATTGGTGCTGTAACAGACTTTCAAATTTGTTCTTCCCGTATTCCTTCCAATGTTAGTCTGTTTAAAGTTTAACAAGTAAAATCAACTAAAACTACTGTTACTAAGTTTGCCGCTCACTGTGTTTGCTATTTGCTAATTTTTGCTCCGAGTCCGAACATGGAAGAAACAAAAATTCCTCCTTGGAACTTACGATCCAGGGTTGCCATCCGCCAAAACATAAGCGCGAATTTTAAAATCCTCACAAAAATATACTGTATTATGAAAATAGCAAGCTTTAAAAATAACATGAGAATACTATAGGAGAAAAATTCCTCCGGCACTGGGACTTGAACCCAGGACCTTTGGCTATTCGCGCCAATGCTCTACCAACTGCTGAGCTAAGCCGGAGTTCAATTCTCAGCGCCAGACGGAACCTCTCTCCTATGACTGATTGCCCTAATGGTCTACCTCACAGACAGACAAGCTATGTCATATGCAGTACTGTGAGGCACACTAATTAGTGATTTTTGTGACCGGGCTCCCACTGTTATTGTACAGTTAACATAGATATATAAGCATTCATGAACCACAGAATTATTGTCTCTGTTGGACATTACATGAGAATACTATAGGAGAAAAATTCCTCCGGCACTGGGACTTGAACCCAGGACCTTTGGCTATTCGCGCCAATGCTCTACCAACTGAGCTAAGCCGGAGAGAGGTTCCGTCTGGCGCTGAGAATTGAACTCCGGCTTAGCTCAGTTGGTAGAGCATTGGCGCGAATAGCCAAAGGTCCTGGGTTCAAGTCCCAGTGCCGGAGGAATTTTTCTCCTATAGTATTCTCATGTAATGTCCAACAGAGATAATAATTCTGTGGTTCATGAATGCTTATATATTTAAAAATAACGTTATTATCTATATTGAAATCTACAAATTGTCGTAAATTAATAGTATACAGTATTGTCTAGGTCTACACTGTTAACACTTAACAATTTAATTAAAATATTGAAGCATCTTCCGGGCTGTGAGCCATAGTCCAAAGGCTAAAAAGTCTCGCCAGACGTTTCGCTCCCGCTGTGAGGAACTTCTTCAGTGGCTACTATCTGCACATTTTATCCTTTGGACTCCGGCCGTGAAAGCTTCAGATTAACCAATTAAAATATATTCGTAATGGCAATTCCGGCATCGACAATTTGTTTTTTATTCGACTTTTTATGATTGTGATATAGGATATAATAGTGAAGATGAGTCACAGTAAATAAATAAATATCCAATTATGTATTTGCTTTACGAGCGGGGGCCATGAAAAACCAAAACTAAATTGGCCGGCAATAGGATTTGAACCCGCGACCTCCTGCTTACAAATCCAAGCAATGCCATGCCATTGGTTCAAGACCCAAAAGTCTCAGCCACCTCGCTCGGAAAAGCAAATATTAAGGGAGGTTTAAAAACGTCTTCGCAATCAAAAGTACTTTCAAAAAATTTGCTTTGCTTCGATTAGGCAACACAAACATTAAGTTATAAGGCACTGAAATTAATACATTAGAAATGATTATCTGTGACGACTATAATGATGTTTTTTCGATGTTGCTACTTTTACCACTTTATATCAATGCAAACTGGATAAAAACAATTGACAGTGAAGTATAAATCAAAACATTATAAATGCAGTTCTATTATAAGTGATTGATTTTACCAAAATGTATAGCACGTTGAATTGTGGAAAGAAAATAGTTACAAAGAATGGATGTGGATGCAAAACTTTTAAATAGTTTCAAAGATTTTGATAAATTTCTGAACTCATCGAAAAAACAATTCGTGAAGAAGTGGACAGAACCTCTAGTTCCTAATGCCAAACTGTCGGATTTTAAGCGAGTAAAAACTATAGGAATAGGTTCGTATGGAAGAGTTATGGTCGTAAAGCATAAACAAAACAACAAAACATATGCCATGAAAGTAATAGAAAAACGACATGTGGTTAGAACGAATCAAGTTCGTCACACTCATAATGAAATTAGAGTGCTAGCCGCTATCCGCTTTGAGTTTGTCATAAACTTGGACTTTTATTTTAAAGATAATGTTTATTTGTACCTTGTGTTACCTTACGTTCATGGAGGAGAAATGTTTACACATTTAAAAAATATGAAAAAGTTCGATGAACATCTTTCAAAGTTCTATGCTGCACAAGTAATTTTAGCCATTGAATACTTACATTATTTAGGACTAATATATCGAGATTTAAAACCTGAAAATATCTTAATAGATACAGCCGGATACGTGAAAGTCGCAGATTATGGATTTTGCAAAAAAGTAGACGATGAGAGAACATACACTTTATGCGGGACGCCTGAATATCTTGCACCAGAAACAATCCTTGGCAAAGGATACAGCTACTCAGTGGATTGGTGGGCTCTAGGAGTTCTCATCTACGAAATGAATGCAGGATACAGCCCATTTGCTGCTATAGATCAAATGAAAACGTATGAGAAAATAGTGAAAGGAAAGTACGCTGCTCCTTATCATTTTTCTGATCCTTTAAAGGATCTTATAAATTGCCTGTTACAGGTAGAGAGAAATAAGAGATTTGGAACACTAGTGAATGGAGCCAAAGATATTAAAATGCACGAATGGTTTAAACAGATAGACTATGAATTATTATTATTAAAGAGGATCAAGCCACCATTCGTTCCTACCGTCACTGGTGCAGACGATATATCTAATTATGATACACAGGTCGAAGAAGATCTAAGGGTATCAGCAAAGGAAGAATACCCGGAGGAATTCAAACATATCACAACATCTTAACTAAAGGGACTTTAACTTAACTCGCGTTTTGTTATGTATTTTCATGTGTATTAGAGCTAATGCATTATTTTGTTCTCACCATTTTCAATGCTTGAATGACCTGAGAACACTCCTCATAACTAGGGTTAGGATTTTTAGGTGCGCACCTTTTCTCATAGGGTAAAGAAAAGCTCTTCGGAAAGATACCACAGTGGGAGATTTTATCTATAGTCTAGAATGGAGACATTTTTGTAGCACCTTTTTTCCCTTTTTTGGTACCTTTTACCCCTTTTTTCTCAACAGTGCCCATAATCCCCTTTCTTCCCCTTTTTCATATACTGTAGCTTATCAATATTCTTCTAGAGTGCATTTTATCATTATAAAGCGTTATGAATGACTTGTGAGTTTCATTCCATTTTACTTCCGGTAAAAGCGGGACTGAAAGCACATCTGCAACAACAGAAAATGATACATGTGTGCGTGCAAACCCTCTTTCTCTCACTTTGCCGAAACAAATAGCTCCCTACAATGGAAATGCATATTTCATTCCATCAACAATAATATTGTGTGTGCGCGCAAATCCTCTTTCACTTTGCCGAAACAAATAGCTTGCTACAATGGAAATTCATATTTCATTCCACCAAATTATAATTTATTATAAAAAAAATATTGTGTATACGCAAATCCTCTTTCTCTCACTTCCATCTTCTTGACTTCACCAGTCAGTAGTCTGTTAATCGTGAGTGCAAATCTGTGATTAAATGAGTGTATTTTTGCCATGCCTAAGGTGTCCAGAGCCCGGTTATTTTCTCTGTCTCAGGAATTCAAACAAGATTCCGTAGAAACAGATGGAACTGTAATACGGTGTAGCATTTGCGATTCAGGAATTTTGTTAGATGAAAAACACCAGCGAGACCGCATCAAACAACACATTTCCACTTCTAAGCATCAAAAGAACAAGACACTTCAAGCAAATAAATCGCGACAACCTTTATTACGGAATGCGATTGAACAGTGTTCATCGAAAACTCAAAATTTGAAGAAATTCAACATTGATTTATGTGCTGCTCTTACACAAGCGGGAATTCCACTCAATAAGGTAAACCATCCGACTTTCAAAGGATTCCTTGAAAAATACATAAAGATGTCAGTGCCTGATGAGAGTACTATAAGAAGAAACTACATGGAGCCTGTTTACCAAGAAACCATAAAAACCATCAAGGAGAAAGTGACTGACTGTGATGTGGGAATCATATTGGATGAAACTACAGACTCAATGGAATGATATGTTTTGAACATTTTAGTTTTTCCCCTATCAGGGGAGAACGTTAAGCCCATGTTGTTTAAAATGTACGAACTGGAGAAAGCCAACGCCAGTACAGTAATGCAATCAATCATGGACTTCTGTCAAAACCTGTGGCCAAGTGGTATCGCATTTGAAAAACTAGTTCGTGGTGGTTACAGACCAGGCTCCATACATGGTTTCAGCAATTAACCAATTGAAACCTTTGTTCCCTAAGTTAAAGCATGTGACATGCCTAGTCCATGCCCTTCACAGGGTTTGTGAATCCATAAGGAATGAATACGACATTGCAAATGAATACATCTCTGCCCTGAAGAAGATTCTACAGAAAGCTCCGAGTCGTGTTGTTGCCTACAAGGAAATCACTGGCCTCCCCCTTCCAAAATTCCCGGTCATTACTCGCTGGGGATCATGGATTCAGTGTGCTGTTATGTTGTGTGAGAATTTTGACAAGGATTTTGTGAGGATTTTGTGCTTTCATTGGATCCAGCAGATGCAGGTGCGATTTCCAAGGCCCAACAACTTCTGCTACCAGAAAAAATACAGAATTTGGAGGCAGAACTATTTTGTGTCCATGGTTACAAGTACTTGACTGCAGCTATCAAACAATTGGAAGAACAAGGTCTCGAAAAGGAAAAACAATGGGATATTTTCACTTCAGTGAGGGACCAGTTAGAGGGTTTTGCTAAAGACAAACTTGAGTCTAGTCTTCAGAAAAATCCGGATGTTGAGGAATTTGCCACATGTGTAGAGTTGCCATTCCGAGTGAATACAAAGTTTGCCCCACTGGTTTCTGTGGATGTCGAAAGAAGCTTTAGCATGTACAAAGACATTCTATGTCCTAATAGAAACAGGCTTATTTTTAAAAATGTAGAGATGCTCAATGTCTTGAAGTACAACAGCTTCCTGTATTTTACTGTTTCTGGTGAGTGATGATTTGATGTGTTTTTTCGCAACTCAATAACTGTTAATAGAAGATAGATTTTTCTGAATTACTTGAGTAATATAGCACCTTTTTGTCCCCTTTTTTACCATATTTTAGCACCTTTTCCCTCCCTTTTTTCATATAAAATTTGCACCTAAAAATCCTAACCCTGCTCATAACATATTATGCAATACAGACATACAAAATAGCGATAAACAGTGTTTTAAATACTAAATGGAACACCTTAATCAATTCAGTGACATTAGCTTTAAAAGATGTTTACTCTCTTACAAAAGTAAGTATGTGCATGATGGTAAATTAACACTTACTAGTTAAATCTAGTAAAACAGTTACAATAGTGTCCGATTTGTCTCGGAGTATGTGAATTAAAATAACTCAATAATAATAAAATGTATACATTATTATTGTCCACCTAGCAAATGCTCCTTCCTTCTCTCTTATTAAGACTTGGTAGCTCTGGCTAAGTAATTTGCGGATTAAATTAGACGGACGAAATAGAGTACGTAAACTTGGAACAAATATAACAGAATTAATTACTTTTTCGTATTTTATCAAGCCACCGTTTACTTTTCAGCAATTTAATGAAATGGTAACTTACTGTGAAATGTCGGGTAAACTTATGAACACTACTATTTTTGAAAGGTCATGGACTTCCAATCCTTTAGACAATAAATCGTGAGCATCTTTTGCTGGCCTGCTTAACAGAGGGCATTAGTTTGAATCCGATTGGGGACTTACTGAAGTTTTGGCACCCACTTGCGTGAATAGTAATTTTCAGTTATCTCTGATCGTCATATCTTGAACTGCATTGTCCCTTTTACAAGTTTTATACCTTCTGGCTTTCCTAAAAACATCAGTAGAGATTATGGAAAATGTGGAATACCAGTGGAAGACCAGATAAATGAGTGAGCTCTGATATCTTATTTATTTGCAATATCTGTCGGATATGTACGGATCGGTCTCTGGATCACAATATAATGCACTACACAGGCAAATGTTTACTAATAATAAATGGTGCTGCTTGAATAATTCCAAATTGCCTTCTAGCCCATCATACCCATCGATCCTTAAAGGACAAACTTACATCGAGTTTTCGTATATTAAGATGTTTTAAGGTGATCAAAGAATCCGCAATTATGCCCTCAACATGAGAACACAATTGAACCCTTTCCACGCCAAGGTTGCATAGAAAATGAAGTACCCCGGGCACCAAACAATAGACCACGCACTACAAAGGAATGATGTTCTTCGTGCCTATAATCCAGATTTCCAATGCATGCTACAATATTTCCTCTATTTTACAATATTCTGCAAAACATTCCGTTAACTACAGCTTAGCTTACACTATATTGTTGTACATCATAATTGAATCTCAAACTATGGTGACAGACAATCCAAATTTGTCACATAATTATGGTGTCTTTGAAGTATGGACCAAAAACTGCTGAAACATTTTGCTGACTTTGAAGAATACTTGAAGGCTTCCAAGAAAGAATTTTCGATCAAATGGAATGGAAAATTTGTTCCTACTGCTAAACTTGGCGATTTTCAGCGTGTAAAAACACTTGGAACAGGTTCGTTCGGACGAGTGATGCTTGTCAAACATATAAAAACGAAAAAACCGTATGCCATGAAAATAATGGAGAAAGAACATGTGGTTAAGTTGAAGCAGGTACAACACACTCATAGTGAAATTCGAATATTGGATGCTGTTAATTTCGAGTTTCTTGTACACATGGACTACTATTTTAAAGATAATGTTTATATATATATAGTGTTGCCATTTATCAATGGAGGGGAAATGTTCACACATTTAAGAAACATGAAGAAATTTGACGAGCCACTTTCTAAGTTTTACTCTGCACAAGTTACTTTAGCCATTGAATACATGCATTATTTAGGTTTAATATACCGAGATCTAAAACCTGAAAACATCCTCATAGACAAGGACGGATACTTAAAAGTCACAGACTTAGGGTTTTGTAAAAAAGTCGATGATGTAAGAACTTATACATTATGTGGCACTCCGGAATACCTTGCTCCAGAAGTAATCCTAAGTAAAGGATATAGCTTCTCTGTAGACTGGTGGGCACTTGGGGTGCTAATGTATGAAATGTGTGCTGGGTATCCGCCTTTCAGTGCAAGAGACCCCATGAGAATTTATGAAAAGATCGTGACTGGAAGATTCAGTTGTCCCGCGCATTTCTCTAAACAGCTGAAAGACCTGCTAAACCATATGCTACAAGTAGACCGTAGTAAAAGGTTCGGAGAACTTAAAAATGGAAGTAAAGATATAAAAGCTCACGAATGGTTCAAGTCTTTTGACTGGGAAGGTTTATTGCTTAGAAAAACGAGACCTCCGTTTATTCCTCAGGTGGCAGGTGGAGAAGATGCTTCGAACTTTGATTCATATGATGAGGAAGATTTACGTGTGGCACCAAAAGAAGAATACCCCGAAGAATTCAAAGAAATCATTGCAGTATTCTGAATGGCTGGAAAGTCTTAAAAAGCGTTATGTCAAATAAAGTGAAAGTTGCTCTATTGAGGTAAAATTGTTTGTTGAAATTATTCCCAAGCTTCCATAATCAAACTTGATGCACTTGAGCCTATATTTGAAGGATGTTTGGTCGAAAGTTAGGAGGCTCCTCTGAAGGTGACATTTCAATTTAAAACATTACACTGAATATATTGAATATATATTGCATCGAAATTGTGGACTACAAAAATATGTTATTTCGAAAACCTATTAATTTGCCAATACCTAAACTTTTAGTTGTTTTATTTCGGCAATGCAACGTAGACGGAAAGAGCTAAACTATGGCAACCCTTCACAATATCACCATGTGAAGATCTGGGAGGTGTGTTTAATGGAAGGCCGAGTACACCACACTGCCTAAACATCTAAGGCTATTGAAGAAATGAAAGAAATGGTTTCAATAAAAAGTTTTTTTAATGACGAACTCTTTTATTTATCACAACTAATGATTGGATAAAATTAAATCGTTATAAGATGACAAGAGTATAATATATCAACCTGTGTCGGAAACATAAATGTGAGCGCGCGAAATTTTATTATTTGAAGAGTATTTTAATACATGGTGAAGCATTACATGCTGTATATAAATGCCTTTGTAGATCCACTATCTGCTGGATGAAGATTATTAAAGTAGTGGAAAACAGACTATTTTTATAAATATCAAAACAAAGAAAAAGGGCTATAAAATAAACAGTGGAGAGGTAACTACAGACAAAATGACGACACAACCGGCAATTCATTGGTGGCTGCTGTGTAACACGATATAATTATTTAAAGCGCCAAAAATCACCCAAAAATCACACACAGAAGTGAATACCAACTCTTGAATTGTTCAGCGTTCTCTCGTATTTTTATCGGACCGTAACCTATGTATTTCCAATATTTCTGAATACGTAAGATTAACAAGGGATGGTAAAATAGCTCTTCTTTGGATTCAGCCTGCTCCATTCCTAAGAAAATATTATATGGCAGATAAGCAAATTTCACTTTTCTATACAGGCAAGTTTGTTGGTGAAACAAACACCCGTTACCGGTACGTTGTGAACTTTCAACCTATAATATTGCTTTCTCCAAGTAGGCCTACATCGAAATATTAAAACAAAGGAAAACAATAATCACTAATAAAGAAATTATGCTATACACAGATACCTTCTGTTAGCTGCTTGCCATTTCCGAACAAATCTTGGTGCGTATGGTCCACTTTCTGCAATATTTCGGCGGCTAGTGCCTACACACGCTGCGGAAACTAAGTTATATCGATATTAGCAGCAATTATCGATGTTATGAAACAGAGGGAGGGCACAATAAAACCAAATAGAACACATAAATAACACTGTTTTCACATCTTCATTACTATTGTTTGTACTTCTCCGGTCCGTTCTACTGTATTTATTTGTTTGGGTCCGCCGCTGTGATGATGCAGACCGTAGCCTTTCCATCTCTCATCTGCATTGGTATCGGATTATTTTCCCAGCGAAGTCCGAATTTAATTCTATCTCACGCGGATTGGGCGTTTTTCCGCTATTCTGTGCGTGGTCCTCGGGAAATTCCTGTCATAATGCTGACCTCATTACTCCACAGTATCCTCATTGTATTCTCTGTGGTTACCCAACTGCCCCTTATTTGCATTGGTATCAGGTTCTTTTCCCAGAAAAGTCCGAATTTAATTTTATCCCATGCTGATTGGGCGTTTTTCCGCTATTCTGTGTGTGTGGTCCTTGGGAAATGCCTGTCATAATGCTGACTTCATTACTCCATAGTATCTCCACGTGTGGTTACACAAGACTGCCCTGATCTGGCTGGTAAGACAGATAGAGGAGACAGGACATAAAGTGTACCGGAGTACATGCTGTACTGCTTTGCTTGTTCATATTCATCCCTTCAGGATTCTCATCCTTATGGACCTTCCTAATGTTGTTATAGCAGCTGTTTATATTATTCCATTACATTCAGGGGATCCAATTGAAGGTTCTGGTTTATCCACATAGATAGGGTATTATGGGACTTGCTATATATATTTTTTTTTTCTCTCAATCTCCAGTATGACATGAAAGCAAAAAGCAAAATCAGAGTTAATAGCAATTTTACACTACATAAGAATGGGTGAAGTATTAAGGCAGTAGAATTGGCATTCTATGAGGGCAAAATGTGAAGTGGTTTTTTGCCAACATTACAATTTTATTTATCTATTATTTTAAGGGTTCTATGGATAAAAAAAACTCATGGAAACAAAAGAGAACAAACTCAAGGGTAACAGACGAGATAAAACCAAAATATTTCTGGAAGCAGTAGCACTAAATTAAAATTGTCACACTTCAGATAGCAGTAGGATGTTTTTCCATGGGAAGTAGATTACAGATTTTTGTTTTTGTTCCATAATGTAAGAGAGAACGAGCATATGCAAAATTCAAACATTTAGCAGGGTTATTTCAGTTGTGTTCTCCCCGTAATGTTTACAAATAAATTAATGTACCATCTTAGACAAAAAATAATGAGCAGCTGCGAGTCTTATTCGGAACAATTTGTTTGAATTTGTGGGAACTTGGGTTCACATGCAATAGATGTATCACGAGAAAAGAACTCTTGGGAAGACTTAATCCTAGGTCGTATGGAGGGAACGAGGAGGCACACAAGGGGATACAAGAAATAATAATCCACACAACACAAGAACAGGACCCAGCAGTGGTGGCTTGTATATAGGTACTGTGGAACTGCAGTACCCCCTATTTCCATTTGATATTATCGATAACATTTAACATAATGAGTTGTTTTTTTCTTTAATTCTTTCTTTATACTTGTACAATATATAATCCTTAAGCTTAATGCCAATAGCCATCTCCCAGTTTACTAAAAAGATAAAAGAAAATCTTTGTATGGAACTGTGCGCTTCACAGTTCCAGCGGCATGGTGTTGAACTGTTGTGTGCATGTGGACATAGGAAGCTGGCACACCGGCTGCGAGGGAGAGCACTGTTGCTTCCACAGTGCTGACCCTGGCTGGTGGAAGTTTTTTTACTCTGAATGTGTTGTGCTTAAAAACCACGTACCATATTCTTGAATGTGATAAAGTGTAGAATTAGATTATTTTCTTGTTTCCAGCTATTCTATCTGATTAATATTTTTCGATTCTTTTATTTAACAGAAAACTTTAACCATAGCAAATCAAGAAAAACATTATTGATCTTTTTGCAGAAATTAGAACAAGAAGAATGGATTTCATTTTTAAATGAATAGATCAAGCTTGAACTGTAACAATTTAGATTAAAGTAACTAAACCTATTTTATTTTGTTCTTTTAGGGTTTTATCAAATTTCTGAATATATTTTCTTTTTATATATGTATGTTTCCTTTTACACAATTTTAAAACAAATGCTAAAAATTTTCTGGAGCAGCACCCCCACTGATTTTAGCTACGAGCTGGGATTGGGACCCAGTGAGGGGCAGCAACACAGAAAGCTGGGGGGGGGGGGGAGGCTGAACACATAAATAGGGAGAGCAAGACTATTCATCTTGCTGCAAAAATCCAACGGGATCTCCAGGAGTCGTTCACAACTCCAAGGATTACTACTACTATAGAAGTAAAACTACAGGAATATTTTGCTATATAATCACTGGAATTCCACACTGAAAAATTAAGACATGGTTTTAAAGGATGTGTGTAAAATAAGTGTAATGTAGTTCTCAAACTAGATTGTAATAAAAGTTTTTAAAAAATTAGACTGATGAAAATCTTCTTTACACTTTAATTTTAAGAAATACTCTATTTTTAATATATCAGAGAGCTTTTATTTATAAAAATAAACAAAAAACATGAGAGTGATTCGGAAATTAAGTTCCATTAACTTTTTAAAGGAATGTTACTTTATTTTTGGAATTTTTGTTACATACAAGTGGAAAGAAAATATAACCCTTACATTATTTCGACATGATTTCCATTTACATTCAGACATCTGTCACATAGGCGTAACGAGGGGGGGGGTTTGGGGGTTTGAACCCCCCCCCCCCCCCATTGATTAAAAAAGGGAAAATTGTACTATTTATTTCATTATTGTGATATATCACTTCTTTTTAAAAATCTGCCTATAAATTACTTAATATGAGTTTAAAGCATGTGGAGCTTAAAACTCGTTATTGTGCATCTTCATTTTTAAAATTTTCCGGGGAAGGACCCCGGAACCCCCCTCTCCAGATGTTATAACCCCCCCCCCCCATATGGTCGGCCTCTTTACGCCTATGATCTCTCATACCACTTCACAAGCTTTAAAATCCCCTCTGCATAGAACTCTTCCACCTGTGATTGACGAAAGACAAGAGCTGATTATTGTGCCTCATTCCACCAATAATACGTCAAAAAAGAGCTGCATTGAGCTTTTTTGTTGAAAATGTAGGGGAATGACAAAATGACAATCAATGGCATTGAGTCACACCAACTCCACTACAAAACCACAAAAATGCCTCCAAATATGTTCAACAAAGAAGCCCATAGCAATTTCAACTCCCACGTCTACTGTTGGACAATAACAGGCGGCTGAGTTCAACATAGAGGGGATTTCAAAGCTTGTGAAGCGGTACCACAAATGTCTGGCAATACATGGAAATTATGTCAAAAATAATGTAAAGATTTTCTTCCCCCTTGGTGTGTAATGAAAGGTTAAAGACAAAGCAGCATTCTTCAAAAAAATGAATATAACTTCCTTTCTGAATCATCCTTGTATCCTTTTTTTTTGGGAACATTTTGTTTTTGTAAAGACTATCTTGATGTTGGCAACACTCTAATGGGATTTGCAAAATATTAAAATTGTACTCATACTTAAACTACTCATTTACCAAGTTTTTGGTTGAACATGGGCCTTTGACTGTATCTCCGGCTACTTGTCAACTGATGTTACTTCATGTTTTTATATTTTACTGTTAGAGTTCCATAATACTTTTTAAGTGTAATGGAGTTAAATTTTTTTAGAATTACAAAAAATGGAATGGGCAGACAATTGTAAAAAAATGAATGGCATTTTCAGATTAAATAGAAAACATGTACTGTATTCCTGATCAGTACATTCCGTGACACTATTATGATGATGATGATGATGATGATGATGATGATGATGATGATGAATGTTCTATCTGAAGGCAGGTCCAGACCTGGAATGAAGCTATGTGATGATGACCACGACTCATCTGACCAAGGATGATATTGTGGATTTTTGCCATTGCCCCTCACAGGAAGGGGTTGAAGGGACAAAACAACACCTGGTCCTGAACCCAAGTTGATTAGTTCACTACAGTTATTAATGTTTATGTTAACAGTAGGGTGATGGCTAGTGTTGGTAAAATAGAAAATTAATTAGGCCATGCATTACAATTTTAAAATTTAATATATAATAGATGGCAATTTCATTTAGAAAAGTATAAATTTTAATTTCCTTTGGAAGTTTTTAAGTACTCGTACTTTGGTATACTACCCATACAAGTGGTCTACCATAGGTTTCCATTCAAACTCAATAAGATACATGTTTACCTGCTATGGTATATAAAAACTGAATTTGATTTAATCACATTTTCCAGTTTGAAGTTGAAATTAGATCAAAACCAAAGCACCATGTATCCTGTAAATTTTAGTTACATGACATAACATTTTCTATGTTTTCTTGATACAGAATAACGTGACAAGCTGCAACATGCATGTACTGTCACGTTCCTCAAACAATGGTCTTATATTCAATATTTTGATTGGAAAGAGAGTACATTATTGGCACTGCATTCTGTTACATTGCTGGAGCCAATTGAAAATGTTCTTGAGCAATTGGTAAATAGCTAAAACTTCACCCATCAAAATTTGCAGTATCTTTCCCAGCATGTTTATAAAAAGAGAAGAATTACATGTTCTGCCAGCTCCTGCTCCATTTTCATCCAAAAGAGATCCATCTGTATATATGTGTATCCAGTTTTCAAAAGGATAATTTGTATGTATGGTTCTTAGGCTAGAATCTTTACCATATCAGGGAATATTTCATTTTTGTTAAGGGCCTTATTTATATTAAAATTATGATCAATTAGATCACTGTCAATTGGATTGATACCATATATTAAATTCTCTCTATTTCTAGGTTATCTATTAATTTTTTAACTTCTTGTATAAATCCAATTTGGGTTTTCATAGTTGAATAGATATTTAAGAATTATCCCATTTATCTGAGTGAGGGAGTCTTTTTTTAGTTTTGTGTTTTTTCCAAGGCTGTTTTATTTGATTTTGTTGTTGTTCTGAGGATTTCTCCACAGTATTTTAAGACTGGCTTTATATATGTACTGTATGTTGTATTTAATGTTTTTCTTGAATTACCCCCTTTTGTTCCTGCCTGTCTTTTCAATAATTTAAATCTTTTATTTGCTTTTCCAGTTACATGCTCTAACATTTTTCAAAACATTGTATATGAAATATTTTAAACTAGTTTGCATTCTTCTCGCTAATTGAACTTCAATGAAAATGAGACATTAATTGAAAGAAGAATCATTCTAATCTGGGGACTGGAGGGGGGCTTTAATCCCTTTAGCACCCCGCCACTGCTGTCACAGTGGCTTTGGTGAAAAGCTGCCAATTTCCACTATAAATCATATACAACAGAGGGAAGTGAAGTGAAGTAAAGGAAATGCTGTGAGGTGTCTACTGGAGTCCTGTTATCTTTAAAATTACCCAACAATTTGCCAGGCCATGACAGCTAAGAATATTTCAATATAATCATTTATGAATATAACGGATTAGGATATGAGGTACACGGGATAAAACTTTCTTACTGTCAAAACAGGCAAAGAGGTTCACAAATTATTTATTCCAGACCTAAACAGCTGTAAATACGAGTGTGAATCACAACAGAACTACAAGAAAAAGTGTCAAAACAGAACAGCTCACTAACAACATAATTCAGTCTCTCGTTTTACACAATGGAAGGAAAAAATAGGAAGGTTGATAAATGATGGCAATGACACAAATAGAGGATACTTATCTAGTGAAAGCATCACCGGATACACATGAACATATTTAACGAGGTGAATAAAAACCTTTGATTTTAAATGATGCATGCTTCACAATTAATTGTTTGTATACAGTGAATTTCTTAATATACAACAGTCCAAATATTATAAAGTACTGGGTCTCACAGAACTATGCATTCTTTTTTATAATGGTGGGATGGATTATGGTTTTGTTATACGATACAAGGAGTGAAAACTTTACAACTAGTTCTTTTGAGGATTATGTTTCACTAAACATTGAACCACGTATTTAGTTCATAAGGATATTATAAATTTAGACAATAAGATATAGTAAGTTATTGCAAACATTCTAACATTAATGAGTGTCCACACCAAATGATAAATGCATCAAAGTATAAAACGGGCACACTTCTGATTCTTATTCACCATGCAAGTTACACCTATCTAGTGAATAAATATTTAACAGTGACATTTAAAAGTCATATTTCTAATCCAATTTAACTACCACATTAATAACTTGTAGGCTGAATCTTGACACATTAAAAATCAAACATGTTCACTAGTAATGGTTAATTTCCATCACTTAAATAATCATCTTGTCACTATCCAATTAATGTGGAAGTTTACACAGTGAAGTTATAAAATATGAATAACATAAATATGTGGAGATTTTATACTGATCTGATAATAATTTAGTGAAGTTCTCTGTATAAAATCTCCACTCGTTTATGTTCACCATAATCATCTTGTCCCTTATAAAGTTACAATTTATAGTATGGTAAAATTTTGATCTAAGTTATAATACCGAGCTATTTTTTCAAGTCTAAATGAATACATTTTGTTAAAGACAAACATACTCCACTATTAAGAATTCTGTTTCTCCAGCTAACAGCTTCCAACAGAGTCTTAGGAAAGCATATCTTATTTTGCAAAAATTTACAAGATCCTTTTTAGACATGTGAAACAAAGACATGTGAATTTTTTTTAAAAATAACTATTATCATAACAATAATACCTGTAATATCTACAAAATACCAGTTAAGAAATTTAAATGTTCTTCAAACAAATCAGCTTTCACATGATAAAAACTAATTAGTGTCACTGTTTCAAGAATTTTAGGTCATTCTATGGTAATTGCTAATAGTCTGCACATAATATTGAATGTTTTAATACATAAATTACACCCAAGGACATAATACTATCCGCGCGCCATATCTTGAGCGCTGGATTTACGGGGAAGTGAGGGTTGGGGGGAACAAAACATAGCTACTCCGCCAGTCTTTCTGCAGTGTTGTCAACCAAAGAAATCATATTTCAGCAGAATCGCGAATATGGTAAGCGCACGTCAACAGCGTAAGTGTGGATGCCGAATTATAATTATTTCCGATGAATCATCCTCGCTATTTTATGTAGTGACATTTAATAGACAAGGATTTTAATGCAGTCCAATAATATAACGTGGTGACGGTATTGCGTAACAATTAATAACACGTCACAAGGCTTTAGTTATGAAATAAATCATTTTCCTCCGGGAAGAGAATGTTATATAAATAGGCTCAATATATTTACACTGGATGACTAGTTTTAAGCATGAAGAAGAGTCTTAGCAGAACATGCTTCACCATTTCGTGTTGTAAAACATAAGAGAGGTAAGGCATCTAAAAGTGGAGAAAATTAGAGGCCTAATTTTAAACGTATTTAATACGTTTTGTGAAAAGTTCGCTCAACTTTCAGTCCATGAAATTGACATCAGAGTTCACGGGAGTGTCAGAAATTAGCACATACGGTATTCTTAAAGAGGTGAGGAAAGTGTTGGATGTACAGTGACGTGTTTAAGCAATTCGAAAAATTGTATTTTTCCACATAACTCCATGCGTCAGAAAAGATAATGTCAATAAATAAATAAGGTTCCTGAGACAGAATGAAAGTTTAGTATTGAAGCCACTAGATGTCAGGGTGTATAGCGTACTTCGTGTTTCAATGTTGTCAGCTCAACCTACGAAGTTGAACGAAACCTACCGAATGAGGACTAGGGAGCCGAGCGCTCAAGATATGGCGCGCGGATAGTACTGATTTTTGTTATTATGCACCATGCTAACCTTGGGGTATGCTGCATATAGTAAGGACAAATAGAAGTTGGTATATCAGTAATATAGTAATATACTTGGGCGTATAGTCATGACACTTGAGCACACTTAATCCTGAAGTTTATGAAATTAAAATGCGCACACATCCTTACAATAACTGTTAAAATATTCTTTAGGAAGTTTCAAGAAAACACTATCCTGAAAATCACTGAAAGAGAAAGCATAGTTCAAGGGAGTATGATAATACTACAATAAACTTTTAGATACACAACATCTAGTAGTTCCATATACTTTCATGGTATATCTGATAAAATTCTTTAAATGTTAAGATTTTGCACTAATGACACTAAAACTTCTCAATACTGCCTTCTCATAGTTTATAAAATAATACATGCTAATAAAACACTACTTATACATATACTAAAAAAAGCAAAGAAAGAAAAATGTTTTCTCGCTTTAAAGAAAAGTAATGGAAAAAGAATACTGCCTCATTGCATGTAACTTGTGATGTAATACTTGAGAAAAATGTAGCTTTTTTTTGCCAAATACAATAAGAATGAAAATGTTTATCATGAAATTACCAAACTGAATTTCCGCTATATTTGTAGTAAATTCCAAACAACTGTAGCCCATATTTTAATATACATTAAGTTGAAAGAAAATACTTGAGAACTCCATACACAAAACACTGAATGACTATAATGACAACAGCACTTGGCGAATTTAGAAAACTACTGAATTTGAAAATGTGATAGTATATAAAAAATGTAAAACAAAGTAGTCACAAGTAGAGTATTTTTCAGGTGAAGACATTTATCTACTTTCTAAATGACAGCAATGCACTAAGTAAACGACAGTAATTTATTCTTCTCAACAACATTAAGATATCATGAATATCAATGCCAGTAATCATTAACATATTGTGAATTCTAAACACAACAGCACTTTCTTTACAGCTTAACACAATCCCTCCACACACCTAAAGAATTTGATAGTAAAAAGTTGTAGAATCCATCAGCGGGAAATCTTTAGAAACATATTTATTGTGTACTCTCTGGAACCTATTCAAAGAACAGAAACTTCTGCAGGAAGTTTTGCTTATTTATAAATATAGGTTTTACTTCTTTTCTCAGAATAACAACTTTATGATACCTGTAATTATATCTGCAATATTGCAATTTTCACTTCTGCATCTCCCTCACCCAAAAGAAGGTTCATAGCTACCTTTTAAGTGTTATTCAATCACAAAAAAGTCTTAATACTTTTTTATTTTACGAAGTATTGCCACGTTCTCATGTATTTTCTTCCTCCAAGAGATTCTTAATAGGTAGCTAATGTGTACTTACACGAAAACATACAACCTTCAGAAGTATATGAATTGGCATGTGGTCTCAAATGGGTGTAAACATTTTCCATACCTCGACTGAAGTTACACATGAAAGAAGAAAGAAGAAAAAAGCTAATATCTATAAAGTATCTCCTGACATGAACAATGTCTTTAATTATTCTGCAATAATTAAGTGTTAAAAATTCAAAGGCTCTTAAATATGTAGAACTTACCACAAAAGTAAAACTATGTCCTCAATGCCATATTTTTTTTTTCAGTCAGGCATAAAAAATGCAGAAAAATATCTTCAAGGCATAAATTATACATTTTCAAATTCTCAGTGTTAACAATGAATGAGGTAAAAACTGAAATACACTACAAATACCTAAATGCCATGAGAAAATATGTAGCATTTATTACTAATTTAAAAAAAAGTTCTTGTATAAATGTATAAATATAAAAATAACGAGAATCTATGCAAGCAATACTAAGAAATCATCAAACAAAAGAATATTCTTCTCCTTAATGCTTAAGAAAGTAATATTCTTCTTTTTAATACTTGAAATTCAATAAATAAAACTAAACATAAATGAAGACTGAAAAGAGATTCAATTGACTGTAGGATACTGAACTTTCGTTTACAAGTAAGAGCCATTATGGTAATACAAAAAGGTTGTCAAGATTTACAAAATTAATGTACTTTCTCTTCCAGCAGTGGATTTTTACTGTATTAACATCATTTCTAACAATATGGATTACATGATAGAAGAATGTCAAATGTACTCTTAAGTGAAAGTTAAAGAAAAGTAGTAAGAAATTACATCCTAGTCAAGAAGGCTACATGTTTTGACTATCTGAAGGGGGCTAAGACAAACAAGAGAATGATTAAACAGGTAAAACTGGACCTGGAAGAACAAATTTTGGAATGACAATAGATCTAAAATGATGTCTACTGGGCAACTGAAATTAGAGACAGTTCAGATGCCATGTCTCAGAAAATGATACTGGTTGAAAGAAGAGAATACCGCTTCTAATACATGAAATGTAACATACAAAATTTATCAAGGATTCTGCAAACATTTTGTTATTTTATGGCAGTGGAGAAGGCTTGCTTGTTATGCCATACATCACAGTTTTAGAAAATTAAAACAAGAGTCAGACTAGGTTAAAGAAAAAAAAGATTATTACGCTTTTTCAGTCCAGCAATCTTAGTACATGAAGCATTCTGAATGTAGAATGACTTTCAAATTCATTGTTTTCTAATAAACATATTTTATATATCTTCAATCTAAGCAAAGCTACAACTGTCACGCTCTTCAAAATATGCTCTAGGCAGCAACCATAATAGTGAAGTTGTGCTTTTAAATGCATATTTAATAGGATAGATTCCGCTTCACTCTGTCATCTCAATATAAGCTAATTAAAGTAATAAATTGTTCTTTTAAAAATTGCACTTATTCCCTAGTAAATTAAACTCGGTACTTACAAGAAACAGTCACCGGAAGAGAGTACACATACTGTACATGATGTTAATACAGTATATGCCATTACTACTGTTTGCAATGGCTTAATTAAATTTTAAAACTATATTGTTTCTCATCAGCAGGCTAATAAAGCAATTATGGGGCTGCCTTTAACATAATATCTGTAACAGATTCTCCATAAAAATGCAGCATATTATATTTCATATGAAATATGCTGATAATACTTAATTATCAGCAGAAATATAAGCACAAAGAGTACTTGATATTTTTAATATCAATAACATCCACAGAAAAGAACTTATTATATAGCAGCGGCTGAATGTTACCCTCTTAATTTCCTGCAAGGGATTCCTCCTCTTCCTCATCATCGCTTACATACTTGCGAGATGACCTCTTACGTCGGCCAACACCTCTTCCTTCCATCTTGCGACCTTTTAGTTTTATCTTCATCTTAACAGAGGAGTCAGGATCTGAGGCAATGTCTTCTTCCATTGGTTCTGCTAAGTATTGAAAAGTAGTGATTCATACTGTGTTAGGTTCAAAGTGGAAACACACATTACTAGCTATAAAGGCATATAGCACATTAATGATGATTCACACTTTTCATGCAGTTGCTACAATATTATGACATGGCTGGGAGAAGGAAAAAAAATGCAGATTTGGTGTTAATATCTGCACATATTTTAGAGTTATGCATCCCTAATGCTACCAACAAAACATATTCAAAAGGTATTGGAAATACAAAAATAATAATCCAGTTAAAACAATGGATATAATTCAGAACAGAATGTCAATTGTTTAAAAGCCTAATGCCTGTTGCTCACGGTCAAATTGTTTCGTTAAATTTATTGTACAACAAATTTAAGCAAACGTTTAAACAAATCCACCTTTGCTAACGGTAAAATGAGTCATCAAATGCATACTAGCAAATGATTCTCCCTCTGTGTACTAAATTTCGCAACATCGTAGTATTACCCTGCCACCTAGTGGTAGACTCCTGTACTCTAAATTTTTACCCACTCATACTCTGCTGCAAATGGTAGTTTGTTGTATCGTTTACATTAAAAGACAACAATTATCCAGATTAATTGGGATGGGACAAGATCACATTATTAAGATAATTTACAAAACTTATAAATAATTTATTTCAGTGTTATGATATTTACGAAAGACAAATATAACATGCGGTTTAAGCTCCACCCACTCGATATTCACATTTTGTTTCTCCGCGCAGCATGGCGACAAACTATCCTTGTATATTGTCGCCAACACTCCCGACCATACCAAATATTAAAAATGCGGAAGTGCCCCTTGTAAAAAATATTAAAACTGTGAGTGTGTCCCTTGTACCTAATATTAAAAATTCGAGAGTGCCCCTTGTACCAAATATAAAAAATTCGAGAGTACCCACAGGTTTGCCTTGTACCCAACAGTTTGTCAGCCTGTGTATCCTCGAAGAATTCGCTAGATCGTGGTATAAAAGGAAGTGCTTCGCTGGGGGAATTTCTCATGCGACGATGCACCTTATATTTTGTTTTTGCCATGATTTTATTAAAGTTGTCCTTTAAATCTGCCGAACATTAATACTTTAGCTATTTATAATTATTTTTGTAATTTTATAAATTTCACATCCTGTTGTTTCCTTTGCCCTGTGTATTTGAATTTTTCATATAAAAGAAAGCAAACAATGCGTGAAGCTTTGAAATATTAAAATCATACATTGTTTACGATCATTTAAAATAATTATGAAAGAAAAAAAAAATTACTACACCAAGAATCGAACCCGAGACCTCTAGCACCAAAGTCTAGCATCCTGCCACGAGGCTATGAAGAAATGATGGAAGCAAGCGTGAATCGTGCATATACAAATACGGCTCCTATGCCATCCCGCTTTGAATTTTCATTTCGTTTTTGTATGGCAACGAGTCGTGTTCTCGTCATGATTTTTATACTAATCCGTTCGGAATAACGATATCTACACAGGTATATACCCATGCTATTTTGATGTAGTTGCTACGCTAGGAAAATAAGAATATGTGAGGAAGGAAAATGGCTGCACTTGCAATCATTTGGCTTGCAGACAGCAAGTTCTCCACAATACCGCCCGGGGCGCGGGCTGTTCACGTTTGTTGCGCTGATTGGCTTTTGACAGCCTTTTGATAGCTTATTTGCTGGAATTAGAACATGACCTATATGCCGACGCAAATAACCAAACGTTTGCCAAAAGGCGAATTTGATCGTTAGCAATACCAATTTGTTGAAAAGTGATAGTTGTGCAATACATTTAAAGAAAAATTTGACCGTGAGCAACAGTCATTAGTTGAAAATAGCATTGTTTGTTTTTTACTGCATTTGTAACATATTTATAAAAACCATGTGCCCATGATTATTTACTCAACTGCTAGATGTTTTATTTAAATAATTTATTTAACAGAAAAATAATTATACCTATATATTTATTAACACTTACATCGTTTTTACATAAATTGCATGAACTAAATAATTTTTTCCTTAATTATATTCCGCAACAAATATAAATAATTAAATGAATAGAATGAATCTTGTTTTTCCATATGGGCACACAGATTCGAAATGAAAAATTATTAAAAAGTACCACAGACTCATGAACCTTACCCAAATCATGCATAAACAACTAAAATAATTGATAATTAAAAAACTAAAATCCATTTTTCAATGCACATTTCACAATTAAAGTGCGATGCCCGGGGAAAAAAAAACTTCAGATTCGAGTTCCCTATCCCAAAAAACCCTGCATAGTGAGTTCTGTCCAAGTCATTCAATGTTTTTTTTTTTTTTCCTGGTTGCTATGGCAATTAATCTCATAATTGAATCTGTCTTGTTGACTGTGCGTTTATGACATATAATGAAGTTTGATTTTTATATAATAGATTTTGTATAATTTAATTATAATAACCCTGGCTGAATGGAAGAGAATACCTAATGGCCTTAATTCCACCAAGTAAATAATAATTCATATTGTTATTCTGAAACTAAAACTCTAAAACTCCACGGTGCTACATCCCTTTGAAGGACTAGACCTGCCATCTGACTGCTGCGTCATTTACTGTATGCAGATGGTAGGATTGGGGGCTTGTGGTCAGCAATCAAACTCCCATAGCTGTTACTACTGACTTACTGAACTGGAGTCACTACTTCTTTATCAAGTAGCTCCGCAGTTTGTGTCATGAGGCTGAGTGCACCCTGTTTCAGCCCTCCCTACCTCAGAAATAACTGAGGGGTACCAGGGACCGAACCAAGACCTGTGGATCTGTAGTCAGCATCGCTAACCACTAGATCATGCAGGTGGTCATATTCCCAAATTGGATTTACTAATTCTGCTAGTAGCAGCAGTAATTGGACACAGGAGAAACAAGGGTCTGAACAGTATGGAGTTACCTTGGTTACTGATGCTAGAGTTTCTATAAAAACATAAATAAGGGTTCATTTTTTGTGTATCTTTGTTATTTAACAATGCTGTTCTGCTACTTAGATCTGTAATCTTCATCAGTGTGAGGGAATTTTGTCTGGCAGTTTTCTTCATATGCCTATAAATCTACAGTTATGGAACTGTCACATTTACACCCACGAATCCTATCGATCTAGGGTGGGAACGAACCCAAGAGTTTAATAATAAGTTTAATAATAATAACGCTGACAATTGTTTGGTTCTTCACCTCATTCACTAATAGATTCTGTAGTTTCAGATGTTAGCAAATATCACAAGCAAGTTAATGCATCACACGTTTTAACAGTCATACAATCATCTCCTATGATAATCCCAACCCGTAATTTCATGGACCCTAAAAATTGCACAAATGGTATTAGGTCTTGCTGTTTTCCATATTAGTGTGTTTAGAACAATGTAATTATTCTTCTCCTTTACTATTTAGGACCTCCATAAACTCCCAAAACACAGCCCCTAAAATATTGAAACTGATGCTATGATTTTGCTAATCAAAACACATCAAAACAACCAATAAAAATACAAAGAATCTATTCTTATAAATTGTTTTTGAAGTTGAATAATGATTTCTTGGGAGTTAAACTGGATGAGTAGAAGGATTGCTTCCAAGCAATTTGAAATTGCTATATACTTATAAAGAGATTTCAACTAAATTTTTTCATGGAACAAACAAGCAAGATGAAAAATTCTCAACATATTTTGTATTATATTAGTAATGTCTTACCTGCAGTTGGTCTTGTTTTCTCTTCCTCATCAGATTCACCTTCCTGCTCCAGACGTTGTCTGGCATTTGTAAATACTGACTGCAGTACAATTGAATCTTCATGTATGAGGGACGCTTCTTCGTTATATGTCTGAGCATTCTTACATAACTGCATGAAATCTCGTTCTAAATCATCAAAGTCCATGAACTGCAAATATTTTAATGAGTAACACAAATTAAAACAAAATTCCCAAACTGTTTCAAATCTGATAAACTCTTACCACTAATATTAAATTGTATTGGAATTTAACACAGTGAAGTTATATAACATAATAATTATACGAGGGGGAGTCCGAATATAAGTTTCCCCTGGTGACTGTGTCCAGAGGTGTGGATGAAAGACAACAAATATAATGAGACATTATATGAGTTAAAGGACCTCAAAAAACTCACAATATGCATATCCCAAAGGACTATACACCACACATTTCCATCCGCAAACTATGTCTTGAATTTCTTTTATCCTGGATAATTCACATGTCTCCATTCTAAGGAGTGTTGTGTCATTTGGATTTCAGACAAGGATGCAGTGATCATAGCTGTAAGAAAGTGACATGCCTCTCCTGGTATACATTTTGACTCGCATGGCATACAGGCTGGCAAAAGTACACAAGAAATGGTGGTGACTAGCATGAAATATAACACTACGTAGCTAAAATCTTTCTCTTTTTAACTGTATTGCTATGCTCTCTACATCTAATACAGTTTTAATGAAAATAATATAATCATATTTATATATACTTTTGGAGCAACCCTCGATCTAACAAATCAATGTAACGCTGAGCTCAAATCCAGGCTAGAATTTTTATGTCTATATTTTAATACTGAATAATTAGTTACAAGTTATTAACTTACTTTGCCCTCATCAATTCTCTGAAGAATTTTCTTGATATCCAAAGGTTTCTTAATTATTTCATAGTAATCTGGTAATTCACGTCGTGATGGAAGTTTCATAAATGGCTCACTCAGCACTCGACCATCACTGCAAAGAGAATAAACAATTTTGTAAATCCTTTGTGGACCTGTATTAACATCATCCAGATATATACATCCTGCAGGATGCTCAATACGAAAGATAAGTATTGTATTATTTTCTGTAACCACTGACTGGTTCTGGATTGCTATTCAGAGGATGCTGCAACATTTATTGCTTTGATAATAAAGATATTTTAAATGTAGTGAAACTGGTCAGTTTGTCGATATTTAAGGCTTGCTTCAGATGTGCTGAAAATGGTATTTTAGGACTTAACCTTTTCACGGCTACTGAGATATAAATGTATCGCCTCAAAAATGATATAAAAGCAGAGATTAAAATTAATAGCTTAATGCTTTATGTAAATTGTGAGGATTTTTATCTGTGTGTTGGGATTGTCATTTATGGAAAACAGGTATTTCCCTCATTGATTTCAAACTCTGATTTCACTTCATGAACGCCTTATTAGCAAAGGGTTAAGTATTAACATCAAACTTCAGGGTCAAATACAATGTTCCTTCTACCTGTGATACCTATGATACTGGTACAGAAAATATATACGAGTAGTTTTACCAAGTCTATAAATTATATATTTTGTTTACCTATCAGTGTATTTGATGACAATGTTCATCAGCTTCTTCATTTGTCTCTTCAGTCTGGGGTCCACTGAAGGAGTCATAGCTGCTGCTGTAGCTGCTGCACTTCTGCGCTTCTTGCCTTGCACACCCTCTTCTTCTTCATCATCATCTCCCTTCTTGCGACGTTTACGAGTTTTCTTGCGCATTTTCTTTTCTTCTTCCTCTTCTTCTTCTTCAAAGTCTTCTCCTGCTTCATCTATTGCCTGTAACAAATAAATTAGTGGAATTAACTCAGACTATGGGGAAAGCTACCTTTGGAAGTAGAGTTGTTGGGTGGTAACAAACAAGGGCAAAAGGAGATTTACAGGATTGTAATCTGGCTGGGTGCAACAGGATAAAAAAAAAAAAAATAAATAAAAAAAAAAATAAATAAAATAAATGTTTTATATGAGTTGACTTACACATACTTCTTTGCTTCACTTACCATTACTTTGGTATGACACACTTCAGGGATCCTCAACTGTCAAGGCACTGTATTTGAAAAAGGGGATGAGGATCCCTAAAATGCATCATACCAAATTAATGGTAAGTGAAACAAAGAAATATGTATAAGTCAACTCATACAATAGATTAAATTTATTACATCGTATTGCTTACAGTATTGGTTGTTTTCCGCAAAATGTGAAAGATAGAGTTCTTCAAATCTTCATTAAGTACATCATCAACCTAGTTCAACCTTGGTTGAGTAGATTTCCAATTCCGTTTTTAACCACTACATATGAAAAATTTATATGTTCTGAAATGTTTACAAACCTTAAGCCACTCTTTCTCAGTGAGACTGTCACTATAGTCCACCTCTTTCCTTTGCCTAGACCCTCTTCCCAAGTAGTTCTCTTCTTCTTCTTCAAAGGCCCACCGATCAACCTTAAACAAAAAAGTAAAAGTAAACATAATCAAATTCTTATTATCAATAATTATAGTGAGATTCATTTATTATATCACTAGGCACTGGCGTGACTTCATTACTACCACAGTCACAACTAATATATCAGAGTGTTTATTAAGTGCCAGAATGGTATTTTCTAAGATTACATGGTGGTCAGAAAAAATTTCTGTTTGTCCATCTGTGTGTCTGTATGCGTGAAACTCAAAAATGCTATATCTAGGCCTATACATAATAAAAAGGGTCATCAAACTTATTCATGTAAGTTATTCAGTGTACCACAACTTTCATGTAGACAACTAAGTGACAATTACTAATCCTACTAAATGACAATTACTAATCCTACATATGCTGCAATATATTGTTCAAACACTACATCATTTTTAGATTATATCCTAGTATAATCTTATAGACAAAAATTAATAGTTTTAATAATATGTTACAACTTATTTATATCTTTTTACAGAGTTGAACATAATTGGAAATAAATAATAAGTTTGTAAGCTATGCATACTCTCCTTTTTATAAGTTTTCTTTAAATTTAACAAGGGTATAAGGTAGACCATCAAATAGTATACTTAGTTCTACCTCACTGGATTAAACATGAAGTTCACCAACTTAGTACACACATAAATAACGCTCATAGGAAGAATGCTATTGATTTTGGACCAAATTGATTAACCGCTAACAGAGTAAAGACCCATTAATTATAAACAGGCAAATCATCACTATCACGTTGAGCAAAACAGCAGTCATCAAAACAAACAAACTTTTTTGGATTGCTCAGTAATTCGCTAAAAAATGTAACGTCTCTTCATTCAGATGCACCTTAATATTAATAGCTTAACCAGTAAATCCTCAAAATTAGAATTGTTTTTAGCTGGCCACTTCACAGATATCCTAAGTACTTCAGAACAGCTTGTCTATGTAACTATTTAACATTTATAAATATGTACCCTCCCATTGTCGCACTAGGTGCAAGGGAGATGGGACAGCAATATTCTATAAAAATTATCTTATATTTCGGCTCTTAAATGAATGTTAGTAATGCAAAAAAAATGTACCCAATAGAAAGTACTATGGGCTTCAGGGCTCACACTATGGTAGGGGAGTAATTTACCTGCCAACTCAAGCTATTGCAAAGTTTCCTCATAAATCATTAGAACTGTATTTTGTTAATTTATTGTGATATTCTTAGTATTAGTTAACTCCAATACAAATTATCTCAACGTAACTGGAATCTACTACAAGAGTCACTTTAATTAAGATTTCCTTAATATAATAATACCTACTTCGTCATCATCTTTAACAAGCCATTCTGGCAGTTCTCCTTCCTCTATAAGCCGAGACTTGCGATTTGGTCCAAGCTTAGCTTCTTCTCGCCGTCTCTCTAAGTCCATGCGAGAGAACAGTTCCAACTCACTTTCACAACGAGCAATCATGCGATTTACTGTATCATCTTCAGGAACTTCATTCTCCTCCTGCAATGATTTATAAATTTACATAGGCTAAATATAAATACAATTTACATTACATTTTTGGTATACAGATCATGATTTCAATAGTGAGCCTAATTATTGAAAAGTATTCAGAAACCACTTGATTTAACTGTTTGAGAAAAAATATACACCCACAAAAATAAAGACATATATTTTGGCATCCCTAAGGATAATGACCACTTGGAAGACCTAGACATAGGTGGCAGGACAATATTAGGATAGATTTAAAAGAAGTAGGATTTGAGAAGGATGGTTAGATGGAGTTAGCACAGAATAGGGTTGAATGGCAGGCTGAGGTATCGTGGCAATGAACCTTCGGGTTCCATAAAATAGATAATATTCCTTTGGCTTGCTTAGGAATTGTCTATTGCCATTGAGCAAGTAAGGATAATGACCTCATTTTCAAATTCATACAATCTGGAGGACATCTGGTGGATAGAGAAGCAAATCTGTCAGTAGATCTCAGCTGATGACAATGGGGAAGCCATTGAAACATATGTTCTAATTTGTTTAGTTTTTACTTACAAGAATTATGCTTTAAAGATTAGTATCTAATATTGACATTTCACAATGTTTTCCTGACTAAATTAATAAAATAAAATTCCTTATCGCAGCAGTTAAAGAAAACAATTTTAAAAGATTATTAAAATTTTTCAGTAAAAGACAAAATAAAACCCGCTTTCCTGACAAATCCAAGACAATAATAAAGGTTTGGAAATGAACAGGACAAGATTGCCTGAGATTTGCTTTATCAAGGGACAGGTAGATAAGGAACATCTTGAACACACCAAACCGACATCTTCCCCTCCATGTAACAAGTGCTTACCAGAATCTCTGTTCAACATATCCTTCCAGAATGTCCACAGAATCAAAACTAAAAATTATTACTATTATTATAAACTGCTACAACAAGCTGTTTTTATTGTCAGCTTAATTCAAACTTTCTAACACTTGTACAAAGTGGGCCAGAAGTCATGATCCCATAATGTTTATACCGTACTGTATTGAAATAACACATTTTCCAAAAGGGAAGACTAATTAAAACCAATTGCTAAGCTGAGAGAAAAATTTTCCTCTTCATCATACTGCTTGTGGCATTAGTTTGTCACTTTTCCAATACAGGAAGAGCACTGTTATGTTTCAGTTGCAAGTCAGATTTTTCTTGGTGCAAAGGTATATTAGGGGATTGTAGTCGATGTGAAATGCTGTGTTATTTTTGTGTTGTAAGCAATGGTGGGTACAAGCAAATGTACAAGTAAGGAACATCTCCAGGATATTTGTGGACTCCAGGTTGGGAATGGGTTAAGTACAACTTTCCTATGAGGATCAAAGAGGTAGATCTCTCTTTTCGAAAATGATGGTGCACATACCAAAACGTTAGATGTTTAATAAATTCTTGTAACTTTTTTTGTATATTTACTTCCTTCAATATTGGCAAATTCAATAAATAACATTTTTACGTCTCTTGTGGTATTTTATTATTTCATAAACTAAAATACTCGATTGCAACTTTTGGCCTACTCTGTACTTTTACTTATTGTAGGAATTGCTAATTCATTAAAAACTTCTCATAAGTTCATAGTGAATACTTGTAACTGGGTATTAATATCTGCAAGAATTTAGGAAATAAACATTTCTTAAAAATTAAAACTTAGCCTTAAGCAGGTTTTTAATGTATTATTTTTATGTTTGTAACAGGAATAAACTGAAGTGTTCTACATCACAAATAAAACAATTACCTCCTCTTCTGCTTCATCTTGATGAAGAATACTCTGTAGGAACTGCTGTCTTTCAGAACCTGTTGATTTCTGATCGAACATACCAGCTTGAATGACCTTCTCATCCATGTTGAGTTTGTACCGGGCTGCAGCTAAAATTCTCTCTTCCACAGAGTTTACCGTCATCAACCTGAGCACTCGAACCTCATTCTGCTGGCCAATGCGATGGGCTCTGTCCTGTGCTTGCAGATCCTACAACAGGAAATTAAAATATTAATTTAAGCATTGCAGACTCTCATCCTCACTAACTGGTTTATTAATCCAACCTTAAAAAACAGTTATCATGGTCTAGCGTTTGGTCTTGTTAACTATGGGTTTGGAAGCCCACTCAAGGTGAAATTTATAGGTTAAAACTCCATTGCTAAGTTGGGTACCTAAACTAATCATTCAGTAATACATACACTGAAATCAAAGTAAAATAATTAACACAAAATCGAGTTAGGTGGCTGAGATGGTAGAGGTCAATGAAATTTGCAAGATGCAATAAAGCAAATTGTTCTCAAGTTGACAAAAATTTGTGGAATTTCATTTTACAGCCTCCTATAACCCCAAAAACAGCACTTTTGAATCGCAAAATAATGCGAATTCACATAAATAATGCAAAAAATAAACATACCGGTAACCTCAGTTTGCAAATGAATTTTGGCAAAAACTCTTTTATTTGGACAAAACCATGCAAGTAATCCATTTTAAACAATATTTTCATAAAAGATTTCCTCAAGAAGTTGACGTAAATGAATACATATGCCATGATAGCATAGAAGGATATATCTCATGGTAAGGAAGAGCAACGATTTTTCACTCCAAATCCAACAGCTCACCGAGAAAGCCAAGAAGGAAAAAATTTAGATCAACCTACAATGTAAAGCACACTGAGTGCACTCTGGCACTACCACAGTCTGCTTCATATATTCTAAGCTCTTTACAATGCCAATCTTTTTTTTTTTGTAAGTTGAAAAAGTATATTGAATTGAACTTTCTAATTCATAAAGAAAATTTGCTATTTAATTATTAAATAAAATATTTGTTTTGTAAATTCTTACAGACTATGAACCTACTGAAACAAATTAATATAAATATTTCCCTCAATAAACTCAAATATAAGGTGGGAAGTTCAAATAAAGCTGATAGTGGCATCAGAAACAACTTGAGTAGTTCATAGTAAAGTTAATTGATTAATTATTTAACTTGCATTGCTATACCTAGGTATATATAATTTTTAAAAATATAACCACCAAATTAATAATAACACTGAATTACTGAAATTTTAAAACAAATTTTCCCTTAAATAAAACCACTTCCCTCTACCCATGGCCAGCGAATATGATTTGGTTTTTTTAATGGTTTCCCCAGTCATAAAGGCAAATGCCAATTTGCAATTTACATACCATGATTCATTGCTGCTATTTCATCCTTTACCATAATCAATAAAATTGGTATCAGTTGAAATTAACATAACATCATAACCCATAATAGAAAAGGTTGATGTTCAAACAAGTATAAATGAAGCAGGAAAAAAAATCACAAAATCACAAGGGGGGTGTTAAATCCCCTTTTAATTCCAGTTACGTATTTACCTGATGAGGGTTCCAGTCAGAGTCGAAAATTATAACAGTATCTGCAGCTTGTAAGTTTAGGCCAAGACCTCCTGCTCTTGTACTCAGAAGAAATAAGAAGTATTCTGAATCTGGACTGTTAAACTTGCGAAGAAGTTCACCTCTGTCTTCAGCCTTCGTTGTACCATCCAATCTCAGGTAAGAGAATCCTCGCCAGCTCAAATAGTCCTCCATGATGGTCATTAGTTGTGTCATCTGACAGAACAGTAACACTCTGTGATTTGTAGCTTTCAGTTTTGGCAAAATTCTGTCTAACAGTTCGAATTTCCCTGATGCTCGGTAAAGATCAGGCCTGGAAAACATAAATACACATAACAGAAATATAAAAAAATATTTAAAAAAATTAAAAAAAAAAATAAAAAATTAAAAACTATGAGTATGCTGTTTACCATTATAGTACTATAAGGGCATTGCAAGGGGCACCATGGGCAATGGTCACTGCCCCTAAGATTTTAATTTTTCATGCAACATTAATTATTCATTTGGCAATATTTTGTGTCAACATTAAAAGAAAGCCCCTCACCCCCTTGCTTGTTGCCTCTATAAGACTGTGATCTGTGAGCAGCCTTGCTGCTGTAAGATGAATTTTAAGCTAAATTTTAGGAATCAGCACATGAAAAGAGTCAGGTAGTCAGCCCTACATTGTACTCACTTTGTTTGGAGCCTGTTTCAACCCCAGGGCCATAGTGCCATCACAAGATTTAGGTCAAATTTCCTCACTAGGATCAAACCTACAAGTTTTAGGCTCATAGCAGAGTAGTCAAATCCAATGAACCAAATTGTCAAATTCAGGACATTAGCAAGAATTTCTAAATGGGAAACATCTGACTGAAGTCTTAGATAAAAAGAGCAAAAAAAAACTAGGAGAAAGACAACTGAAGAGGAAAGTATGGACTGAAGTACACTGAACTCTTGATTGTTCGTGTTAATGGGAGGGATTAATCCAATTTTATGACAAACTTATTGGCAAAATAAGGCAAAACTGCAAAGTCTTCATTTAAAAAAAAAAAAAAAAAAAAATATATATATATATATATATAGATAGTAAAAGTAGATAGTATTAGATAGTATTATATAGTAAAAATTTGCTTTCAAGGTAAAGTGTTAGTTGATTTTTCACAAAATTGCAGATAGTCCTTTTTCCATTGTATGCACGATAAAACTTCAAAACACAACAACATTTAAAAATTCAGTCGGTGTAGAGGAACAGGAGGGACTTCCATTCCTTCCACTTAGTGTTCCCGCAGAAGGCCTAGTGGGTGGGCCAAAACGTTGAGTTTAATAGGTTATGTGACATCCATTGTGAATTTTTAAACTGTGTTGTGTTTTGAAGTTGATTTTCCATTACGCTTTCAATTATCTTGAAGAAAGTTAGAACTATTGAAATTGGTCTGTAGTTTTGGGGTTTATAAATGGGAATAGTTTTAGAAATTTTTAAAGATTTGGGGAATATATCTTGATTTAGGCAGTGGTTTATGTCTATTGTCAGTGGTGGAATAATAAATGGAAATACTCTTTTAACTAGATTGGCATTTATATTATAAATATCCTTGCTTTTAGGGCTTTTAAAAAAATTATTACTATTTGGTTACGTCAGCTACAGTGACTGGTTTCCATTTGAAATTATTTGATGGAATTTGTAAGTTCAAGTTTTTCAAAGGCGTAAAGCTATATTACTATGTATTTGTATAAACTCTGTTTGATTCTAGAAAGATGCTTACAGGAGATTTTATAGCTTGCTGTGTGATTTCTTGTTTTAGAAATATGAAAATAAACCAAATTTCACCTAATGTTCTTTGCAACCTACAGAATTCACATACACACACAGTTTATTCCAAGGAAGATGGTAAATGTGGGGGATTATATAGCTTGCTGCTAGGTGTGATATTTTTGTTTTAAAAGAATGAAAAAGAGCCAAGTTAGATGATGTAATGTTCTTTAGATCTATTGAATTCACATCAGTATATAAACTCAGTTTGTTACCAGAAAGATGCTAAATATAAGTAAAAACGTGAATAAGCACATTTCTAGGTGGGAAAACATGTCACGCTTCCAACCCTACTTCTCTGTAACACGATTCCTCATCCACCCCATCGATCTCATATCATAATTATAACCACCATTGTATAGTGAAAAATATATGCCATTTTAGATTATATCTGTGTCCACCTGTAATCTGTGCTAGCAGGTATTGACATTTGAAGAGTGTAACCCAAATAGCTGCTAAGTGCCATTTTTGTTAAAAATTAGTTTTTGCATCAAAACCCATCTATATGTCATTGCCAATTGACCCAAGACACGGCAATGTGCCACAGTATTTAGTTTAGTTCAAACATTGATCACAAGATAGAAGCTCTGCTATGTCCCTCATGCATTTAGGAATACATTTTTTACTGTAACTCTTAAACAACTTTTTGGCACTTAGCAGGTATTTGGGTTACACTCTTCATTTTCTTTCCCCTCTGCATGAGGCAAGCGATGCAGCCCCAAGGGGAAATACAGGCAGTACTCAAAGCAGCATGGCCGAATCAGGCCATTATGAACACCACTGGTCTATAGATACATCAAAATATATAATTTTTGTTGTATCACAATTCAGGAAATGATACCTAAAGTAAATTATTAAGTCTATAACTAACTCACCCTGACACCACACCAGTCTGACAACCCACATGATCACAGTATTTCTCCTCAATGTTCTGGAACATGAAAGGGTGATTGCAGAGTTTTCGGAGCTGAACAATTGTATTCATCAATGCCTTTGCTCCTCCTTTGCCTTGCTTTCCCTTCTCAGATCCATCAGTTAGTAGGACTCCTTTGCTCTGCATATGTCTGAAAAGGAAACACAGCTGATGATTACAACTACCGTGGTAAACAACTAAAATCCTCTCCAATGTTAAATTATTTGGAATCAAGGCTTGAAAATAAATATTTGTGAATATTTTTCTTCAACCCATGATTTTCTGTAAACATAAAACTAGATTTTATTAAATAGGTTATATTAGGCATATTAAATTATTAAAACCAATAGAGATCTGCAAATATGGGGGAAAAATTACTATACATTAGTATACTCACTGATGAATTTTGATATACTGGAAAAGACAAAGTGATTAAGAAGCACACGGAAAGTCCACAGATGCGCAAAAGGAACTTCCCAAGAAAAGATTTGGCTGTTAAAAATGTAGTTGAAAATGAGGATGAAGATCTTTGAAACGTAATGGTAAGTGAGGCAACAAAGTGTCTATAGTTAACTCGTATAGTAGATGACACAGTATCACTTTAGGCCTATAACCTATAAATTCATAGAAGCTCATTTTGAAGTAATATTTATTCATTATTAAATATGAGAGGTTAAAATAAATTATAGAGAGGCATTATAAGGTGAAATATTGAAAATAACGGTTAAATAATTGTACTTATGGCTGTTTTGCACAAAAACAAAGTACAAAAACGAACATTGGAGGTTAATCCCCCTATTATACAGTTATAAGGATTTTACCTGTAATATTTGAGTAGAAGTAACTTTCTGCTTGTTGTCTATGTCTTTTGTTCACTTCAAATGTATAGAAGACACCATCTAACCCCCCACTTAATGTGTGTCTTATTCCCCCCCCCCCCCAATCCTTTGCTCCTGAATCTGAAACTGACCTGTGTTCATAGGTTAATGTTTGAGTGCCAGACTCTTTGACATCAAACCAAATAATACAAATCAGGCTCATCCAGGGGCTAGATAATTCGTTGTGAATACGCTTTCCAGCCCCTATGACTGCTCAACCAGGTCTGAGCATTGTTCATTGGCTATAATACATATGGTTGAACTCAAATCAATAAGAGATGGGCTCAACCAGGGCTGCTGTGGAACAGAAAATATAAGGAGATTCGATGCCAACTTAAATAAAGAAGAACACCACAAGAAACCAGAAGTACTAGAAAGTTTCCGTGCATTCCGCTGTACTACTTGCTCTAATTAGAGAGAAAAAAGGTCATTTACCTATACAGCACTCTCTGTAGCCCTGACATGTCACACTTGACAATGTATTCCACCTTATCAGGCAGCTGTGACTCCACTTCTTTCTTCAGTCTTCTCAACAAAAAAGGCCTCAAGACCTTATGTAGACGACGAATGATCAAAATAGTTTCTTCTTCATTCAATTCAACCTAAAATTAGTAAAACAATTAAACAAAATACTTCTTAAAGATTTCATCTGAGTTATAATTATTGTGAGCTTTGAATCATAAATAACCCCCACAATATGATACATGCTTCGTCTAACAGAAACTTATACAGTGGTCACCCATGTAAGCTCTGTACTGAATCAATGTAACCTATCCCAATGATCAACTGTGAAATGTTGGAACTCAGAATGTTCTGGTTTTTAAAAGTTTTAAACAAAATCCATATCATTTCCTCCATTTAATTGTACTAATATCTGAACTCTGGACTTCTAACACTAACACTGGATGAAAAGGTTTAACTTATCCAGCTTTTGGCTGCTACTAGCTCTGCAGCCATCATCTGGGAAGAAGTGAGCAAATGGAGCTACTACTAAGAACCTGAACATAATCAGGTCAGGAATCCAGCAATAAGCTAGCTCCAACAAAATTGACCAAATCAGGGCCAATGAATAAAACTACAAATTCCAACCAATAGTGCCCAGTACTTCACCACAAGTTTTTCTGTCTTCTGATTGGTTGCTTGCCACCAATTCTGTTACAGTATACAGGAGTTCCAGCTCATGACCACACTTCTTGTCAGAAGATGGCTGCAGAGCGTGTAGCAGCCAAAAGCTCGGACAACCTTTTCCCTCAGTTAGAATCCCAAGAAGCTTACATACATAACCAATGATGGGAGGCCCTGTGATAAACTTGTGATTGCTACAGCAATTAAAAATTCCCTTAAAATGAATAAGAATGACTGAAAACATTGAAAGATGTAAAATAAATCTTTTAAAATGTAAAAAATTATCAAAAAGGTGTTACATCCGTTATGGGATTAGGCCTACCATCCAACCACTGCATCATCTACCATAGACAGACGGCAGGATGTGGTCAGCATGCTGATACCCATAGCCGATAATAATGGTTTCCATGACTTGAGCCATTACTTCTCTGTAGTTCCTCAGTTTGAATCAAGAAGCTGAGTGCACCCTGTGCGAGACCTCCCTACCCCAGAAAATCCGAAGAGGTATGGGGGTCAAACCTGGGCCTGCAGATCTATAGCTAGCGATGCTAACCACGAGACCTCACAGGCGGTCTATCTAAAATGAGCCAAAAACACTGCATTTCTGCAATCAGTGACTTGGAACTGGGATTTTTACTACCGTTTTTATCTGCGTAATAGACACACTTTTTTCCCCCAGACTTTTATAACAAAACACTAGGGTGCATCCTTTATATGATGCAAAAAATTTAGTGAAAAAATACATGTATTTAAAAAATGAGCCAGCTAACTACTGATAGTGTACATATCGATTTATCAGCTGTGCCTAATATATATAGTGTCGCATATATGATGATCAATAGTTAACAGTTGCATAAACCGATGAGAAACAACACACACATTACACTCAGACACAATAAATTCTCATCAAGCGGCTATGATATAGTGTTCTTTCACAAAATTGATAACTTTCAGTCTAAAACTCTCTATATAATAAAACAAAATGAAGCAATTTGTATACAGTAGAGCATGTCAATAAGTTAAAATCAATCAGAAATAAAAACACTTGTTGCTCCACTTACATAATATTAGGCAGGAAGATCGAAACATTACGCCACATTGGAAAACAATGACTTTACCCTTTACAATTTACACCTAAAATTACAGAAACATTTAGGAAACGCGGTTTGGGACAATTTTTGCAAGATTTTATATAATAGACTTAATTCAAGTATGTCAACAAAAACACAAAGACTCAAGAAGAAGGTAATGAAATTACGTAATACCAACACTCGTGAACCCGAAGTTAACGAAATAAGTACAGGAGATCCACCAGATAATGTAGTAAATTTATCTAACCTGACTTTTGAAAAAAACGAGATAAACTTTTTGAATAAAGGCCTAAAGACGTGTATTGACAACTCCAACAAGATTGAGGATTACATAGTTGATATCGAGATCGCCACCAGTACGATCAAGACGGAAAAGAATCTTACCAAAACAAAATGTCTACAAATTCTTAAGGACATACCAGGAAATAATAAACCAGCAGACAATAAACTTCTGATTAAGAAATTGAATGACAAACCAGTTTACTACCTGAAAGCAGATAAAGGCAATAAAATCGTTATTATGAATCAAGAGGATTATATACGTAGGACGGAAACTATGCTTCAAAAACCGGAATACGAGAAACTCACGAAAAGTCCGTTGAATACTTTCATAGCCCAAACTAAGAAAGCAATTAAAGACTCTCCTCTGATTTCAAAGACAGAAGAAAGGCAGCTTATAGTGAGCAACCCCCAGCTACCTAAACTTTATTGTTTGCCTAAAATTCACAAGAAAGACGATAGTATGAGACCTATAATAAATAACATTGATGCCCCTACTTATTTACTGGCTAAATGGTTGACTCACAAATTTGACCGATTGTCGAAATTTGAATCGCTGAGCATAAGTAACTCGTATGAATTAATTGATAAAATCAAAAACATTTCTATTGGGACAGATGAAATGTTAGTTTCATTTGATGTTTGCGCTTTATTTACGAGCATTCCGACTGAAAAACTACCAGATTTACTGAATAAATGGTTTGTACTCAACCAATTCACCAAAGAGCAAATGGAAGGTTATAATTTATTGATAGGCCTATGTATTAGCCAAAACAGCTTTTGTTTCAATAATAACTATTACAAACAGGCCACAGGATTAGCTATGGGGAATCCATTATCGCCTATGTTAGCGGATTTATATATGAGCCACCTTGAAGTATTGGTTACCAAAGCATTTCCACACATTTTTAAATATTGGTACAGATACGTGGACGACATTTTTGCGATTGTCCCACGGAAATTCTTGAATGACTCAATAAAATTGTTGAATTTACAAGACCAGGCCATCCAATTCACGATGGAAACAGAACAAAACAATAGCTTACCATTTCTGGATCTGAAGATTATGAGGAACGAGGGGAGATTGGATTTCGGAATTTACAGGAAAGACACGCACGTTGACAACTACATTAAATATAATGTTTACAACCCAAGATCACACCAGTTCGCTATATTTCACAGCTTAATACACAGACTGATATATATTCCATTATCAGAAGTGGAATATAGGAAAGAATATATACATATAAAGAAGGTCGCTGTGCAGAATGGCTTCAATATGGAATTCATCGATAAGATGATTTCTAAACATAGAAAAAGAAAAATGATCAGAGACAATTGCACCTTAGCAAACAATGATAATGAGAAGCCGATATATAGGAAATTCACCTTCCACCCGAAAGTATTTTACAGGTTTGAGAAAGTATTCAAGGACGTGAATATAAAACTGGCTCCACAAAATAAATTCAACCTTAGGAACCTACTTAACCACCCATTAAGAAATAGTGTTCCCAAACTCAAATTATCAGGCATTTACCAAGTTGACTGTAAAGATTGCCACAGTATATATATCGGACAAACCAGAAGAAACCTTGAAGCTAGAATGAAAGAACATTTGAACAACGTCAGATTGATGCACACGGAAAAATCGGCCATAGCTTTTCATGCATATACATGTGACCATCACATTAATAACAACATAAAATTGTTAAAACATGTTAAAAGACCTTTAGAATTAATGACATGGGAGAAGATTTTCATTTTAAAAAATAAAGACAGGGCAATGAATTTTGATATACCATTGGCCGACGAGATTTTTAGTCTGATCCTGGGGAAGACAGATGGCAGCACAGCGCCAACTACAGACTTGGATCTCCCAGCAACACACCAGTCTACATCCAGCTGAGGATAAGGAAGCTGATCTTCCTTGAAACCGGTCCTGCCTAATATTATGTAAGTGGAGCAACAAGTGTTTTTATTTCTGATTGATTTTAACTTATCTCTATATAACTTGAATATTTCAGTCGGTTCTTATCTATTGTCCAAACATAAGTTGATCAACAAAACTGACTACTGCAAATGTTCTAAGAATACTGCGATATAACCATATTTGACAATCTTGTTGAATGTTACTTTGTTCGTTAATAAGAACCAATCACGTTTACTTTCATGCATTGTTTAAAAACTTGAATTTAAAAATAAGCAATCCAATCTTACAACTCTTACAACTATTTTTGTTAGTAACAAAATGCATCTATTATGGAAGGAATTTTATTTTTTAGGGCAAAAAGTTGGGGTGTATCCATTATGAGGGGGAATCGATTATGTGAGTAAATACGGTATGTTTATGGGCTTTGCATAGGGCATTAAAAAGATAACATGTCATACAATCTCCACCTGGTTTATCATGATCCCTCAAAGAAAAATCCTGCAGCTGATAACAGTTGGTGGTCTGTTGAGCAGAAAGCGTGCACTTTGGTACTCACCTTTTCTCCTGTTGTTGCAAAAGGAGCATTGAACCACTGCTCAAATGTGCTGCATGACTTGAAAATGGAAGGTAAGAGGAAGTTTAGGAGAGCCCACAGTTCTGGAAGCTTGTTCTGCAGGGGAGTTCCTGTGAGTAGCAGTCTATGTGTGGCCAAGTAATGAGTATTCAGAACTTGAGTTAGCTTGCAGTGATGATTCTTCATACGATGACCTTCATCAATGATCATGTACTTCCAATGCAGCTGAAAATATCAACAGTGATTAATGTAAGATTGTTTAATTCAACAACTCTTTTTGATTACAAAAGGAATTATGTTACACTCACGTAATTTTCTCTACCCTAAGCATGGACAATATGATAATACAACTTGTTTAAGAAACAGTATTCTAGGGAGTATGTATTCTGTTCTTTCAGAGGTTTATTGTTTCCTATGCAAGACATTTTCTAATAAATTCAAGATAACATGTCATCTTACTTGTCACATCCTTAGAACATATCAAACCCAATAAAAAATTCAGTTTTTATTCAAATTCGCTGTTCTCAGACTACATGCTTTTCTGAAACCCGTATATTTATGTTCAGGGGACCTCAAAACGTGTATTAATGTTGCAAGTTTAACAACAGATTTAATTTTGAAAAGTTATTATGAAACTTTCACAGTGAACTTATAACATTTTTTTTTTAGCAATGTGAATTAACTAACACACTTAACTCCACTTCCAAAATTTTTGGTAGAACATGTTTTGCAAGCCTTCGCATGCATCCTCAACTACATGCAAAACATCTTCTACCAAAAATTTGGTTAGTGGAGTAATTCTCAGCACGACCCTCAAGAATGTACGGAGTCAGCAGAGGAGGAGAAACGAGACAGAATACAAGCAGCGAATCAGAGGAATTAAATGACCAAAGCTCACAGAACACCGATGTCAGCAACAGATTTACTGAAAATAGGATTCCCGAACGGATAGCAAAAATTCGGAAAGAGAGAAAAGAAATACTAAAAGAATCTAGAATTGTTGAATTAACTAGAAAATTTCAATGTGAAAGATACGCGTTTTCTAGATTAACCGATAATAAGATACTTGAATTTATTAGAAAATATTTAGCTGCGTTTTATGTTGGAAATTTTATACACATTGATGGGATGTCAAAGGCGTTCTGTGAACTTTGGTTAAAGAATGAAGGGCTGCCAACACGGGATAGCCTATTTGAATTATACGTGTACTGTATTTTCCAAGATGTAGTGCAGTGGAATGAGGAAGCTATGTTAAGAAGTCTGACACAGCCTGCATGAGGGTGGAGCAGGTAGAAAGAGCCTTTCATACAGTGAGGCGTTCCAAACTTTCACTTCTTTTAGTCCAGTGCCCATTCAACTGTTAAACACTACACTACAGTTACTCAGTTACAGCTAATCACTTACATGATTTTCAACCCCTTTGTGTACTGTAGCACTGGACATATACTGTAATAAATTGAGTTACTGTACAGTATTTTATTTTGTGCTAAAGTTCTCTACTTGCCTTTTATTTAATCTTTCTTTCATAATACAGTACAGTAAATTAATATAGCACTGTATGCCATTTTCATTTTTTAAAAAATTAAACTTTGTTTTGTGCCACTATATGTTAAGAGAACGGATCGTGGCATTATAACGAGGGTTGACTGTATTTTGTATTTAAATAAGTTATTATTTATAAAACACTACAGCCTTGTTATTGAGCTCAGTCCTGCAGTCCTTACCAGTACTCTTTCCTCCTCCAACATATTCAAAAAGCTTTATAGCTGATCTTACTCTCTTCCTGCTTGCTCATTATTTAAAGTTGGTAAAATCAGTATGTTAGTAATGATTCCTCTGATCTGAAAACTGTTTCAGGGTGTTGGGGAAGTTCATTTTCTTACATAATTGTGAAGGTGGTAATAAACTAGTGTACTGAAAATATACAAGATAAATACCTTGGCTAGCATGCCTTTGTCCTTAATTACATATTCATATGTAGTGAGAAGAACATTAAACTTCGTTGATCGCATCTGACTCTGGATCTGTCGTCGCATGGCAGGGGAACCTTTATATGCAACCACTACAACCGATGGAGCCCATTTGTCGAACTCCAGAACCCAATTAGACAGAGTGCTGCAATTTTAACACACGATGTAAGTGATATCCTGCATTATGACTATATAATAATTAAAGCCCGGATTTTCATGCACTATCAAACTTAAAAACATGCATGCATTCAGATAATTATTCAACGTCTTCAACAATGGCTAGTGACTGACAAATTCAAGCAGTGAACATTCTGTTATAGCAGTTTTCTTTCAATGGAAGGTGGTGGGGGTAAGCGAGTCGGCATTTTCTTTTGTAGCCTGATGTATTATATTATTTATACTGTTTATTTAGAGTAAACAGTAGTTTGCACTCTCAAATTCTTGCAGGTGGCAGACTCTGTTGCCAAGTCAATCAAATAACAATGGTAATACAATACAACATTTTTAACGTTTCTTTGAAAAGCCGTGATTTTAGGGAGGCACATTCATAATTTGCACAGTTATGCATGGTAACTTGACATTATGCACTAAAACCAGATAATGAGGGTTTATATGCATTAAAAACGTCTGAATATGCTATATTAAACAAACAAAAATCCAAAACATGCATTATGCATGAATTCTGCCATAAAAAGACCGAAATATGCAAACATGCACGGAAAAAGTATGGTTATTTGGAATCCATAAGTCATGTAACGAGTAACTACAAAGTTTGAGAAGTGCAACCGAAGTATATAAAAACATGCATTTGCATGGAAATCCGGGCTCTAATAATAATAATAATAATAATAATAATAATAATTAAGGAATCGCGCACAATGTGCATTATCTTAACCTAAGACTTAACCTACTGACAAACACCCAGTCCTGAACCCGGGAAAGGGATTTATACTACATCTGTTTTTAGTTGGCATGAACTTGTGGCAGCTAATCATTAGTGAAGGGATTGAAGTGTTAAGTATACTGAAAGAATGTGCATAAACCAGAAACTTCTGGTTCAAATGTTACTACATGTTTCAGTTTTCACGTTTTTATAGAGAAAAGTAGCAGTGGTGGGTTATTTGGTGAGTGTCAAATTTTACCTTGAAAATTATCTTAAAATACATCTGTTTTTTTTTAAAATTCTTTTTCTTTTTTTCTTTGGTATGTATAATACTTCTGCCTGGAGGAGAAATCAGATACCAGGGAAATGGCAATATAGACAATTTTTTTAAAGAGTTGGACAGGTAAATACATTGTTCTCTAATGTCTAGTGCATGGTCTAGTGGTTAGGGTTGCTGACTATGGATCCCCAGGTCTGGTTCGATCCCCAGTACCTCCTTGGATTTTTTTATTGCAGGAAGGTCTGGAACAGGGTGCACTCAGTCTCGTGATGCAAACTGTGGAGCTACTCGATAAAGAAGTAATGGCTCCAGACAGATTAGGCAGTTGTCAGTTGTCGAAGGGATGTAGGACCATGGAGTTAGTGGAGTAGAGTATAGAAGCTATGTAGACCTGAGAAGGTTGAGAATCCCTGGTTTTGAGCGAGACAATCAGTTCATGGAGGGGTTATGCCTGTCAGCCTCAAACACTTTTTGGCCCAGGATTGGTCCCAATTATTATTTCTGTTGCAGGTTGAGTTGACTCCAGGACCACAGTGCCATTAGAAGAATTAGATCAATGATCTCATCGGGGGAGGGGGGGAGGACTGAACAAGTAATTTTGCTGGAAAGGTTGAGTCAGACTGAAAAATTCAATGCCACAGTTGGGATCTGAACCAGGATCTTTGGCTCTCAGTGCCGCTGCTCTACCATTGAGCTATCGTGGCAATGTGCTGGTACAACATTAAATTCTCCAACTGACTCACATATCCTGGTATCCAAAGCAATTTTGCTAACTGCACTCTAGATAATGGGTAAGCATAGAACTGTAATGTTAAAAACTAGTTGATTAACAATTTCATAACAAACTAAAAGAGATACTTCCTGACACATGATAAGAAAATCAAATTAATTCAGAGGTATGGTGTAAGGATGGTGTTTCTTCATCGCCATTCTCATCATAGTTATCGCTATAAATTTTGGAGCGACTTCCTTTTCTAGCAATATACAATATTCTTCTTTTAAACACTATATGACTCTTCTTTACAACTGTGCCAGGCTAAACCAGACGGAGTATAATATACTTTATTAACCTTTATGACAGAGGACTTTTCAAACTTTCAGCTCAAAATACTTCACACATCTGAATGAGTTACAATAATGACAAAATTGTTACGTAATATAGAGGAGAATTACAATGTGCTGAAATTGAACCCCAGTTTTCAGTTTAACCTTCCTACTACACATTATCTTTGTTTCACTGAGTCCCATCAGGGTCATATAACCCCCAAATAATTTACATTTTATATATGCTATCGGTAGTATTGCAATTTCTTAATGAACTGGCCTTGAAATCAAGGCAACTATATACTGTGAACACCGCTTAATGTAATCGCGGATAATGTTATCACTTTTATGAAGTTCCATACAGATAAATAAATGCTGTTTATTGTGATCAAAGATACGGTTTATGTTATCACATTTTCCTTTTTGCGGCATTATTTCCAAGTACTGTACATCATTCAAAATTTGGTTTTTAAGAGTTACATTTCTAATTCAAGTGTACTGTGTTGTACTGGAGGTAGTAATTCTATTCCTAGCATACAGGATGACCAGTTTGAGGGGGGAGAAGTTCTATGCTTCTGTTGAAGCCTCGTATGTGGAAGATTTATGTTGGTGCTATAATCGATTGTAATTGAACTATATACATCCTTTTAATGCTGGAATTGAAACGTTTTTCTTGTCTCCTGAAAAGATGCCATTTTTGAGACATGAGGTCTCACATCATAACTAACAATTTATTTCTTAGTTCTTAGTTCTTATGGTATCTCTTATAAACAGGAATTTCTTGAAAGCAAGACTACCACTTGTTCACTATTTAACAATTTTTTTCTACACAATTTAATTTACGGAACCCTAGATTACTTTGAACTTCTGTGTTAATAACTGCCAGGTATACAGACAAGAAAATAATTAGAAACACTATACATACGAGAGAGGTACAATGATGAGGAAGGGTCCATTGACTTTCTTCCTCTCCATCAGATATGTAATGAGAGCAATGGTCTGGATCGTTTTTCCCAACCCCATTTCATCAGCAAGAATGCCATTCAGATTGTTGTTAAAGAGTGAAACAAGCCACTCCAAACCCTGAAAATAAAATAAAATTAAATTAAATTTTTCTTATAAGCTATTCCCAGTACACTTGTATAGGAATGGCCAAGGTTTAAATTTACACTTTTTTGTTTTCATGATTGATGTAAAAAAGTTGGATTTTCCAACAGACAGAAATGCACAAATTGTACAATACAATAAAATTTCATTGAAATACAAAATGATGGATGTGAACGGCAAACACACAAAGATCTTTAATACTAGTATTAAAATCATTTCAATGAGCTTAAAAGATAAATTTGTATTTTTTTTTTTATTTATTCGTTTCTTTATCAGCATGCCCCATTACAGTAGTAATATTACATGCATAATCTATAACTTATTCACGTTGTATATCCTAATTTAACCAATTTACATAGTATATCCTACATTGGCCTGATTACATAGTATATCCTAATTTTCTCTATTTACATAATACTCTTAATTAGCCTATTTACATGATATATCCTAAATTATCCTGTTATTTCCTAAGTTATTCTATTACATTATATATCTTCAGTTAATCTATTTACATGATGTGTCCTATATTAGCTATCCTAACTTATGTTTTTTACATAGCACATCCTTAATGAGTCTATTTACTAGGTGTATACTTAATTATCCTAATTCACATTGTATATCCTAATTTAACCAATTTACATAGTATATCCTACATTGACCTGATTGCATAGTATATCCTAATTTTATCTATTTACATAATACTCTTAATTAGCCTATTTACATTATATATCCTAAATTATCCTGTTATTTCCTAAGTTATTCTATTACATTATATATTTTCAGTTATTCTATTTACATGATGTGTCCTATATTAATATCCTTAATGAGTCTATTTACTAGGTGTATACTTAATTATCCTATCTGCATGGTATTTCCTTAATTAGACTATTTACGTGGTGTGCCCTATATTAACCTATTTACTTGACATTAGCCTATTTACATGACATATAAGTGTATGTGTATATATATAAATTTTTATGCTTTTATGTACATATTAATGATTTCTTCGCTTTGTTCTCATATCTTATCGTACACTTAAATTTGTATTATCTTATTAATAAATATACTTTTGAACACAGATATAAATATTAATATTCATTACCATTTATTTATCTTTCTATTTATCTTACTGGAAGTGCCAAAGTACACAACTAACAAGGGAACAATACAGGTTGCCATGTCGAAACCTACCCTCAAATTTTGCATATTATTAGGTCTTTATCACAGATAGACACATACAAAAAATTAGCTGCTCAAACGAACTGTAAATAGGTCAAAACTTTTTTGTATCGTTCCATAAGTAAACGCAAACATCTCCTGGATCAATTTAATTCATCACAGAAGTAAGGAGGCATTAAGAACTGAAGTGTGTTAAAAATTGTGCATAGTTACCTAAGTAAGTACTGTGCCATGTGTAGAAACCGAGTTACATTATCATTTGGTGTCTTTTATTCAGTTCGTCGTGAGAAGTTATTTATTGCTTCCAGCTTTGACTCCCAGAAATATGGTAACCTTAGGCAAATATTATCAATAAACAGACCTACAATTTTCACAAATAACTGTTAAAGTATAAATTAATGTAGATAATTAAACTAACCATTAATGAAAATTGTTTGCATTCCAAAATTTGTCCAACTTTTAAACAGAATAGGTGAAGTTCCATTTTCGATTTTTTACTCTCATCTTTTTGGCACTGGCTCTGAATTAGAAGTCTTCCAATTCTCACACTCAGCGATTTGTTCCATCACTCTACCACACATAAACTATACAGCTGATAGAGCTGACATTATGTATGAACATTGTTTTTATTCCTGCCCTGCTGATATTTGGCGCTATTATGGTCAAACCATTGTCAGTCAATTGTTCTTGGTTTTTTTTTAAAAACAAAACAAAACAGAATGCTCAGGAATAAGTGTAGTAATCATTCTACAAGGTCTACAAAAGTAAGTTGTCTGAATGAGAAAATGAATAGGATCAAGCCTGGCTACAAAGATTAGAACTAGATGCTTCAAGGCATACTGCCCAATGTTCTGGCAAGAACCTGAAGAACAATATGTACAGTGTGTCCCACGCAAGAGTTGGCCAATGACGCGGGTTCCTGCGGCGCGGCGGGCACAGCTCCAACTCCCGAGCGATCAGGTGAAATATCTACGCTAATGAAGCCGCGATCGGTGTTACGATTTAGGTTCTCACATTTACAGTTAAAATTACAATGAAAATAAACACGTACTTCATCACAAGAGATGTTGGAAATGTTCTCCTCTTGCATCCACACAACACTGACACCTTTTTAGGAAATTTTCTTTCACGCGCATAAGTTCAGCTTCCGAGACAGAGTTCATTTCTCTTGAGATAGGCCTATGTCTTTAAGTTCTTCTAACAGTATGTGAATATTATTTATGGAGAAACTTGAAAAATAAAGTGTATAGGTCAACTTCCCGTACATTACAAAGGAAACGGGTGAAATATCTACGCTAATAAAGCCCGCTGATGGTGTAATGGTTCAGGTTCTCACAAAGAAAAACACATGTGATTTATCTGGCAATAGGCCTACTGATTAAAAAAAGGATTCTGGCACGTTCTTATATCAGTTACCTCATTTTATTTTGATACAATTGGTGGATTTAAAAAAGACGAGTTCTCTCCCAATAAAAGCACGGTGTTTCTATCTCGGAAGCTGAATTTATGCGCGTGAAAGAAAATTTCTTAAAAAGGTTCCAGTATTGTGTGGATGCAAGAGGGGGACAATTCCAACATCTCTTATGATGAGGTACGTGGTTATTTTCATTGTAATTCCAACTGTAAATGTGAGAACCTGAATCATAACGCCATTAGCGGCTTTATTAGCGTAGATATTTCACCCGCTCGCTCGGGAGTTAGAGCTGTAGTCGGCACGACGCAGAAACTCGCATGAATGGCCAACTCTTGCGTGGGACACACTGTATAATATTGCATTCAAGAGAGAAAAGAAATACTCTACACAAGTCCATTTTTTGGATTACATTGTTCATAAACTTTCACAAAATCACAAAAAAGTTTTAAAAATACATCTTATAAATGAGAAACAAAGTACAGTCCCTTCCTCTCTGTGTTTCTTGGGTTAACATTAAGAATAATGTAGAATACTTCTTTATCCATAAAAGAATGGGTAATCAGCTAGTTTCCTGTAATGTCGTACTACAAATTTATTATAATTGTTAACTTACCTTGATTTGGTACTCCTTTAATTTTCCATTCACCAAAATATTTGCTTGCTCTGTCACAATTTCATGGATAGTATGTGCAATACTGAAAAAAAAAATAAAAATAAAAAGTGAAATTTTCATAAAGGTATCATTCAAACAAACAGCTAAAGCATTGTATAACAATAAAGCAACAGAATATTATATGCCAAGGGTCAAAGTGGAGCTTTCTAGTGGATATACTTAGAACACTATCGCAGGTACAATATTCCTTTTGTACCTAGTCGTGTACAAGAATAATACATACACAATAATAATAAAACCAGGTAAACTGACATAACAAAGTGCCAGTATGCTTCTTTTAATCTGTGATAAACACAATGAAGATAGGCCCATGGAGAAAAGTTATTTTTGTAATAGATTTCCGAGTTAAACTCGGAAAAGTTTGGAGACCAATTGCCACGAATTATCGTTTTTGAAAAATAAAGTTTGCGAGATCAAGAACACACACATTTTTTAGTTAAGGACTTTTTTTGGGGGGATGATCAGGATTTTATGCTGTTGAATCTATTCACTTTAGAAATTTGATTTTTCCAACTTACGGTTGGATCTCCTTGGCAGGATCACATATAAGGAAGTCCTAACATGTCATCCTTCCATTTCTTTGTTGTCCCTAAGAATGGCGAAAGAATGTGTTATCTCAAGCTTGGAGGTGATTGCCTGAGATCTATTTTTGTTTTCTCCCCAGCTATTAAAAATTCAAGTACTATCAATATATGAAGGACACAAAACGGTATTTGCCAGAATTTGTGCTGCATAATGTAATTCATAATGGGAAAGTTCTTCTTATGTATACCTGTGAGGACATTGAAACGGGGTGCACTCAGCTTCGTGATCCAAAGTGAGGTGCTACTTGTTAGAGAAGTAGCTTCGGTCAAGGAAACCACCATTAACAACTGTGGTTGCTAACCACATGCCACCCAATCCTGCCATCTGACTATGGTAGATGATGCAGTGGTCAGGTGGTAGGCCTAAACCCTTCAGGGATGCAGCGCCACAGAGTTTTAGTTTTAGCCAATACAGCTACTAACTGATCATAACGGCATATTTCCACTTGAATTTTTCATCTGGCAAAGCAAAATTCATGCAGTTATTGCTATGTCTTAGGCCTATCTAAATCTAATTTGTTGAGTAAAGATTACAAGGAGACAAAAAGAAAATCAAAACTTTTCACACTTTATACTAGATTCACTGGCAATCTTGTTAGTTTGTTTAAATGTTCCATACTTAGGGGCCGTATTTTTTGGTAACAACGATAAACGCGAACTTTTATACAACAATCCCCCTTAGCTATATTTAGATTTTATATGCATAAAATACCAATATGAACCAAATTGAATCCACGAAATATCACGAAATTTACTCGATTCCGCGAAATGTGTCTATTAGCGCAAAATATGCCCCTTCTGTCCGTAAAGTGAGAAATGAGCTTGAAAATGTGCCTTAAAATCACAATATTGTGTTTTGGTGTACTGTATTTTTTATTTCTTAGCAGCATGCTTTTTTTCTGCTGTTTCTGTGGCTGTCGAAGATTTACCGATATATTGATATTTGTGATCGATTACAAAGATTGCAGAATTTACGCAAAGATTGTCTGTGACCTGGTTTGTACTGTTGAGTACACTCCTTTCCTGCTATGTCTTTGACAAATTAGCGATGCCTATGATCGATTACAGCAGAAGAGTGTAGAATGTTCGTTACTTGTATTCAACAGATTTCGTCTTTTATCCACAGTGGTATGGTTGGCACTTCTGTTTGCAAATGGCTATCTGATGGTGTTTAGTAGAAATTATGATAATATTTCTCGTCATTATATTTGAACATTAACTCTAATCATGCCTAAATCGAAGTTACTTCAGTTCATACAAGGGCAGAAGAATATAGAAAAGGGGGGGGGGGTGTTAGTTCATGTAAATAAAGAAGCAAAGTTTATCAATGCGCAATGTTCTCAATGTAGTATAAAGTAATTTATTTCACGAAATACCCACCGAAATAGAAGGAAGTTAACACCGAAATCAGTCATTTTATTTCACCAATAAATCAGGGCCCTATCCATACTCCAATAATCCATGGAGGAAACAGAGTAAAATTATTAAGTGAACACTATAATAGCCAAATATTTTCACATAATGCCAAAGTATATACCACATTTCACTATATAAGAAACAAATGATTTATTACCCATAATAAGTCTGTTCATCTGCAGAGTTCTTATATTCATCATCTTCAACCTTTGCTTTCTTAATGAGTTCTTTTGGATCTTTTACTCTATCATCGTCTGCATCACCCCTTGAGGTGCTTGGCTTGGAATCTGTAAAAATATAACCATGAAAAAATTAGAAATGTTTCAACATAACAACAACAACAACAACAACAACAATAATAATAATAATAATAATAATAATAATAATAATAATACCTCTATAAAAATAATAATGAGATGGATTGTGACACACAAACTTCACTAAATTGACAACTAACCTGGATTGCAGTTTCGAGGGCTATCACCACTTATCCTCAACTGGACTCCATCAGATGGGAGTACCCCTCGATATTGCCATCCAGGTTAGTGTAAATTTTAGTGAAGTTTGTGTGTCACAATCCATCTCATTATTATTTTTAAATAATGATTGCTTCACTGTATAAACTTCCTAAATAATATGAAATTTGCAACGAAATATAAAAGAAATTATGGAAATGAAGGGAGAACCAGACATCATAGATATAATAGAGACGAAAAGACTACAATGGTATGGACATGTTAAAAGAATGACGGAGGATCGACTTCCATGAAAATTATGGAATGGACACCACCAAAAGAAGGAAAAGAGGTTATCCAGCAAAGACATGGATAGAAGGAGTACATAAAGCAATGATTTCCAGACACATAGAACCAGAGCAGTGGAAAGACAGAGAAGTGTGGCATTTGGTTTCCGGAAGACAGCATCAGCAGTCATGAATACCGGATTACGAAGAAGAAATATGATGAAATAAAACCTCTGTTTAACATTTCTTTACAGAAATGAGGATATTTTACATTAAAAATTAGGTTTACCACTTTCCTACACAAATAACAGACAATATGAACATTAGATTAAGATTAATGGCAGTAGTAATGTTCAGCTCTCAAGCGATAGTGAGCAGTATTCACAAGGGTCATAAGCCCCAAGCTTATACTTGAGTTCATAGTTGTAACGTTTTATGCAGTTCTGGAATTATAAAGTGGGAATAAAATTAAAATTAATACAATCAGTAGTAAATTACCGAAAAGTGATGTGATGACATCATATGATGAAGTTACTATTTTCATAATTTACGTTTCAGTGAGAATCCTGTTTTGTTTACAAGCTAGGACAACGAATTTTCAAATGAGACAATATTCAAAAAGATAATTCAGAAGCAGGAAATTCTACAGCAGAATTTGGTTTTGTATCAGAATCAGCTGATGATGATGATGATGGGAATAGCAATTGAAACGATCACTCTAAGTAAATATACTTAATAGTGAAGTTTCTGTGCATATTTCTGTAACACTTGTTACAGATTTCAACACTTCACTGTGTTATTTCCCTAGTAATATTAATATTGATGATCAGACCTACAAGTCATATTGGAAATAGGAAAGAGTTGGAATCAGCAGATGATGATGGAGATACCTATTGGAACAATCGTTCAGAGTAAAAATACCTAATAGTGAAGTTAGTGTGCATATTTCTGTACTCAATCTTACTACTTATTATTGATTCAATATTTTTAATCTGTGAGGAAGATAAATCTTGCAACCATCAAAACAGAAGTAATGTATAAAAAAATGCTTGTTTCTGAGCATTAAGTAAAATTAACACAATGTATGGTTTATACAACGTAATTTACGGGAAAATATATTACATGTTTTAAATCTGGAAAAATATTAAACACGCGTTGTGTAAAATCAATGTTTAATTCTACATAGTTTACTACTTTATACCTAGTGTGGCTATAAAAATCTACAAAACTATTGAAAGTATGTCATTACTTACTGGAATCTTCATCATCTGAGTCTTCCTCAGATGCTTCTTCATAATCTTCATCATCATCTTCGTCTTCATCTTCATCTTCATTCTGAACTTGTTCCCATCCAGGATGAGCATCAAGCCATGCCTGAAGCTGACTGGCCAATGGAGCTTCTTCACCAGTCAACTGTTTGCCTGAATATTAAAAAAAAAAATAATAATAATAATAATAATAATAATAATAATAAATATGAAAAAAGCAACCTTTCTAAATTGTAAAAAGTTTGTCAGTACTATGTTACATGCCATCAATTAGTTAACATTTTATTTTTTCAGTATAACTGGGAAGGTGAGACAAGAAACTTGATTTCAAGATAACAAAGTAGCAATATAAGCTTGTTGCAGTGCAACAATAAGAAATTAAATTTGATTAAATCAATTATATAAAATCAAAAGTGTGTATGTGTGTGTGAATGTATTTATGTTCTTTATACAAATCTACATGCTTTGGCCAAATTGCATGAAATTTTGCATATATATTCACTTCAATCCGGAAAGAAACACAGGCATCTTTAAAATTCAAATAAACCACTCCTTCCCTTAACAAATTATATAATTTCTGAAAATATTACACAGAATTCTTTAAATGCAATTCACTTTGCAATGTCCAGTCCCCATGACAACAGTGTATTGTTTGCAGTGTTCACAGGTACCCTTGGAAGTGCAAGATACTGGGCTTTGACAAATTATACCTGGGCCGTTGTAAGTTTGCACTTTCCATTCTACAAGTTAAGTTGCCAGTATCAAAGATTGACAAATGAACTACTCGACTTCGTTCTGTACTGACAAGGAGGTGCCGATCGGCAGTTTTCGGCTGTATTCGGCCTTGAACATTCGAAACTATTTCTAATCCCTCAATTACTATTTTTCTGCTCTTCCGTTCAGTAATTTTCGATATTTATGTAATATAATATTATTCCGAACCTATAGTATCACAAAAAAAAAACCCTTATCGTTCATGTATACAAAGATTTATCCTCCTATGTGTGCGACATGGTACTCCTTTAGATGATAATATTCACGTTTCAACTTCGTGTTGTCGTAGCTCAATGGTTATAATGCTGGATAGTTACGCAGAAGTTTAGGGTCCGATCCTATGCAATGTACTTTTTTTTATATACTATTTTTAAGACGCAAATATAGTTCATAATTTTTAATTTTTAAAATTAGCTGTCTTATCTTTTATTGTATAATATAATTTGTATTGTATAAAACATTATCAGTAGTGAAACCTTAACCTCGGCCAATTTGAAGATCGCCTTAAGCGGCGAAACCTATTAAAACTCTTTTCAGGTAGAGGGACAAGATGTCCCATTTTTCGTACGATACTCCTTTACTTCCTCTGTCCGTGCCATAGGTACTATAGGTAGAGGAAGTGTCATTTTCGATCCCGAAATTCCGACTTTAGTTTTTAACATAAATGCACGTTTTGAGGCTCCCGAATCAAAAAATACTATTTTGGAAACATGTCTGTGTGCGTGTCTCAGTGTGTGAGAGTGTCAGTGTGTTTGTGTGTATGTCTGTGAACATCCTAGATCGAGAAGGAAAATTATATGAAAACATTTTTTTGGGCTCAGGTACTTTTCTCAGGAAAGTAGATATAAGGTAATTTTTTTTTTAGGAAATCGGTAAAAGAAGCACTTTTAATCTTGAAGAAGAAGAAGAAAATCATTTATTTTAAACATAAATGAAGCTGCTTGCCTCTACGCAAGTTGCCATTAATTAAAAGGAGAAAATTAAGCTAGTGGGTGGTATGAAATTATAACATTCCAGAATAACCAACTTTGATTGCTTCACATGGAAAAACTCTTTTTGTTAAAAATATTTACATATGATTATTAAATAGACTCAGTTTGATAAAAATGTTAAAATTCACTAAGCCTTTTTAAATGTGAAAGTTCTCAGAAATTGTAGAAAATCTGTAACAGGTTGTCTTTGCTTTCCAATATGGCTGGCTCCACAGGGCGTAATTCTTTATCATAAATCTAGCATCTATTATTTTTATTTGACAAATTTTAACGATTGTCTAAAAAATAGTGTACGATACACGTGAAAAAATTATTTTATTTTGCTCTTAGGATTGCTGCATTCGCTCTTAAGGTCTCGTTTCGCAAACATAGCAAACTCGCAATTAAAAATCTCGTTTTAACATTTGGATCATTAATAAATTATTTTGTTCTAAAATATTTGTTTTAATATATGGTACCTGTAATACATATGTTTTATAAACATATCTTAATTTAAATTAGCATATGTTTTATAATTACCAAATAACCTAGTCTTCATTAAATATTTTTGAAAGTTTCAAAGATCGATTATATTACTTAATACAATATATTGTCAGAGGTTTTAGGTAATTGTTTTGCAAATGAAACTGCAATAGCAATCATGCATTTTTCTCCAAAACATAATTACTTTAATTTTTAATGAATGTTGTGAAGCCTGGGATTACTTGCAATAATAAAACGCTATCGGGATACTATTGGTTTATACAGTGAGTCCATTTTATGAGGAAACCTCGCATCACTGCCGCATTGCCGCAGTGCAGTGTATTACCGAAGCGGAATTACAGAAAGTGGCAAATAATTTGTTTAAACGATGTGAGGCATGTCTTACTGCTGACGGGGATAATTTTCAACAGTATCTCAAATAAACGGTGAGTAATAAGCCTCTACGTGTAGGCCTATGTTATGTTAAAGTCTTGATTTGCCGGTAGTAATGGAACACGGTCCCCGCCGTTGCAAGCACAACAGCGGGGAAAGTGTGAGCAGAGGCAACGCTGTTAAAAGGTTTCCGCATAAAATGGATTCCCTGTACATCGGTAAAACTCAAACTTAACACTAAAACAGTAACTTTGGGGTAGGTGGTAAAAGTAAAAAATTAAAGGGGCTATTAACAAAGTTTTGCCCAGGGTGCAAAGTACGTGAAATCTGGATCTGCCCTTATAGATTTGACAAAAAGTATAAGGCAGGTAATTTTAAAAATAAAAAATTAAACACTGCATTTAAATCTTAAAAATATAGTGAAAAAAAAACAGCATAGGGAGGGACTTGAACCCAGGACCTCCAGTTCCACGATCTAGCATCTTAACCATTACAACACTTATAACTTTGTCAAAGAACGAGAATATTAGGGATGTAAAGCATTATGCTTTCTCCGATACCATAAGCCTTTGTATATGAACAATACGATTTTTTATTAATAGTGTATTTGAGTTTGTATTTGTATAAATACTGTTAATACTGAGACGTAATACATTAATTACGGAAAAATGAGAGAGAATCCCCTAATACAAGCATGTCTGTCAGTGAATAGAATTGCAGTGCAGCCAACGTAAATAGGCATATAGTTGAAACTGGAAAGTGCAAAGTTACAGCGGCCCAGGTATAGAGAAGCTATCAACATAATTAATTGGTGTAAATAAATAACGAAGAATGAAATCCATGAAAATAATGCCTAATGTGATGCTGTCACATAATTTTCTCTATCCTGGACATGGACAATAACATTTTCTCACTTCACATTTTGATGCAGAATAAGAGGTCATATTGCAGAGATAGCGTAATCCAGCTGATTCTGCCCGAGTGTGTGGCAAAGAGTATGCTATATCAGAAGTCGGTAAAAAAAACCTATACACTAATACGTTATTCATAGCTGTAGGCTTTGTAGCAGTTGAGAAACATGGACGTTTAACATTGGCCCTAAGCATGTAGAAGGTAACAAAATTAGAATGGAACTTTTTTAGTCCTATGAACGCAATAATTATTATGTTCCAGATTTTTGGGGAGGAAAATATGAAAGTAATATTGAATTTCTTTGTGATTTCAGCCTCCTAGCTGCATGGTAAAATGAGAGAAATAAAATATTCTGCAAAAGATAGTACAATTTTATCAGAATTTTTGTTTCTTCTTATTTCAACCCCTAACAGGCATGGTGTGTAGAAGCAATGGGGTGCAAAATTCTAAGTCCTCTATGAGCAATAACAAGTTTTTTTAAAGAAACAGTTTGAGTGTGTAAGTCCTGCTTCCTCATTTCAAATTCTACATACCTATATAAGAACCTAAGGTTTGTAGTTTTGAATTACAAAATACAAAACCCGAGTGTTGCCGGGAATTTTAAGATAGTATATAATAAGAACTTAACTGGAAAATATTCAGAAGAAAGATAAGATAGTTGAATCAAGAATAAAGGCCCTGAAAATCCAGGGTCGTCTTACAGGACAGATACAAAAAAGATTAGACTGAAATTTATATAAATTAAAACCATTGTAAAATGATGTATTCTGATGTCAAGGTTATATTATCTTGATATATTAAGATTTTAGACACTATTTGCATGGTGCAAATGTGCAATTAAAATGAAGCGAATTTCGTAAATAAAACCACATATGCCATAATCTGCTAAATAAAACCTATTTTTGTTATTTTTAAATTTTTCCTTATACGAGGTCTGTCTAAAAAGTATCCGACCTTTAATTTTCACGCGCGTAATATTAATGCTAGGGTGGCGCCACTGTGCACAATGGAAGAAGAGAGCTTAATGAGCATGCTTGAATTTTTTCTCTGCCTATGAAAGTGCCAGTCACTGCCTGCTAGCCTCAGAGCGAGGTCCCGTGATAAGCGCTCGGCGCATTTTGATATCTCTCAAGATACTGCATCAAATTTTGTCAAAAGCTTGGTGATTCTCAAAGCGAAACAATTCGGAAGATTCAGCAGAAGTGTTAGAAGTGTCCAGCAGATCCTGTGCAACCTGAAGGCGGAGTTCTTTCTGTTCCGCTGAAAGCAGCTTTGGCACAAATTTTACAGCCACTCTGCGCATGTTCAAATCATCACGCAAAATTGCATGTGCGGAATCTTTACTGATCCCAACCTCTTCGGCAATCTCTCGTACGGTCAAACGACGATCCCCCATTACCAGATGTTCAACCCTATCAATGACAGCTGCATTCCGAGTGGTTTGTGGCCTCCTGGAATGCTGGTCACTCTCTGCCGATGTGCGGCCTTTTTTTAATCGGTTGAACCACTCCTTGATTTGTGTTACCCCCATAGCATCAGCTCCAAACACCTGCTGAATCTTCCGAATTGTTTCGCTTTGAGAATCACCAAACTTTTGACAAAATTTGATGCAGCTCAACTCGTTCAGTCATCTTGAGAGATATCAAAATGTGCCGAGCGCTTATCATGAGACCTCACTCTGAGGCTAGTAAGCAGTGACTGGCACTTTCGAAGGCAGAGAAAAAATTCAAGCATGTGCATTAAGCTCTCCTCTTCCATTGTGCACAGTGGCGCCACCCTAGCATTAATATTACGCGCGTGAAAATTAAAGGTCGGATACTTTTTAGACAGGCCTCGTATACCGGTTAAGAATATCACATGGCTCTTGCACAATCCATGCATCGTTCTGTTCCACTGTGGTATAACTGTGCTCAATGATCCCATTTTGAAAAAAAGATCGAAGAAGCTTTATTCCGGTGGGTAGCCAACAGACTTTTTAACTAGCTGTAGTTATTTTGTCGTAACGTCTACCCACCCTATGGATTATAATAGTGTGATGGGTGGCAACATTTTTGAGAACAATCAGAAAACTGAAACAAAAGCAAAACTTTTTGAAGTTCTTCGTAAACATAAATTCACAGGCCGTTGGGGGTCGTCTTATAGGACAGATATATGCTGATATATTATCTGAAGGTCATCTTATCTCCGGAAATATCCGGTATGCAGAAATTCAGCTTGCCTCAACCTTCTTTATGACATACTGAATGCTGAAGAATTTATGAAAGAATGCAGCAATAAATATGGTAGAACTGGAGAATGTATAGCAATCACAAGAAAGAAGGCTGACTGCAAATGATTTGTTATCCAGATAATTCTGTTTTGAACACAATTACATAAATAAAATGTTCCAACAAAACAAAAACAAACAAAAAAGTTTTCCCCTTTTGCTATTTATTAGTTTTAAGGGAGACTTAGTGCTGTGTTCACCAATGCCGATAATCTGTCTGATCCTGGTTTTTAGACTGAAAAGCTGTGATATTGTCCATTTTGCGTTTCACCAGCTACAGTAACTTGGTTTTTCAATAATATCCAAGCTAATGCTTTACTGGTGAAATATCGGCCAGCAAAACAGGATAAACCAAGCTAACTGCGACATCAAGATGGCGCGTAGAGGACTGGAACATCTGATCAACATGAGAGATGATCACAGTGACGAGGAATATGAAGCAGAACACCCTAACGGATAAAGGAACGTATGCCGTACTTGGACATTTATGACGACATTAATTGCTGCACAAGATTCAAGGAGAAAACGAAATTATCTGCTACACGCCACACCCCCAAAACAGTGAGACATTTAGTGACCATTTGTAGAACTACTAGCTAGAGACAGCGTGAGGGGAAACTTTCCGTTGGTATGGCAACGTTTACATTTCACGTCCGGATGTAGCTAAAAGACAGTCTTCCCCCCGCTATTTCACACAACGGCCGCTAGATGTCATTGGTTCTCTTATGAAAAATTTAAGGGTCAGACAAGTAGTAGACAAACACCAAGCTTTTGAAAACCAAGGTGACAAACTATGTGGTGAATCCCGAAAGGTTTACTATTTGAGATAATGGATTAATCATAGTTTTTATTATCCACGATACCGAGAAATTTTGTCCGTGTTGGTGAACACAGCCCATAAGAAATAAATCAAGGTATAACTTTGAATGGTAAAGGATGCATTTAAGGAGTATTCAATAAACTTTCTATAAGTTCATAGTGAATGTGGAAACTAAGAAGACTTAAAAGAAGCTGTACTCTAAATCAGGGCTGTCCAACTTTGAAGGAACTGGGCCCAAATTAATTTAGATAAGGTCACCCTGAGGTCCGCACCAAAATTACTTCATTTTATTCATATCAATTTAACCAGTTGGCTTAACATTGACAAAGAGTATGCATGAAATCAGTCATCACTGACTCAATGGTAAATGTTATAAACAATTTTAAAATAGGATAACAAATAAAGATAAATTGTTTGTTTTTGCAAAACATAGTTTTTGTCAAACCAGTTCACCATTCACGGAGTTCTATTATTATTTCTGATAAATTTCACATTTGAAAAAGCAGTTTCACAAAGGCATTTGCTTCCAAACATAGATATGATCTGAAGACCAAAATCTCACAGTTGCAAAACTTCTCATCTGAAAAAAGTCTGAAGAAGTAACATTTTCTGTACTCTTTTGAATAAACAGATCAGCTTCAAAATCACACAGTCCAAGTTGAATGACAGGTGATCTTCCGCTTTCAAGGATAGTTAAAAAATGACAGTTTGTCCTTTATATTTTCAAAATCAGTATATCTTGAAGAAAGTTTTTCAATAATAATTTTAATATCCTTACAAATTAAAAAGAATTTACATTTCCTATTTCATTTTATGACACTATAAAAACGGAAAAAAGTGTCAAATTATTTTTTTCCTAAATTTGACTTCAATAGATTTCATTTTATGACACTTGAGAAATGGAAAATGTGTCAAATTATTTTTTTATAAACTTGACTCCAAGAGATTTGCAACTTATGCCCATGGCAATGGGTGCTATTTAACTTTATACTATATTAATTATGAAGTTTTCTACTATTTTGTTTCATGGGATGAAATAATAACTTTCAAGGGCCACATGCAATCTGCAAGCCACCTGTTGGTCAAGCCTATTCTAGACCTTCCATTTAATTTTAGTTTGTCTATTTAGAATATCTCTGAATCTCTTGTGGAATGTAGTCATGGGTTAATATCTCCCTTCATGTCTAACAATATCTCCCTGTATAAATATACAGTATATTGCATACTACGTCATATTTACATATACGGGGGCTGTCCACAAAGTAAGTTTCTCTAGGGCTGTTTACAAAAACAAAACAAAATTTCATGGAAATATTTATTGCAACAGATATAGCAAGTGTTCAGTTTTCTTTCAACATATTCGTCACAGGAATTGAGACATTTGTAATACCATGGGACCAACTTTTGAACACTTGTGTCGTAGAAGTCTGTCGCCTGGGATTTGAACCATTGTGTGATAACCTTCTCAATTTCTCTGTCAATCTCTACCATTCTCTGGGTGCGTGGTCCGAGCTATAGGGTGGAGACTTCAACACCTCCCTGCAAGTCTCCTGCAAAAGTTTCGGCTAGGAGATGTTTCAACATCCACCCTACAGCCCGGACCTCGCTCCTAATGATTTCCATCTTTTCCTACACCTCAATAAATGACATAGAATGACAGAGAACCGGAGATGGTTGTCACACAATGGTTCAAATCCCAGGCGGCAGACATCTACGACACAAGTGTACGGTCCCACGGTATGACAAATGTCTCAATTCCTGTGGCGATATATTGAAAAATAGCTGAACACTTGCTATATTTGTTGCAATGAATATTTCCATGACATTTTATTTTGTTTGTTTAAACAGCCCAAGAGAAACTTACTTTATGAACATGCCTCATAATTAACTGAAATAAATAAATAATGTTACATGAGCATAAACTTACAGACTACAGCAAACTCTCAAATATCCTGTCTATTTATCAGAGACCAAGGATAATTGAAAACAAGGATAATCCAAAATTTTTTTAGGAGTTAAAAGCATAATTGAATATACCAAATAGTTTGCCTTTTAGTTACTTATGACTACTAAAAACAAAATATATAGATGTCAAACCAGCCAAGCCCAAATGTTTATTGGATTTGATTATATCTAATAATCTATGTTATTATATATATTATTATTCACATATGAGAGGTGAACTGTTTAATATGTTTAATATTCTTCCCTTCCGACGAGCATGGAAAGATAGTTGATAGTTCACCTCAGCTTTTATTAAAGTTTATGAGATTGTGAACTCAGTTCAAATACCGTACTTTCAAAATATACGGTATTGCCAAGTCAAACTATTTCTGTCAAAGTAAAAATAATAATAACAAAACAAATTAACTTGAAATTAAAATTAAATAACGCATGTACACATTAATAATAACAGCCTGTTTGTCTGTCTGTCTGTCTGCGTGCGATGCCCAGGAAAATCTACTATATGCAGAGATCTGAAATTTTAAACATAAATGGACTTAGGGGTGGCTGAATGCACCTCGAAGCTGGATTTTCAATTTTTGTTTTCGTTCACGAGTTATGAGAGAGAAACCTGCAAAAAACTTTAATTTTTTGTGCTATTGAAGCATCAGTTTTCGGTAATACATTTCAATTGTCAAATCAATTGCAGGTGACTTTGCCCCTTTTTTGTTGTAACTCAGAAATAAAAGCACCGTGATTTTCCAATATATCGCATGGAATTATCGATCGCTTCGATTTTGAGCTTACCCTGGTCGATTCATTTGTTTATAATGTCAAGGCATGCAGACAACTGAAATGTTCAACATAAATGGAAGAGGGATAATGAATTAGGCCTAAATGGGCAAACATTGATCGATTTGGCCAGAGAACTCGAATCTAAGGTCACTTTCCCCAAGTGGCTCTTTCTAATCATGGAATGCACTCCAAAGCCAGATTTTTAGCTGTTTAATTATAATTATTAATTGTTTTGTTTATGAATGTTTCACATGTAAGTGTTAATAAATAATATGTTTTAATTATTTTGCTCTTAACTTTTAATCTTCGAATTAATTATCACTGGCAAACCTGCAAGCACCTGCTAGTAATCAATAATCAGATAATTGAGAGTTTGCTGAATTTTATTTAACATGTTCAACCACTCCATCACCAATCCATGGATCCATTCTTCCATCCATAATCAGCTCAATGGTTTGCCTTAACCCTTCTACAGATTCTGCTATCCTTTCTAGTTATTCTTCTATAACTCACAGTCAACACTGGCTCATACCGGCAGCATCTTCTATTACTGTATGTCCAGACCTTTTTACAACCATTCTGTTGCCAACGGTCATTGTTGTAAGAGCTTTTATTCAACTACAATTAAAAATGAATTAAAAGAATTAAATGTATATATTATGACTTCACTGTGTTCTTCCCAATATCAGTATCTACGAATTAAATGTATCTTATCTTAACCCAAGTTTCCAGTAAATTCCATTTCTTTCAATATTGTGATTCTTAGTTATCACATTGCAAATAACAGTAAATATGTTATTGAATTTCCTTGCATTGTGAACCACAGAAATGAAGATAAGTGAAAAGACAGTATGGAGTCGGTTTTTATGCTAAACTTCACATTCTTGGACAAACCAAGTAAATGAAGTTGAGTGTAAGAACTAACTTTATACTGTTTTCCAATTACATATAGCACCACTTCACAATAAAAAATCCACTTTCAAATACTATGAAGGTATGGTACTGAAAATACGTATTTAAAAATCACACTTTACTCATGTAAATTTACACTTTAATGTTGTTTTTTAAAGAATGATATCTCTATCAAAAGTTAGGGAACCAAGAGAATACAGCCATACACTGCTCAAAAAAGTGTTTAGAAATAAAAATCTTTCAGAGGGGAATTTCAAAGACATATACAGTATTGATTTATCATGCTTACAGGGCTCTTTAGAATGATATGTTATCTGGCTTACTTCCTTTCAAAATACACATTTATTCTAAAATCAAGGGTAAATAAATGCCAATCTGGCATAAGAAAACCCTAAAAACCCCTATCAGACTGTTCAGCCCCAGGAACTGAATCCACAAGCTCTTGAACACAAGTCAGCAATGTTATTACCTCAGCTATCTTGCTCATTTCAAAGAAATACAATTCATTGGAATTAACAGTCTTACCAGTAGCAATATCCATAACAGTAACTCTTTTATCTTCTCCATTAGCACCATCTTCTTCGCCTTCACCTTCCTTCCCTTCTCCTTCTGTATTCTTCTTCTTTTTCTTTTTCTGAAAGTTTAGAGCATACGAATAACATGTGAATTGCTAGGAGAGTACTGAAAATGGACAAGAGTGTATAGACTTTCTTAAACTGCATATGGGGGAGACAATAATGTGTCTGAGGATAAATGAATATGTTTTCAGGTCCATCACACATAGGCACAATGATCAATCAAGAAAAATTCAGTGTAAGAAACAGAAAATGCTTCTGGAAGTTTAGGCTCCAAATTTTTATCAGATCATGGAAGTGGTAAGATTGTCAGCCTTATAAAAAGGTTGCTCTCATATCCACTGAATTGTGTTAGAGCAGTCATGGGCAAACCCCTAGCCATTGACACGCAACCCGCTAACTTGGTCAACTTACACATAGTTCAAAAAGAACGGGTAGATGGAGACACAGACAGACAATAAGTGCAGTGGCGGTTGCTCGTTCTTAGCAAAACACTAATTTCACTTTATAATATACACTACAATATACAAATAATACAAACAATTTTGTATTTTTAATTATTCTTTTACGTGTGCAATTATTTAATTATACAAAGGCTTAGAATGTGCCATAACGCTTTTCCAATCGGAACTGTGTCGTGACCCGTCACTGCTTGCAAAGAGATATGACTCATGCATGGGAATAATCCACCACGTACACCGAATGTCCGCAATGCCATCTTGTGTCTTATGCGGGAAGGTCAAGAACCACAAGTGGTTCGCGAACCAGTAAATGCCCATGTATGTGTTAGAGGCTATGTCAACGCCAATGTCATAATGCCACCTGTTTGAAAGATTTCAAAGGTGCTTGATTACAACAGAATTCAAAAGCTTTATTCATTATTCCAACAAATGTAAAACTATAGCACAATAAAATATAAAGTTAGAATACAAAACTAATTCCACTGTAAGTCCATTAAACTAGTAAGATTTTTATTGCAGACTGCTGAACCAGGAATGCTTCCACAACAGACATGAACGATAGTGCTACTAACTGAGAATGTTAGTTAATTTAATTCATTTTAATACGATGTATGTTACATATTTTGAAATTTCACTCAAGAATCTGAAGAAAAGAGTTTTATTACTATGGAATTTATTTTACGTAAAGGTAAAGGTAGAAGCAGATACTCCTCCAATTTACTGTTTTGGAGTGTAAAGTTTGGCACATGATGGCAGCAGTGTTATCAGCACTGTGTTTCTTCCATCTTTCACCCCCACCTCCAGAGAGACTTTATCGAAATTAAAGTTTTTTTCCAGGCACTTAGTTTGACAGAGGGTTTGGCTGACTCCAGCTGGTTCTGGACTCCCCTTTCACTGCCTTGGTTGAAGTGTTTACCTTATTTATGGCCGGTTTCTATAAACTCGCGAATTACCTATGGGTAAATTATCCCATGAACAGAATTTACACAAGGAAAACTCTTACGAACAGAAATAATTTAAAGATAACGATCACACACAGTTTTGGCGAGTTTCTAGATAAAAGTCCACTGGGTAAATATGAAAATGAGAGAAAAAAATGTTTCTATAAACTAGGGCTAGATCTTTCCAAGGGTAAATCTTTGGGTTAATTTATCCTTTCATGGATGGCTGGATAAAATTTAACCTCTCGTAGGATAAATATGGCGGACGTGCACGGATTGCAGTACCTGTAAAATACAGTTTTAGAAGTGCTGAGATGATCTGTAATGTTGACTTTGTTTCTCCGTAATAGGATGGGCTTATCAGAATTTATATACGTATTTCTTATTGAAATTTTCATGTACCGTACATTGTCGCTAATGACTGTATTTGCCGGTATTTGGTAGCACTGAGTGTGCAAACATTGCAAACTAGAGTCGTACTTCTCATTTTTCCTTCCTCTTACGCATTAGATCTCGACAGTAGTAGTATTTATATGAAGATAATGTTCTTCCGAACTAATTAGTATGATATATATTGCAAAACCATGTCTTGACTTGCAGTAGTGGAATCATAGGCTGAAACAATTACATCTCCGTTATTCAAGATGTGTTCTCAGTGTTCACCGTAGCTCATTATCAGCGTGCTGGATTACGGTTCAAGAGGTCCACTGTTCGATCCCCGGCATGGTAGTATATATTATTTTTTATTTCCTCATTATACCATTAGTGCTCTGGTGGGTGATTCTGGAACTAAGTTGTCCATTGGATAATTTACCCATAGGTATTTCGCGAGTTTATAGAAACCGGGCATTAATCAGCCACACTAACAATTAATTTCTTAAAATTTATTTTTAGTATTTTAAAGGCACCATATCTGTAAAATTTTAAGTAGTAACACTGCATATCACTCGAAGCACTGAGAATAAATGATTAATCAATTAAACAAACACCAATTTCAATTGGATTTTAAAGCACACATGCTTGAATCTTACACTGAAATCCTCTACCCCTCTTGCAAAAACTGAATGCATGCTTGCTATCCACCTTTGCACTTGAGCAAACTAAATTTCTGTAGAAAGTACTGATGATAACTAATATTCACCAATCACAACTTATTACTTTAACAACTAACAAAATATTGTTTTTATTCTCAGAATGGAATTAGGAAGTAAACAAACCTTTTTCTGCTTCATTTCTTGCTGTTTACGTTTCTGCTCCATTTTATGTTGTTTAACCATTTCAGTGAGATTCCCGATGTATTCATCTGTCTGTGACAACAAAAATGCAAGACGTTTGTCTTTCTTCTGGTCAATAAGCTTTCTGCAAGTAAACAGAGATTTTTAGTAATAAAGTAAAAAGATACAACCCAAGTATATGCAATGTTGCCTTCAATCAACAGCTGCAAGTAGGTCAAACCAAACAAATAGTTAAAAAATTAACATTAAAAAAATATATATATAAGTTAGACTTTAATGTAGTTGTACCTCCCAACAGCTTCCTTAATTTTATTCTCTTGATTTTTATCTTATCTTATCATGTCAGAGTTTTTTATATTTTTAAAGGTTAAACCATGTACTATCAACAAGTACCTCTTTGCAGCAATTAAGAAATTAATTATTTTTTAAATATATTTATAATATTTTATTATTTAATTTTAAATCAGTTACCTTTTCAAATGGCACCATCCATCAGAGATGTTTAAAATGCAAAGACCAATTGACACAAGCAACATTATAAACATCTTCCACTTGTAAATATACGTTATAGACAGTTTCACCCTCATTCTTTTATTGTTATGTTATCTAAATCATAATGCAACAAAATTTACTAAATTATTCATTTCTTAAAAATATATTCTTTCAAACAAATTGCAAAGAGTATGGGTAAAGCTAAATGAATTCTTTTACAGTCCTGACTATTTTTTCTTCATAGTACCACTGATTTAATTATGGACTTTAATGCTGCACCTGCAGTTTCCTATGAGGAATATTTATACAACCTGCTACAACAAACATCTGATCATCTGTGGGCAGATTACCTACACAAGATTTTTCTTCTCTTCTTAAAATGAGTCATTGTACGATGACACTAGCCAATGCACCTTGCCAGCCGAAGGGAAGTGTGTCTGATGGCTGTCGGTGTGTAGGTCTCCGTTACCATTAGGCAGACTTCATCGGTGATATGAGCCCGTGTGACTCGCCCAATGGGGGTAAACACAGCACTCAGCACAATGGTTGCTGCCATGACTACAATGTCATGTTCAGTAAACTAGGCTTTTGCCTAAGTCAATACAGCAGCGAAAAGACTTCTTTTTTTATATATCATTCATGAAAACACTGAGTATAACGAGCATAATGATAAATTTAATAACATTTGTAGCCTGTTAAAATCACTAGATAATATGTGTAACCTGATAGCACTGCATGAAGCTAGAATAGTAATGCTTCTAACATTTGGATAATCTGTGTTTTTTTATTTATTCATGCATGTCACGGTTTCAATTAAGACATTAATTTGGAATTTGTATTACATGAATCAGTTTACCCAAAGAATAATCTCAGACTCAAGAGCCAAGGCTTCAAAAGTGATTCCTGAAAGATTCTAGCCCAGGATAAAGCCATTCCAGAATCAGAGCAAGCCATGCTAATACAGTGTTATCAAGTAATTGCTCCGCAGCTCTTGTGCAGGCAAGAATCTGCTAAAAAACCGAATTCAGTTGGTAGTGCTAGCATTTGGTTATAATGTTCTGCTACAATCATTTATGAAGCAAGAAATAAAATTAACATAAAACTCACCTGTTTAAAGAAGAAGTTGAAAATGTTTACATTTTCTTGAAGACACAAATTCAAGTGCTCTAATTTATTTTCAATAACTTTAATTTAAGATGTAATGCAATTACTTATTCCAGTGTTTGACTCGTCAGCATTTACAAACAGATGCACAAAAATAGTTAACGTGACCTACTCTGGTATCCCTACTACACGTCTGAAAGGAAGGTACGGAGAAATATCAACCTTCACATGAGTGGCAAACAAAACTAGAGCTGTAGAGAAACTTACTGATAGCACTGTACTGACATGTACCAATAATCATAACTAGACTTCGGATTTTAGGTAAACACCTATTTTAATACAAGTAAGAATCAGCTTGAAAATTTTTTTTTTATGTCATAACCGGGATTTGAACACGGATCTTCAGCTTAACGCGCTGATGCTCTACCATTGAGCTACCATGACAACATGCCAGTATGACATCAAATTCCTCAACTGATTCAGAAGACAAGGCAGACCACAGGAGGTTTCTCCGTTGAGAACACACATCCAATGGCGTCCTACATTTGTAGGTACTTTGAAGCCAAGTTATTATTTATATACTATTAATTAAGTGGAGGGAAAGGAAATAGACATTAAAACCATGTCTGGGATATTAATACAAGTAAGAATCAGCTTGAAAAATTTTATGTCATAACCGGGATTTGAACACGGATCTTCAGCTTAACGCGCTGATGCTCTACCATTGAGCTACCATGACAACATGCCAGTATGACATCAAATTCCTCAACTGATTCAGAAGACAAGGCAGACCACAGGAGGTTTCTCCGTTGAGAACACACATCACACATCACACATGAAGAACACAGGAGGTTTCTCCGTTGAGAACACACATCCAATGGCGTCCTACATTTGTAGGTACTTTGAAGCCAAGTTATTATTTATATACTATTAATTAAGTGGAGGGAAAGGAAATAGACATTAAAACCATGTCTGGGATATTAATACAAGTAAGAATCAGCTTGAAAAATTTTATGTCATAACCGGGATTTGAACACGGATCTTCACACATCCATGTGTGATGTGTGTTCTCAACGGAGAAACCTCCTGTGGTCTGCCTTGTCTTCTGAATCAGTTGAGGAATTTGATGTCATACTGGCATGTTGTCATGGTAGCTCAATGGTAGAGCATCAGCGCGTTAAGCAGAAGATCCGTGTTCAAATCCCGGTTATGACATAAAATTTTTCAAGCTGATTCTTACTTGTATTAATATCCCAGACATGGTTTTAATGTCTATTTCCTTTCCCTCCACTTAATTAATAGTATATAAATAATAACTTGGCTTCAAAGTACCTACAAATGTAGGACGCCAATGGATGTGTGTTCTCAACGGAGAAACCTCCTGTGGTCTGCCTTGTCTTCTGAATCAGTTGAGGAATTTGATGTCATACTGGCATGTTGTCATGATAGCTCAATGGTAGAGCATCAGCGCGTTAAGCTGAAGATCCGTGTTCAAATCCCGGTTATGACATAAAATTTTTCAAGCTGATTCTTACTTGTATTAATATCCCAGACATGGTTTTAATGTCTATTTCCTTTCCCTCCACTTAATTAACCTATTTTAATCCTTAAGTGATATATGGACGAAAACTTGTATATGCATGTTTCATAAGTGACTATGCCTAAAACTGATACTTTTATAGGACCTAAAACAGCCTATTTTTACGTTAGAGCCTAATATTGCCTTTTTGCTTGTTTTTCCTATAAAGTTCAAAATAAGTCATTTTTTGTTGTAAATTCTAGCATTTATTTTCAGTTCGTACTAAATTTTTAGCTCAGAATGTGCAGTACAAGACACTTTGTGACGTGGTTAAATAGTAAGTAATGTTTCGTCTTCAGTAGAAAAATTCCTTGAAATTTCCAAGAAAATGTAGTGTTTTTCTCCCGACTCCCACCCCCAGTATAAAAAAAAAGTAGTACTCTGAATCACTGAGGGATACAAGGGGTTGAATATGCTAGCGTGCGTAGCTTATGGGCGCAGGGATTAGGTTTTCACTGTTATGGTAGCAATACAGGCCCTAGTAATAGGTCTATATAATTCTGTGTACCATAGGCCTATATCTGTGTTTTATCATGATTATTGATTAATGGTAACTTCAATACATATAATATTCTGCATTGCAATTGAGATATTTCAGAAAATTGGCAACTTAATGATTTTATAAGAGACTAATTTACGATTTTTAGAACCTGTTTTCCAATTTTTAGAGCCTATTTTAGCGACCTAAAAGTCCGAAGTCTAATCATAACACATAATAAAAAATGCAGTTTTCTGTCTCAAAACAGGGCAATTGAAGATTTGTGAATTATGTGCTAAATTTATATTCTTACCGGTATCCTTCTTCATCCTCTGCCATCAGACGTCGCATACGTTCTTTCTCTATTCTCTCTTGCTCTTTCTTCTGTTCACGTTCTGCATTTGCATGGTAATTCATAACAGCTTTGTTCAGTCGAACGACTCTGGCCTGGTTATTTCTGTGGAACTCTTTGAAATCCTTACCATGCTGCAGTATTGATATCAGGAATTCCTAAAAACACAAATAATGTGAAATATAAAAGTAATTGAACACAATTTCAGAAAATGTAATAAGTTTCAATACCTTTTGCAAAAGCTCTGGACCATTGTGACTTAAACTGGACCAAATTACATCCAGCCAGGTACATGATATGGCATCTAAATAAATATACAGTGTGTCCCAGAATTCAACTGATAAAAATGGAATGTAAAGTGGAATCATACAAACATTTTGAGATAAGAAACTTTTAGTCTGTTGGTTCAAAATGAAATGAAACAGATAAAATGTATTCAGCCCATCATTTTTTAAATAATGTTCAGTGTGTATTAAAAATTAATTTTCCCACAAGACAATTTCAATGGAATAAAGCTTATGAAATCATACTACACATTCCTTCATAATGAATAATGATTTATCACAGGTAATCCCACGAGAGATTATGAGAGAGTTCAGTAGGATTTATTAAGTCTATTCCATGAATAAAACGTAACGGATTTTGCAAATAATAAATACACACACACCCACGCGCAAACACACACACACACCACACACACACACACACACACAGACACAGACACACACACACACACACATACATACATACATACATACATACATACATACATACATACATACATACATGCTTACATGCTTACATGTAACTGCAATGATAACTGGTCACGGCAAGACTAGAGCTTATCTACACAGATTTAAAATTATAGAAAACCCCACATGCCCTTGCGACAACGACCTGCAAACAGTAGACCACCTATTATATGACTGCAAATTAATCGAAACAGAAAGAGACTCACTAATCGCAACAGTACTAATGACTGAAAACTGGCCCAACAAAAAAGATGATCTACTAAAAATATACTTCAAGAACTTTAATAAATTCGCAAACAGTTTACCTATTGGCACCAAATTGTAATCAAATTTTATCTTGATCAAAGTTGGTTTATGAACAAACAATATTGTAAAATAGAACAAAAACAGTTGTAGAAGATAAAGAAATACATGTAGTATTACCTGTAATGGAACATGTAGTATATAAAGTGAATTTAAAAAAATACATGCTTACATACATACATACACATTTTTTATTTGTATGATATATTATTTTCAAATAGTTATCAATTTAAGGTGCAATTAGAGATACTATACTTTGAAATAAAAGAAAGGCTAGAAATCTAAAAACTGGAACTAATAGTAATGTGATGATTGTGATGTTAAGAAAAAGGAAAATAAACTACTCTTTTCCCTTTTACCTGGTGTTTCTGTCTCTTCTTCCTTTCTGCTTCTAATTTCTGCTGCTTTTCTAGCTTCTCAGTTGCTCTTGCTTCCCTGAGTCCTTGCCGTTTGGTGCGTTTGTAAGCTTTCACATTTACAGCTGTCTCTAGGGAAGTATCCCTCCTTGTACAAGACAAAATCTGGGAAAAAATCAGTGTTTAGTGTTACTTATTGCAGATCTGAAGGCCTGGTTAGAGTCAGATATTCTATCAGATTATTCTGAGATAGGAAAGTCTGAAACAGTACTCAGCTTCGTGAGTACAACTGACGAGTTACTAGTGGCTCCAGTCAAGAGATCCATCATGCATTGTCTTCTTAACTTTTCTATTTAACAGTAAGTTTTGAAATTTTCAGGGTAATTGAGATGTATTTGCTTTTCACAATTTAAAGTGAAGTGAACAATTGTGTAATTTTAGGATGAGTAAATGGCAGGGTTTCCAACTATACTGTATTTCCCGGGAAATCCGGTATTTTCACTTAATTTCAACGAAAACCCATTTCCTGTATTTATTCGATAATTCGTCCAACCAATGAAGGAAGTGGGGAAAAAACCAGAGATGGTATTTTGTCCCAAGATTTTCATGTCATACTTTAATTTGAAAAAAGCATACCCCTCTCCTACAACATATTATGTCACATAGAGGAAATTGTTCTACATATTCAGTTGTGTTTTTTACCTAACGTCCTCCATAAGTTATTAATCCTGCTTTATAGCTGATCATCAAACAGGAGCTCAAAAGTCACAAAAATATTGTACTTTCGATTAACAGACATTTGTAGAAAGTTTAAGTAAGGAAATATGCACCTATTAGTGAAGTTAACATGCATATTTCTGTACTCAAACTTTCTACAGTTGTTCACTGTGCTATTTTTAGTAATATTAATAGTGATAACAGACCTGTATTTATTTCAATAAAGATAATTTAAAACTATTTAAGGCCTATTTAAACAATATTTTGTTGAAAAGAAATATTTTTGAAACTTAGGATTCAGCGATAGTCATTAAAATAGCAAGGAAAGCCATCACAAGTTACCAGTCACAGTCTTCTATACTGGTAATGGCTACCGCTGAAAGTGTACCAGTGGATGAATGATTATGAAAACTAATTATATTATGATTCAAGCAGATATTAGGGCCTACTCTTGACTATGTAATTTTCTTTTTGTAAGATCCATTGATTTTCAGTAACGGTATACTATTTGACCATTGCAACCAGTGCTGGTATTGCAACCGGTGCTGGTATTGGGTCTTTGAAACCAGTGCTGGTATTCCATACCGTCACACACTGTCTCACTTCCCTCACTGCACCCAACACCTCATCTCCGAAGTTATCACAAGGAATATAGTTTTATTTCTTTGTGCCAATGAATTGTCCCCAGTGTATACAAAATTAGATTAGATTAGATAGTTAAATGGCATTCAATCAGTTCACTGACAGAGCATTTAACATCGGTTGTTATTACTAAAGTAATATACAGCACTAAACATGCTCAAGTGCTTTGACTGCCATGACATGAAATCATTGCTATTAACATAAGATTTTATGATATTCTATCATTATGAATCCAGCAGCAAACTTTGTGCAGAGGGATTCGAACTCGATTCAGCAAATGAAAAAGATGCTGCAAACTACTGCATTTGAAATTGTTACCGAATTTATATTACATACCGCAAAAAACTAATTATTAATCCAATCAACAAATTCAAACATCGTATGTGATTTGTTTTAAACTATCTTGCCTTTTTGGCACTTATTGAACTTCAGTGAAAAAATACGTTAATTTAAAGAAGAATAATTCTTTAGCAACCCCCTCCCCTTGGCTGTGCCACTGCCCAATTCTATCATTTGCTTCAACTGATATGAATCAGAATGAAAAATGGGGGGGCTTGTTACCTGTGTACTATATTATGTATTTGACTTTTACAATTGGATTTTAATTGAACATTTTAGCCAAAATCTGAAGTGAAAAATCTTTTGATACATCATCCATATGTATTGACTCAGTTATTATGCAGGTAAAGGGATAATGACTACAGAAATAATATATATAATTCAAAAGTGATCAACATACTAACCTCACTTCTAAGCTGTCTCTGGAAATTCAGAACTCTCAGAGCTCTGAGTTCAATTTGTGCCTGTACACGAAGATCCTCCGGCATTGTGGTAGGGAGGTTACTTAGCTGCTCAATGCGCTGGGCAATACGAGCTGCAACCCTAGAAAAATAAGGTAATATGTGAAGAATAAAAAGATGTTTAGAATCAAATGTGACAAATTTCATTAGGAGTGCAAATGCAGCTGTCAATCAAACCAAGGTTTATTTATATCCATACAGTGAAACTAGTACAGTAGAGCCTCGGTAATTCGAGCCCCGGTATTTCGAGGTTCCGTGTAATTCGAGCTGGTCTTAAGAAAATTAAAATTTTCCGTAAAACTAGAGTAAAATCCCGTTTTTAAACGGTGTCCGCATGTAAGTTTTACGCACTTCTGAATGTGTTATATTTTGAGCTTTCTTTCAATTTTTCCATGTACAAAAATGCAGGTAAAACTGTCCCACTTAGGGTTTTTGTTCATAATACACAGAAATAACCTTGGCTTCAGACTGCTAATGCATTTCTATTACAGATTGACAGAAATCGTTAGGTTCGATCTTTCTTTGTCGGGACCTCGTGTCAATCAATTGTACAGTGCATACCATCCTTTCAGAAAAGAATACTGTATTGTTACAGTAGTCCCTACTCAGCAACAATGGTAATTAAAAGTGTTTTCCTATACCGCCGCTTTCGCGTTCCACTCCAGGGTCAGACAATGACTTAATCCTTAAAGGATGCCGATGTAGCAAATTGGAAATGTTTGACAACATATACATACAGGCATAACACAGGTATGTAGGCCTACTATAGTGTTTATTTATTTATTTATTATTTAAACCATCATTGTGCTCATTAAACATTTATTTGCGATTTACCTATTCATTTAGTGATATTTCCGTATAATCCGAGTTTCTTGTAATTCGAGGTAGCCTCAGCCCCAATTAGCTCGAATTATCGGGGTTCTACTGTATAGCACTTTCCTATGTTCAATAGCCATAACTACCACTTGGAAATAACAAAATTTACTAGTAAGCGTAAAAACTTTTGGAGCTTTTGATATGAATCTTAAAATGCAAACTGATGTGATTATCAGTAGAAATGTACAAAACAGCAAAGTGTATTAGGAATATCTAACAACAGCATGCATAAAAGATCAGAATAATAATAATAATAAGAAGGCTAAGATTTAGGAGAAATTTCTAAAGGAAGGTCATAAGTGGAAAAAGGACAATAAAATTTTCCGGAATTAAAACGTCGAGATTTTATAAATTCTGAAAATCCTTTACACACTGACTGCCAAATCCAACAAACTGTTAAGCTGCAACATTCTCTTTCACAGATTCAAACTTAAGAATATTTGTCAATGATGGAATATTTGATTACATGATTATAGATATAATGGTAAGGACACTCCAGATGCAAGTAATGATCCAGGTTCTTGTGATGATTGGTCTGATACATATTTCCAACCTCCTTTGATGCAATTTACTGGAGATATAAATAAGAATTTTATTTCTTGTATGGAATATTCTCAAATAGGGTTTGCAACTGTGCACTGGTTATAAGAAACTGCCTGGCCCAGGTGTTTAAATGACAAACAAAGCTTTGGCTCTCAATGTTTTAAGACCATGCAAAACGGGAGAAAAAATTAATTAAATAAACAATATATAATTATAATCACCAATAGATCTAATGAAAAGAATTAGCCCATTGGAGGTACATTTAAAAAGGTGAGCCTGTGCACCGGAAGCCATTGAAATATCCCCCCAGCACTGGTAGTTTCATCTACCATTTTAACTTGAATAATATTCGCCAAGCATACTACAGTATATCTATCTCTGATATTTTTAATGCAGTTTGGACCCCTGTGTTTATTTCTGTAAATATTTTGAACTTTTATGAATAGCAGAGAAATGTGGCCAGCCTACTTTTGTGTGTGTGTAACAGCACACTCCAAGTACTTAAAGAACAGATGTGAAAATGTGGAAGCTGTCAAGAAACACAAGGAATACAGGCATAATGGAAGTACTGTTTTCAGTTATTCAGTACAGTGAAAAGGTTAAAGAAGTATAGAAGACATAAAACAAATCTTTAGAGAAGAATTTGGACTTAATTTTAATCCAATATTGGTGTCAGGGGACTAGATCTACAGGATTTTAAGAATAAAAGTACCTATTCTCTCTTTCTTGCAAAATTAGGAGAGGATCTAATCCAAGAGGCTTGCAGACGGATGTAACACGATTCTGTTTCTGTTGAGGCTGAGGTGGACACGGCTGTTGCACTGGAGGAGCTGTAGGTCGATTTGTCGGCACCACTGGAGGCATGCTGTTCTGATTCATTCCCATTGGCATACCTGGCATTGCACCGGGACCCATAGGCGGCTGTTGCTGGTGGTTCACCATCTGCGACATAGGACCTGGAGGAGGAATATTATTAGGCCCTGGTCCTGGTTGAGGTTGTTGAGATGGCATCATTGCTGGGGACTGATGTGGTGGGGGTGGTAAAGGAGCTTGTTGTGCTAAAGGTGGTGTAGGGATTGAGGGTTGTGCCGATGGTTGCTGGGGAATACGAGGAGGTTGTCCCACTGGCACAGGGGGCATGGGGGGTGGTTGCTGAGGTGGTTGCTGCGGTTGTTGTTGCTGCTGTGGTTGTGGTTGCTGCTGCTGTTGTTGTGGAGGTGGAGGAGGGGCTGGCCCCATGGGAGGAGCCATTTGAGCTGTCATCGGAGACTGTGTTGGGGGCTGGCCGCCAGGAGGGCCTGGTGGACGCATTGGGTGCTGCATCATGCCAGGAGGAGTAGACGAGCCTACGTCAGCAACAAACATGGCAATAAGGTCCTGTAAACTTACTATACAATTCTACTTGGCAATACGTAAAAGTAGGGTTCCCATAAGTACCGTTTTTATTTTTTAAATCTGAGTTTGCAGGAGTGATGGTAAGAAGAATGCAGATGAACGAGATGTAATTGTTTTAATTTATCAATAGTCTTAACTCAGCAACTCACACAATTTGTTAAAAAAATTTAACTACAAAATGAACGAGCAAAAATAGTACATACATTTAGGAATGGCAAAAACTTATAAATTATGATGAAATCTGAGATTGATTTCTAAAAATGGAACATTTCCTAACAATACAGTATTCACAACCGTAAAATTTGAGTGCTTAATGATTGAAGCCAAAATTAGACAAAACCAGGGGCCTCCTATCATTGCTAAGGAAAAAGAAGAGCTCGTGGAAACAATGCGCAATAAATAATTATTTAAAGCGAGTAGAAATTTTAAAAATCTGATACTATTGAATATTATGGTGGTAGAGCTTTACCAAAACCTTGATGCAAAAGAATTCAACCACAAGCGTTCACCAATCCGGCTATTTTTACTTCTACAATCAATATTTAATTACCAAACTTCAGTGTACTCAAGCATAATTTTATCTTAATGACTATTTGCTGAGAAGTCTTCGGCAAATTTTACTTATGCTCAACAGATAGACAACAGACTGTTTTATAAGTAATCTACAGTACGTAGCTCCAGTGTACCTAAAATTAACTTCATAACATTGACTATACGCTGAGATATATATTCGGCAAATTCGCCTACACTTAAGGGTCATTCCATATGAAATCATCCAAATTTTTTAAAAATGGTTGCATGACCATTTTAGAAAAAAATAATTTTTTGTATATGAGTTCATACATGTTTCAAGATATCAAAACAAGTTTCAAAAAAAATCTTGTGTTCTTGGTTTCCCAGGGGTGTCCATTTTTCAATCCTGGTGTAACACATTTTTTGTGAATGTAGTTGATTACAAATATTTTCATAACTCAACAGGCATAAGAGTTAGAAATTTGAATTAAGAACCATTTTGTAACTATTGAAGTGTACTTTCAGAAATACTTTATTGTTTTCTTCAACACAAAATTCTTCATATGAAAATATGAGTTTGAAATTCGGGGAAATTTTTCCAAAAAAATCACTTTTTGGGCCAAATTTTATATGAGAAGGAAGTGATTGAAAACGTTCAAATTTTTGTTATGTTCAAACCTGCATGTGATTTGTCTGTGAGGAAAAAATCAGGGTCTAAAAATACATCCCTCATTCCTAAACTGGCCTCAAATATTAGAGTTTTTCCGATTTTGACTATTTTTGGACTTAAATATCCCTGGTGGGTACCCTTCAAAAAATCTGAAAAATTGCATAAACGAAGCCTTTTATGTGCCTAATTCACAGTTAAAATTTCTATTTCTTGATTCAACTCCTTCTATTAATTTTATAGAACTGAAATATCACACTTTTTAGGGTATCGTATTTGGGAGAAACTACATATAACTCAACAACCATAAGAGTTACAAATAAGAATTATGAATCACTTTATCATTATTGAAGCTTGCTTTCAGAAATAGTTTGTTTTCTTCAACACAAAATTTTTCATATGAAAATATGAGTTTGAAATTCGGGTAAATTTTTCCCCAAAAAATATCACTTTTTGGGCCAAATTTAATATGAGAAGGAAGTGATTGTAAACATTCAAAGTTTTTTTATGCGCAAACCTGCATGTGATTTGTGTGTGAGGAAAAAATCAGGGTCTAAAAATACATCCCTTATTTCTAAACTGTCCTCAAATATTAGCGTTTTTCAGATTTTGACTATTTTTGGGCTTAAATATCTCTTATGGGTACCCTTCAAAAAATCTGAAAAATTGCATAAAACAGGCCTTTCATGTGCCTATCACACAGTTAAAATTTCTATTTCTAGAAACAACTCCTTCTATTACTTTCATAGAACTGAAGTATCGCACTTTTTAGGGTAGCGTATTTGGGAGAAACTACATATATGTGATAGTGTTATATTTCAGTTCTATAAAATTAATAGAAAGAGTTGTTCCTAAAAATAGAAATTTTAACTGTGAGTTAGGCACATGAAAGGCTTCTTGTATGCAATTCTTCAGATTTTTTTAAGGGTACCCATAAGAGATATTTAAGCCCAAAAATAGTCAAAATCTGAAAAACGCTAATATTTGAGGACAGTTTAGAAATAAGGGATGTATTTTTAGACCCCGATTTTTTCCTCACACACAAATAACATACAGGTTTGCACATAAAAAAACTTTGAATGTTTACAAAATCACTTCCTTCTCATATTAAATTTGGCCCAAAAAGTTATTTTTTTGGGGAAAAATTTACCCGAATTTCAAACTCATATTTTCATATGAAAAATTTTGTGTTGAAGAAAACAAACTATTTCTGAAAGAAAACTTCAATAATGATAAAATGATTCATAATTCTTATTTGTAACTCTTATGGTTGTTGAGTTATATGTAGTTTCTCCCAAATACGCTACCCTAAAATGTGATATTTCAGTTCTATAAAATTAATAGAAGGAGTTGAATCAAGAAATAGAAATTTTAACTGTGAATTAGGCACATAAAAGGCTTCTTTTATGCAATTTTTCAGATTTTTTGAAGGGTACCCACCAGGGATATTTAAGTCCAAAAATAGTCAAAATCGGAAAAACTCTAATATTTGAGGCCAGTTTAGGAATGAGGGATGTATTTTTAGACCCTGATTTTTTCCTCACAGACAAATCACATGCAGGCTAAGGCTAGTATATGGAAGGTTGTCTCGTTCGACGCGCATGCGTGTTGAGCACGAGGAATGTGACGTGGCCCGTAGCCCTGCACATGATTTAAACAGCTACACACAATGGAAATGATGGGAATAAAACTTATTTTTAACTACAATAATACATGTATCTGTAAAGATATACTACATATGATCTTACAGGGGTTATGGCTTAATAGAGAGACCACTTCTGAGTGCTCAGACCTCAAATGAATAAGCTGTAACAAAATATAATGAGACGTTTGAAACAAATTAAAATATTTAAGCGGCTGGTTTCTGTAAAACATACTGTGGATCACAAAATAAAGAAAACACACAGAAACCCTACATTTCTCTGGCAAGGGATCTCTCTTTAAATTTATTGGGGTACTTTTACAACTCTGTTTGGTTATGACTAAGAAAATGGGAAGTATACTACGATTTTTTTTGTCTCGCAGAGGCAAGTTTACCCTTCTGTAAATAAATCTATATTCATTCACATTTCCAATAGAAACTTAAAGGGCCTGTCCATTTTATTTATAGACATCAGCAGACAGGCAGAAAATCTTCCTTGTTGAGCTGACCACCTACACTATATTTGACAAAAAATGTTCTATTCAAAAATTCTCGTCCCTAAAAGATGGGTTAAAGGTTAGAAATTTGGTTTTACCCTTCAGATGTAAAAAAAAATATATATATACATTGTGAAGCGACACTCCCTTTTCAAAAATCTTCAAAAAACTAGTTCACAGGCAGCAGTATAGTTTCAAGTGTTGTGCACAAGTGCTGTGTTTATATTGATTCAAAGTTTTATTATTATTTTATTATAAGCGCGTCTGAAAATCCATTTTTACTTGAAAAATATTACTAAGTTACTCAGTATTGAGTCTTGGATTGTTCGACCATTTAAATGCTGTCGGTCGGTATACATTTAAAGATATACCTGTTAACATTTATGACGTGATCACTTTGAATCATTTGTAAATGTTTATTTCAAAATGTTCTACAAACAGTACACAGACTGGTTTGTAATATATTAATTGTTATTCCGTGCGCATATTTTATTTGGCTACATCTTCCAGTTTTATAATATAATAATATACATCTTCCAGTTTATAATATAATAGTCATTCCGTGCGCACATTTTATTTGGCTAAATCTTCCAGTTTTTTTGTCTCTGGAAAGCATTATTCCAAGCTGTTAACTTTTAAAACTTCTATTCTTCTTTGGTTTTAATAATTGTTTAGTATCTACGATTACACGCTCTGTAATTAAATTGTGTCAAATACATTGCAATCAGAAGTGTATTGGTTCATCTTATAGATGTTTAATTTAACTTAATTTCATGTAAAATAAATAAATATAGAAAATATACAATCTAATTGAGAAATTTATTTTTCTAAGTCAAGACGAATATCGCAAAATATGCAAAAGTCTATTCTTTTCAAGTCTCCTTCCATAAATTATACTAATTTACCTGGAATAAGTAATCATAAAATTAAAAACCTTTCAAGCATAATCTGAGCTATATCTGCTAGACTACTTTTTTTTATCAGTCAGACAAACTTTTTCCTAACTTCGTAAAGCTGTACTATTCTTATTTGTATCTGTATTAAATATTTATTTTAATTTGTGTTAAATCCTCTCTATATGCAGGGTCGTATGCATTCTATCTTCACATCGGAAACATGTATTAGGGGCCTATTGTTGGTAAAACGATGGTGTTTTCGTGTTATTTCTTCCCATCATTACCATTGTATGTAGCTGCTTAATTCTCGCGCGGGCTGTGGGTGACGTCACACAGCAGTGTAGGACTCTCCCCACAGCTCTTACGGGAACGAGGCAACCTTTCATATACTAGCCTTGGGTTTGAACATAACAAAAATTTGAACGTTTTCAATCACTTCCTTCTCATATAAAATTTGGCCCAAAAAGTGATTTTTTTGGAAAAATTTACCCGAATTTCAAACTCATATTTTCATATGAAAAATTTTGTGTTGAAGAAAACAATAAAGTATTTCTGAAAGTACGCTTCAATAGTTACAAAATGGTTCTTAATTCAAATTTCTAACTCGTATGCCTGTTGAGTTATGAAAATATTTGTAATCAGCAGGGCTAGGATTTATATGTAATTACATATTTCTTAATTTCACATATATACACATTTTTTTCACTTATCTCCATCTATCATGTTGTCCTCTATTCAAATTAAACAAATTTATTTTCCATATTTTTCCATATTTCTGACATTAGTACATATTTATATGTAAAATAAATATTTGTCCATATTTAGTGATTTTATTGCAATATTCGTACATATTTCATTCTTAAGAGTAAAACTATATAAAATTGTCGTTTTCAGTGACAGAAAATATGGCAACAGGATAAGTTTACAGTTATGTACAGAAATGAATGTGTGAAAAATGATTTGTGTTACAATGAATCAAATTTTTGTAATAGGGCCTATAACAAAAATAATTAAGAAACTACAAAATAATAATCTGACATTACCTGGAAATATTGACATTGTGAAAAACACGATTCATGAACTCAAATATATACGTGGACATTTAGCCGAATTATCAAATGTAAAGTGGACAATGTGTTTTCAAGAAATCCAGTCTTTGAAGAAATGTGTAAAATCAGTGCAATCTTAAGTAGCTCGTCAAATGTAAAACTAGAATCAGTGAATTTTAAACACGCGCCAATCACTTCATGTGCAGTAGAACGAAGCTTCAGCTAATACAAATCACTTTTGAAAATTTAAAACAACATTTTGTGGCATACTGTTATGGTAGCAGAAATAATCAATGAATGAATATAAATAAAGTAAGTGATCTTAAAAAAATTGAATAATTTAATTTATGAATCCAGTATTTGTAATGCATTTTTATAGGTTCTAAAAGTAACAAAATGTAGTGTCTAGTGGTTAAATTTGTTTTGATGTCCATATTTTGACATTTTTAGTACATATATATGTACATATTTTGACATTTTTAAGTACATATATATGTACATATTTTGACATTTTTTAGTACATATAAATCCTAGCCCTGGTAATCAGCTACATTCACAAAAAATGTGTTACACCAGGATTGAAAAATGGACACCCCTGGGAAACCAAGAAGATTTTTTTTTAAACTTGTTTTGATATCTTGAAACATGTATGAACTCATATACAAAAAATTATTTTTTTCTAAAATGGTCATGCAACCACTGTTGGATGATTTGGCATGGAATAACCCTTAATCATTAGGATACAATGGTTTGACAACATAAAGTTTTAAATTTTAAAATTTTACGCTAAATATAAGATAATATAATTTTAATGGTTTATGTTTTTAATTTGGATACAAACAGCATATTGCTATTTAAAGTATAAATGTGTATTATGTGACTGCATAATTTTATTTCCATATATATTTTAGGACAATAGTTAAACATCAGCACTATCAAGATATGGAACACTTTTTGAAGAATGTATAACGGCATGTATGAGGGCATTATATGTGCTATATGTGTGTGAATCCAATTAATATTACGATATTGTAGACTAAAGGAGGGCTTAGTGGACGTTGCATTCATTGAACTTTTGATTCTTTTTATAATAACTTGGTTCAACATCTTTTCACATTTTATACAAAATTTGGTAACTCCACAATTTTTCACATATATTTAGTGCTTTCTTTTTTCAATTTAAATTGATTCATTGCAATGTAAAACTCAGATGTAATGTATAAAAGTATTGGAATCAGCAAAAAGATGTACTATGTTGATAGCACTGTAAATTCTGATACATCCTAATATACTAATTGGCAATGTGATACACTTGCCGCTCACTTTTTTTAACTAACAGTATTTTCATAGTATGGCCTTCTTGTATGTTTGCAACGGGTAAGGAAGTATTATGTATGACCTCAAAATTTGAAGTTGAGATTTTAACATAAGTAGGCCTACACATTTTGTGGCATCCTGAATAGAAAAAATCCTATTTTCAAAAACATATATGTGTGAAAATTTTTTATTTGGTTAGTTAGCCTTCCGGGTAAGTGACACAAACATTGCCAATGACTTTCTCTTACTTTTAATACCACTTTACATAAAGAAAATTTAGTTTTTCATTTTTTCTTGAAAACGGATCTACAAATTTTGTTTAAATTTTGTACATGAGATGGTTATGTTAAGAGCTAAAACTTTTATTTCAAAAATTTTTTTCGCTAAAATTTTCTGAAGGGTAGTTAAAAGCCATCCACTGTTCGTAGAAACTCAGTTTTGCCTGGTGCTTTGCATCTGATTAAAACAACTGAATGTGCGCTCTTTGAAATATGGCCTCTTATTCTATATCCGAATCTGAAGTCAGAAAGGTGTATTAGTCGTGCTTAGAGTAAAGAAAGTTCCATGAGTGTATTAATCAGATTTTATTTGGGTTGGGTTTGCGATGTGATGTGGTAATGGCATTCTCTCCAATTTTACAACCAATTTATATGAAGAGAATGTCATATTATATTATACTTGTAAAGAGGAAAAATGTTTATTTGGGCAGAGGAAGCTATGTGTTTCACACCAGTTTTTATTTCACTATTTCAAAGGTTTTTTTTTTTTCATGATAATATTATGGGAACCGAAAATATTATGGGAACCCTACATAGTGAGCAATGGGGTCCACAATCCATCAGCAATAGTTTCAGCATCCTAAAAGAACTAAATGGCTTTACAGGAAGATTTATAAAGACAATGCACAAGACTAAATACTGAAATGTTATAGCAAAAAGACAGTAAGAAATTCTACATAGTATAGGCAGATATACAGAAATGCAGCTGGATCAGTAGGGAGTTTGTGTGAACATTAGTATCAAATTCATTACTGGAATTTTTAAGCTACAATGAAATGAAAATCGGAGAAATAAAAAAGACAGGTCAGGAGATCTGGGAGGGTGATCAGTGGGACAACCTCGTCTTACCCAGCATGCAGTCAAGTGAAGTAATTTATTCCTTCATTCCAGAAATGGTAAACAACAAAACTTAAAAAAACAAACAGAACATAACTAAATAAATAAATAAATAAATAAAAATGCATGTCATTATACTTATTTCCAGTCATTAAACCAACTAAAGTGGAAGGGACATACTATTAATGTCTCTCTGGCTTTCTGATGTTTTGAGTAACACCTGTGGTAAAGAACAATAGACTGCATAATTACTCGCCACCATTCTGCTAACGGAGGTATAGTGGATGATAAAGAAATCATTAATGATATTTTATATAATGTGTTTGGGATTATCTGTGTGGAAAAGTAATTTATTTAGGAACACTAATAAGGGATTCAAAGTAAATGATTTGTTAAACATGTACCAGATATATGCAAAATAAACAGCAGTCATCGTGACAATACAACTCCATGCAAACTCTTGATGTGACCTATGTTGAGGAAGGATATGTAGGCAACAAAACCAGTTCTTTCAGACGGTCCACAACATATGGCTCATGGTAGGAAGTACATGTTGCCAAACCTGGGGCAAAAGTCGACATTTTACCATACAATAATCTGCAGAATTTTTCCTTTCAACCACAATGTCCCTACCCCGTATTGTCCTTCACCCACAGAGCCTCTTTCGCTTTGGTCGGTTTAAGAACTGGAAACAAGTAAAGCATAATAGTCTCTCAATTAACTATGGTAGTGGAAAGAAATAATACCATGGATGAAGAAAAAATGCACTTAATTACAAAATTGCATTAAATCATGATCAGGGATTTACATTAAGGCAATAAAAAATCTAGTGTCACAAAATCTCAGTTCATCAAAACTGCAAAATACTGTATTTACGCATGTAAAGGATGCCATGCATTATGAATGCACCCCGATTTCCACTCAAAATGTAGGAATTTACTGATCTTCATATAATCTTATTCTTCCACTTATTTATAAATTTATGGCCTGTCTATTTTGCCATACTTACATGGTGGACTATGAGCCATTTTATAAATGATCATGGGGTGGTGGGATAATTAGATCCCTTGAGGAAAGAGAAGATTCCTCTATTGTAGGATGACTACTGAAGATGTTATTTTAGTTGTTGGGACCCACAGCATAATGTGGAATCTGAACCACAACTTCCCGAATGCTTTTCATAAACATGATTTTTCAAAAAGGGTCACCCATTTAAGTTCTCACTAGAGCTAGTATTTGAAGAATATGGAAGTGGTATGAACATTAGTCCACAGCAAATGCTGCTTACACAAATGACACATTTAATTTTTAGCATGACTTTGATCCAACAACCAATACGGTTGTGAATAAGGATAGAGGGTTATTTCAAGTTATATTGTTAGGACTTGTATTATGTTCTTTGTTTTTATAAAATTTGATACTCTTCACTACTATGAAATTGCCACACACTGAAATATATACGAGGAGGAGTCCGAAAATAAGTTTCCACTCTACTTTTCCCCAGGAAATCGAACAGCAATGGGGGAAACAAGACATTGGTTGAACGCGAAAGACACCCATACCCCATTGGGCATTGTTCGACCGTGATCCAGCAGATGGTTTTGTTGCTGGACTTTTTGGAGGATGGAACCATCACTGCCATGCGGTACTGTCAAAAATTAAGGAGGCGATTCCGAAAAAGCAACCTGGCCTTCTGTTGTTGGATGACAATGTGAGACCACGCTTGGTGACGGCAACGTAAAACCATATTGCAACTCTTGGTTGAGAGCGCCTAGCCCATCCGCCATACAGTCCTGATCTTGCACCCAGTGACTTCCATCTGTTTCCGGCTTTGAAGCGAGAAGACTCTCAGCGGAAGATGCTTTGGGAGCACTGCTGATGTCACACAAACCATTCGATGCTTCTTCCATGTGCAAAGCCTTGATTTTTTTCCTGGAGGGCTTTTTGAAGCTTCTAAAGCGGTATGACAAGTGTCTCAATGTACATGGTAATTATGTGGAAAAATAAAGGTATGTCTCATTATATTTTTTTCTTTCACCCACACCTCTGTACACAGTTGCCAGGGGAAACTTATTTTCAGACTCACCCTTGTATTTTTACTAATTCACAGAATATAGTAATTGCTCTAGCGATTCAATAATTATGGATGTACAGTGTGCAAATAGTTATGGATATACTGCATAAACCACAAAGCCTTGGATGAAAATTATGAGCATTGCTCTAAGCCATTTGCTGACATTTTATATTGTTGAAAATATTTTCCCTGTATAAAAATGCATCAAAGATTTTTGTTGCAAAGTTAGGGACCATTATGGGTGATCTCTCGTAGTGCCCGGAGTGAGGTTTTCTTGGGGTTCCCCTCACTCTAATGGGTGAATACTGGATCGGAAACACAACCCCTGCTAGACAGATGACTGAATATAAGGAAAATACATAGTGCTCAAGCAGACAGCTAGCTCAACTCACATTTGTACATTGAAGAGTTGAAGCCTCATCAGGCCCCCTTTTTTATGCCAATTATTGGTTTGTAAGAACATATGGTAACAAATTTCAGGAAATCCTGAAACACACTTCACTTTTAAAGTAGCAGAACACATTACAGGATATAATTTGAGAAATACTAAAGTTCCCTCACCATTAAAATAATGGAACACATGTCTTAAGTTGAATATGAAACGAAGCACTGAGAATCAGAAAGACTCAAGCCACAAAAAGTTGAAAAATACTTATATTTACATTATTCAAAGAAAAATTGTCTGCAGTAGCTGCTGTGAAAATAGTTTGATAGTCACTCAACAGTTGGCTCTACTATGACTAAGTATTCATCTCCTAACACATTTCTTGAACGTAACACTGCTTGTTTCAATAACTCAAAGTCAAAGTAATTTAGATATTCAAACGAGGGAGTTGATTTAATAAAATGTGGTTGATTTATATTTATATAGCAAAATTATATTCTTCAGAGTAAACTATTGTAGTTCCAAGCTTTTGGTTGCTGCTAGCTCTGCAGCCATCTTCTGGGAGAGAAGTGAGCTAGGGGGTAGACGGAACTCATTAATACTATAACTGAGTTGCAGAAGGCAGCCAATCAGATGGCTGAAAAACTATCGTATCGGCGTCCCATTGGTTGGAGTAGAAGCCTTAATTCACTGGCCCTGATTTAGCCCGATTTTGTTGTAGCTGGCTTATGGCTGGATTCCTGGCCTGACTAAGTTCTAGTCCATTGTCTCTGTTGAAACTGTTGCCACAGAGTTTCATTTCCAAAGCTTTGGCCACGACTTGGCTTGCCTGCCAAGGATCCTCACACCTTGAAAGGGTCATTTTCATACATATGTTAAGCCACTGCAGACTTATCCAGGTATCTCAATTGCTCTTGTGTTCGATGTATCTGGCCTCGATGGTACAGCCTGCCTGCCTGCCCAACGTATACAGCTTCCACTCTGTAAAGCTGCAGTCTTAAAATAATGAATCTGTTTATGTGTTTCAATAAAGTAATCGATTATCAATATAAATAATGCAGACAAAGTGGCTGATGGAACAAGCTATAAATTTGCCATTTTTGTTTTTATTAAGCAAATGAAAAGAGTTCTTCCACATGGTCACACAGTCATTATTAAATCTGAGAAATATGATACTCTTTGCTTTATTATCAGAACAATAAGTTATTTTTACTTAAACAATGCCCGCAGTTCTTACCTGAATCTGACTGCTGACTATTTCGTTGCTGCTGCTGTTGTGCCTGCTGGGCTTGTTGCTGCTGTTGCTGCTGCTGCTGTTGTTGTTGAAAAGGTGGGGTAGGACATTGGTTGGGATGATTCGGTGGTGGTTCAAATCTCTTCCCTTGGACAGCCATGGCCAGCTGCTGAGAAAGTGGTTGATTTCGAGCAAGTAAACGATAGGCCATGATTTGAACTCTGAGCTGCTGCAATTGACTTGAACTGAAGGCATGCTTCTGCTGTGCATCATTGGGACCTCCAAAACCCTGAAATAAAAAGATTGTTCATGTTTAAGTAAAGTATTGGCTTACATAATAGATGCTAAAATTCAAAGCTAAATCTATGTTTAGCTAACACTATTTTTTTTGCCTATATTATACCAAATATTTGCAAATATCTTAGTAATATATATTTTTTTTAAAGTACAATAATACCATACACAAAGCTAAAACTTTTAGATTTACATTTACACCATAATCTGCAATGTAGTCTCGGTTAAAACTAAAAATATTTAGAATGACAATTAGTACAGAAATCTTATATCAAAATTAAAGAGTTGTGCATTCCTGTGCATCTGGATGTTAATCTTTCATGTAAAAACTACTCAACTGAGAGAGTTGAAATTCTGCATGAACATAGTATTTATACCCGGAAAGAACACCTGGATTATAGTCAATTTGAAATGTTTCATTTTTTCCCACTATGGTGGTCATTCTAATGGGTTGCAGTAACAACCAGTATCTTCCTTATCGGTGTTTAGCATTAAGCCAAATCGTTGTCAAATTAATTGTTCTTTTTTTTTCCACACACACAAAAGAAAATGCAAAGGAAAAGGCAAAAAGGGGGTAACTGCTGACTGCATCACATAACTTAGTCACCAAAATAATTTTAATGAATTTGTTTGTTTGATGTCAATAAAATACCCCATTCACCCACGTGTGTGAACTGTCAAAATAAACTAACCCTGCATTCATACCACACCATAAGGATGCCTACGGCATATGAGAGCCCGCAACACATGGCCTTAGCCACTGTAAGAAGCCAAGTTTACACGCACTAAGACCATACTGATATTAATGAGCTTTCTGATAATCATAGAGGGGTCACGTCAAGGGAACCCCACAATACCATCTCACAGAGGTCATGTGTTGCTGGATATATACCTATACCTATACCTATACCTATACCTATACCTATACCTATACCTATACCTATACCTATACCACACGATGAAAATCATTATATTGATATTAAGGAATTTACACAGTGAAGCGACTGTAATAAATTAGATCTATTATATAAGTTGACTATACTCACTTTGTTGCTTCCCTTATAACTGAGATGGCAAGACAAGAAGCTTAGATTGAAGATACACAGTAGCAATGTAAACTTGTGGAGTGCCTTTGAAGCGGCATTCTCACACAGGTCATGATTCATGTCTCATCTGCTCAGTTATACCATTATTTCGGTAAGATATGTTAAAAGGATCCTCCTCCTCATTTTAACCTAAGTTGTCAACTGCCAAATCTTTCTTAGGAAGATTCTGTTGCACACCTAAACTTTTTATGAACTTCTTGATCAGATTGTCTTTTTCCAGTATATCAAAATTCAGCAATGAGTTATGAAATTTCTTTGATACAAATTTTTTCATCTTTCTAGATCTTTGTTTTTTATTGATTTTAATAACTTTGATTCTTTAAAACTTACATAACCATTTTCCAAAACATGTGATGCCACAGCTGATTTTTCAGTCTGATTTGTATTATTTGATGTAAAAACTCGTTAAGTAATTTTGATATACCGGAACAAGACAAGCTAATGAAGAAGTTCATAAAAAGTTCACTAGGTGGGCATCAGGATCTTACCGAGAAAGATTTGGAATTTCACATTGTAATTGAAAGACTTGGGTTTTCCTGAAATATGGTCTGAATATGGGTTACTAGCCAGAGATGCAGGCAAATATACTGTTCTCAGGTTGTTAGCCAGAGAACAGTGTATACAATGTAGTAGAAAATTATTATGAAAATCCTTGAAACATGTCCTACCACAATAACGGTACGTAAAGCGACAAAGTGTGAATAGTCAACTCATATAATTGATATACAGCTTTACTAATAAAAGCTGCTTAAATTTGCGTTGAACGGTTGTTTGGTTGATCACTGCGCAGGTTCTACATAAGCTGTGTTACTAATAAACCAAGCATAACTGCCAAGGGTTACACCAGATTTGAATGTGAAACGTCATCAAATGCGTCAGGCTGCTGATGTTACCAGCCCGCGGCTATCAAGGACTGCAGAACGACAATGTCGCCATCTGTCCGAGCAGTGAACAAACAGCAGTGTATCATCTGCTGAGAGAAAATCTAGTTTCAGTACTTCATTATATTGTTTTCAGAAAGCTGTAATCATGGGTAAAATTATGAAAATATGTCCCGCAAACAAGGAACAATGTTTATAATTCCGCAAAAGCAGCTCAGAATGTTTTTTAACAAATTACCTTAAGAATGGATGCATAACCTAAAAATTCAATCTCAGACATCTATGAAACGACCAGCTGTAACAGATATCGGCCATCTCGATTATTTACATCAAGCATATTCAAGGGTGTTAGGCTGTGTAAAGCGTTGTACCCATTCAGCCATATGCAAGGATTATTGGTACATTTTATCTCCTAAGCTGTGTATATTCCTGGTATAAATGTTACAAATGGATTATCAGTAAGACCATTCATTTATGAAAATCATTATTTATTCTTTTATGGTGATGTCAGGAGTTATTTGCCTACACAGTTATTTGCTCAAATTTACCCAGATACAGTTGTCAGTTATAAAAAAATTAGTAGAGTAAAATGCTTTAAGTTAAAAAGTGAAGAATCTTAATTGACATTAACACATTACTAATGTTATTTGTGACACACTGCTGTTCTACTGAAATCTTCCTCAGTTATTTTCTGCTGCTAGTTCTGTTTGACAAATAGGCCTATCCACTACATATTTGGGAAATCTTGAGAAGTCTTCCACAGGTAGTGACTCACACTTTCAGTGGCCATGTCGGTGTGGAGTTTGAGGATTCTTGTAACTGAGACAACAGTAACCACAAATAAGCACATTCCTGGTATCACCAAACCCAGGATAGATCCTTATAAATGGAGCAGGCTTTGGTTTCGGACAGGACAGTTTAGTTTTTTAAATGGCACATCAAATATGCTGAAATGCATATTCTTTTAAGTAGTGACGCATCTTGATTTCACACAGAAGAAACCAGCCTTCATCTTCATAATTGTGACCTTTATATTTGACAACAATATTTTATATTTGTGTCTGTCATATAAATGCTGATTTTGAGTGGATCCAGATAAGTTTTATGTTAAGGGTTACGGCGGAACTTTATTAAAATATTTAATTAATCATCAGTTTTCAGTGTGCTAGTGCCAGCTACTGATGAGGATTGATCTCATATCACCAAAATAAGCCATTTTAGGTTATAGTCATATGATATTAAAAAAACAAAACTGTATGTTTCTGGTGAAGCCTTGATTGCGAACTAGTAGCAAATTATCGAACGAAGTTGATGCTTTATGTGAGAAGGAACTATCAGTATTTTGATCTCAGTGTTAATGTTATTGAGAATACAGAATGAATGTTATAACTACTGACTTCCTATTTAATACTTTTTTTTTGGTAGGGGGAACCTGAAAAGTTTCCATTTTGGAGGTAAGCCGTGCTGTTTAGACATTGGCATGACACAGCTGCTAGGAAATGGTGCAGCTCTTTAGAGCATAAGATACAATTTTATAAAATTTAATGAAATGTGTTTCCCCCTCTCCCCATCACAAGTTTAAGGCAACTTTATGTTTTTGTTTTGTAAACTAGCCACTTTGCTGTATTATTTAACGTAAGGATATATATGCCTAGGCTTACACAGGCCTTTTCGTGTAATTTTGTAAGCCCGAGCTTTTTTATAGTTCGAGGTAGTCTTGGTCCTGCCACTGCCTTCTAAATCTTACAAGCCATGCTGCTTGAAATCTGGCAACACAGGAGGTAGTCCTATCTGTGGTGGTCTGTGGGAAGCATTTGAATACGTTTATATTGCAGATAATTTTCTTCATCACAAATACTGACTTTATTTAGGCCAAATCAGTAGGCCTATATTACATAGCCTATACTTGTGATGTGCATAATAACGTAACGTGCGGTGACTCCACATATCTGAAGGAATTCGTAGTTTTCAGTGTCTCCTCATTATACGTTATGATGTCGCGTTTTTTCTTATTTTATTGGTAATAACCTCACTTATCCTGTTAGGCCTACGAGCTCTGTTATTTGACCCACAACAGAGTCATATTTTATTAAGCTACTACACTTCTCTGGGTCATTTTGTACCACCACTGAACTAGTTTTCTCAGGTAGGCTATAATATAACCTAGAACACTGATATCTATCTTCTTGTCACATACACTTTGTGGAAGACTGTGCCCATGACTGTCACTGAAAAGAATAACTTTGCCTGATTCCTTGGAAGCACTCGGCTTTCCGTTATTTGCTGTCTAAAAATCATCCATTCGTTATCCTTGGCTCCAGTGGTGAACTGTGTTGATTCGCCAGGTTAAGGTTTGAATCCCGTTCATTGGCTTCACCAAACTGTAGGAAAACGCTGAATCGATTTTCTAGTAGTAATTTTGGGAGAATAGGAGATTGCATATACTACGATTTGGCGTCTACCAGATTGAGATGAATTAGGCCTACTGTGAGCAGCTTGATATTTTGATAAAAGTTCATACCAGTAAAAGTGACTATATTTCTCTTCAATTCTTCTTTAATACCAGCCAATTCTTCCTGAAGGACACTAATATCATACCGTACCTCTTTCTTGTATTCGTTTGTAGATGGTAATAGCTGATGAACATGAAAATATTCTATGAAAAACTATTCTCTGGTGTACTCAATTAGAGGTGACGGTGTATATAAATATATCATTTTGTACACGGTTTTTACCTTCTCTATGCTCTCCAGTTGGACTTCAGGTGTGTCCAGATGTTCTCTAAACCATAGGCGATGATGACTGGGATTACTTTAAGCTGAAATATGCTTAATTTGCGATGATTCTGATGGAGTTCGTTGCTTTATTTACGGCATGTTGATAGCCGATAGGACTACCGATGCGATGTTTCCAGATTTAACAACATGGCTTGTAAGAAATAAAGAAGGCAGTGGTCCTGCCCATCTCAAATTACCAAGACCCTATTGTATGCTAATGGTATATGGGACGGAAGTAAACAAGGATCAATAAGGAATGACTTATACCTATATACACTAGCCTTTACAATAAAGTAGAAGGGTCCTGTAATTTGAGCGGAAGACTTTTCTCCAATAAGTATTATTTATTTTTTATTTATTTGTTTATTAAATGAAGAGTTATATGTACAAAGGGCATATATCAGAAAACCATGATTTGAGGAAATCACATTAGTAATGTTTACTTGTTGTTAAGGCCTGTGTTAATGATTTATTTTTTTTCAATTATATAATAAACATGACAATATCACTGACATTAATAGAATGAAACCCTTTACAATGTGCGTAAGTATTGTATCCAGAAAACATATATTATAAAATATGTTCTTTTATGCCCTTTTTGCATATAAGTCTGATGTGAGTATGTAATATAATGTTCACAGTAAAATTATGACAGACATTTATTTTGAAACGTTTAATGATAACTGGAAAAGTTAAGTGAATACAAACTGAAACGACCAGTGCAGATTTCTAGAGAGTTCAATGAAATAAACAGTATTTTAAACTTATCACTTTTCAGCTTACCTACTGATCAGCGTATACAGAGTTTTATACCAGTTCAATGAAACAAAGAAAATATTCAACTTCATGTCTACAGATCAGTGTCCATCACTTGAATCGGAGTTTGCTCCTGCTTCTCTCTGGCCTTATTGATTGGCCCTGGGGAATGTCTTTAAACCAACTTATGTCATATTCCTGAGCAGTATTCAGTTTAATTGGTCATAAGTTTAAATTCAATGAAATTTAAGGAGATTTTTTTGTAAAGAAAAATAGTTCTTAAGAACCAAAATATGGACCACACACTGCAACTCCATGTTGAGAAAGTGCTATTATTTGATAGGACTGAAATTTGAAACTTGAATTTCTACTTTTGGGTTTCTTCTTGAGTCCAGGATTCCAATCCTTCAACATATCTGCCCTACAAAGGGTGTGGGGTTTTGTCGACAGTTCTTGATTATTTCTATATATATTCGTCTAAAGTATGAAATGTTCTCCATTTTTTGAAATGGCACCAAACCTCTCAAATTCGAGATATTAAATGAAAATTTACAGCTTAGCCAACGGGACCATGGGGAACAAAAATATGCATTATGCCTAAAAAGGGTGTATACATGCACAAGCTCCTTGTACATATAACTCCTCAATAATCATATATCAACAGAAGAAGGTACTGTAAAAATTTGTTAGGTTATTTTGCAATCACTTAGCATAAAATCAAAGAATGAATGTCTACCATACATAAATGAATAATTTCATAATTCCATAATTTCATCCATAACCTGTACTCGTCACCGGATATAGTAAGGGTATTAAATCACGGAGGATGTAATGTGCTGGACATGACGCACGCATATGGGAGGAAAGAATACCTAAAAAATATTGATGGGAGACCCGAAGGAAAGACATAAACGTAGGAGGGAGGACAATATTAGGATAGATTTAAAGGAAGTAGAATTTGCAAGGGACGGTTGGATGGAGTTAGCACAGAATAGGGTCGAATGGCGAGCTCAGGTAAGTGCAGCAATGAAACTCCGGATTCCATAAAATGGATAATATTCCTTTCGCATGTTTAGGAATTGTCTATTGCCATTGAACAAGCAAGTAGCCTAAGTTATGTTCGTTACAGAATTCAAGATAAAACTAATATTTATAGCACAACACTGACATGACTAGAAATGTATTGTGTCCTTGAGTTAGGTGAGCATGTGCTTCAACTTTTACAACTTGGTTATAAATGTCACTGCCAAAAGTGGTTATACTACAACTGATAATACGGACTTAAACAAGAACATATTAGAATAAGATAAAATTTTTAAAAATAAGGAACAGTATACACATAAGGATGACAGCAAAATTTCAAGTTTAATGTCATGATCACACAGAAAATAAATTTAGCAAAGTTACTTGTGCTTACAGTACCGAAGGATGATCTTACAACAAGGGAAAGCAATATCAAATTATGTTAAACTTTTCCTTATAATTATAATAACAATAATAACAATAATAATGAATAATAGTAGAATAGAATAGAATTTTATTAACACATGCTTTTACATACATAGTTATCTACATCCACTTTAAACATCTCTTATCTATAAGTCTAGCGCTATCCACTAAGAATCCATTCATACTATAACCCCTGGGTTTAGTGTATGAATGTGGATTCTGGTTAACTTACCACACCTTTCTTGATTATTTTTATTTTCTCTTGATCTATTTCCTAATTTTTCTCATCCACTTCTCTCTCATTTTTCCTAAATATTCCCCAATTTTCTTAGTATTTCCTTCACCTCTGAATTTCAACATCTTGATGGTTATTATCTCCTTATGAAATTTATCCCACTTTGTCTCCCAGATTTCTTCCCTCCACCGTGTTACCCCTTCACATTCCGTTAAGTAGTGTGATATTCCTTCCTCTTTATTACATAGTACACAACCTTCCTCTCTGTCCTTCCTTAACCCTTTCAGATATATCACCCCTGTTCTCATCCATGCATATCCCTCTCTTCCTTGCTTATCACAACAATCAACATATTTCTCCCTTCCCCACTCTGTTTTAATTACTCTGTATAATCTTAAAGAACTTTTGTTTACAAAGCTTGCCCAGATCTCTTGTCTTTCCATGTCCTCTACCCTTTTTCTTACTTCCCTCCAAAATCCTATCTTATTACCTTCTCCTCTTTGCCAAATATCCCCCCTTCCAACTTCTTCCAGTATCCTTTTAATTTTTTCCACCCAATTATCATGCCTCCTACCTTCATTTAAATACTTCATACATTCTTTCAATGCATTATCCTCATCCAAATTTATATTACGATACCAATATTTCAAAATTCTTTCTACTATTATTCCTTTCCTTCCTACCCTTCCTAGCTCTGCTAATGCCACTCCCATTGGTGATCCCCTAGGTAGGCCTAGCACTTCTCTACAAAACATCCTATGTACAAGGTCAACTTTCAACCACCCCTTTGATGCCCCCCATATTTCAACCCCATATAACATTTTTGCTTCCACCACTGCCTCATATATTCTCTCTAACCATATAACTGAAATATTTGGAATTTTATACATACATATTCTAACCGCTCTCATAGCTGCTTTACCTACCACTGCCATTTTTTTCTCATGTGCCTCCCACCCTCCATTTGCAGACATTCTCATTCCCAAATAGTCAAATTCCTTCACTACATCCAGAGGTTCACCATTCATATACCACTTCTCTTGCTTCCTCAGCTTACAGCCTTTTTTGAAAACCATTACCTTTGATTTTTTTATGTTTATTCTTAAACCCCATTCTGAACAAAATTTGCTAATTTCATCGATTGCCTGTTGTAGCCCTATTATAGTTACTGCTGCTACTACCAAATCATCTGCATATAGGAGACCAGAAATTTGTGAATAATAGTAACAACAACAATTATTATTATCTGTCACTGATATTACTTAAGAACTGCCATAGGAACCGGGGGGGAAAAAACATTGCTGAAATCAAACACTGAAAGATTTGAATGAAACTCACTATGCGGGAGAATTTTGGGCTAGGGAACTTCAATCCGAGGTATTATTTTCCCCGGGCAGCAAACTTTAATCGTGAAATGCATCTCGAAGTAGAGTCTTTAGCTGTTCAGTTATCAATCATTTTAATTGTTTATGCATGATTAGAGTAAGGTTCATGAATCTGTGGTTCAATTTAATTGTTTCATTTTAAATCTGTATGTGCATATGGCTGGAAAATGGAATTTTACATGGGAGTGTAGACCTGCCATAAGGTAGAAGTACCATGAAGGAATGAATGTGCATATGGCAGCATAAGATTAGTTTTATTATTTGTTTAATTATTATTTACATGCACTATCTACTCTTATACAATTCAATGGCCCTCAATAGTGAGACATCGGGTATGTTCATCTCTTGCAGTGTAAACTTTCATGAAGAGTACAAAATTAGGAAAACCATTTCTTTATTATATAAGGCCTAAATGAAATGAACACAATGAACAAATATTCTAATTTTATTTTTACTTACAATTTTCATTGCTCTGAACAACAAACATTTTTAATAAACTGCCAGTGTAAATTTCTTAAAAATCCTGGAGTCAATTAATAATGGTGGATGAAGCCGAAGGCACCAGCTATAATATATTGATAGTTTAACTCTGGAAGTATCGTGGACAGTAAAAATCCAAACAAACTACCCCTTCCCTTGAAAAATTATATAATTTCTGAAAATTACACTGAATTTATCAAATCAAATTCACATCATATTCATCTGTCAACAAATAGTTGAGAAACGATACGTATTATCAGTGTTCACAGGTAGCTTCGGAACTGCATGAAACTTACGATATAATTAATTTCTGAAATCTACGTACTGGTAGGAACGAATTATATTCTAAAGGAAAAAGCGTAATATATTCAGAGGATGTAAGAGTTAAGGGGGAAAACACAATCAGAACAGGGGAAGTTACTTGACTATTCTGATGCAGTATTCACAAAAAATGTAGTATATGATGAGATATTTTAAATAAAAATTGATGAAGCCAGTGCTGACTTTTGTAAATGTATTGTCAGTGCCTTCAGGATTCTTGACCTGTAAGTTCCAGACTTAAGCATCATTTTAATCGGGCTATTTTCTAGTGTAAAACAATATAATTAAGAATAAAATTACGTAATTCATGCAATTTATTTAAAAATGATGTCAGCATTAATAAATACGTTTTAATTATTTTTCTATTAGATAAATTATTTAAATAAAACATCTACCAGTTGAGTAAATAATCACAGGCGAAACCATGAGCACCTGCCCATTATAAATAAAAGCATGTGCCAGCGGCTGCGCCCGCGATTATTTATTCAACTGCTAGATGTTTAATTTAAATAATTTATTGAACAGAAAAATAATTATTCATTATATTTATTACCACTTACATTGTTTTTACATAAATTGCATGAATTACATAATTTTATTCTTCATTACATTGTTTTTCATTAACAAATATAAATAATTAAAAGAATATAACTAATCTTGTGCTTCTGTATGGGCATAAAGATTTGAAATGAAATGGTTAAAACATACCACAGACTCATGAACCTTACCGAAATCATGCATAATCAATTAAAACAATTGATAAATAAAAAAACTAAAATCCCAGTTTCAACAGGCATTGCACGAATAAAGTGCGAAGCCTGGGGAAAAAACTACTTCAGATTTGAGTATCCTAGCCCAAAAAAACCTGCAAAGTGAGTTTCGTCCAATTCATTCAATGCTCTTTTTATCGGGGTTACTCTGACAATTAATCTCACAATTGAATACTGTCTTGTTAATAGATGATGTTGGTTGTGCGATCACATATATACCTGTACGGGCAGATCAAAGCACCGCTTAAGAAGTAGGATAATCTAATAGTAAATATACATATTATATAACAAATTAATTCTTCTATCATGTAGGATGATTGTGCAAAAGTTTTTGAAAATCTGTCCAGTCAAAATTAAACACTTTTCTAAAAAAATAAATAAATAAAAAGTGGCTTCCCTATTGCATGAGACACATTAAACAACAGTCCTGTATGACAAAGTTTAAAGACTGCAGGAATGCAGCCTATTCCCAGTCTCAAGGAAGGTGGGCATGCAGCCAACTTTGCATCGGTTGAATTATTCTTTTATTTCAATTACACCCATTATACCCATTTAGTCTGCTAAATTTTTCAAAATTTTTCTAAATGGATATTTCCAAATTTCAGCACAATTTCATGAAGTATCCCAAATATCGAAGAAAATTGCAATACAAATCATGCATTGTACTGTGCCAAACAAAGGCTGCTACTGATGTGACTGATGGTGGTGGGAGGAATGAAAAATCACACTTTAAAAAGGAAGTTCACCTCACTTCTCTGCACAATCACCCTCTACAGTCATATTAAATTAGTTACATGAAAAAGTAAGGTCTAACGGTTTCTGGGCAGGTTCCGTACATTTACACTTATGTTAGGGAAGTTTTAGGACCCAATGAGTGTAAAGTAATGAATCTGTGCAGAACTGTACTACCATGCAGATAAAAGCAATTTCAGTATATTAATAAATTTCATTTTGCCACTAGTGCTAATTGTAATTCTAAAAGTATGTATATATTTCAACCTTGTGCACTAGTAATAATATAAGGAATAATTAAACGTTGATAAGGAATCAATAAAAAGCGTTAAGTATATTGTCTAAAATTATAATGTATTGAGAAAAATATAAAAAGAGCTAGTAAGAAGGCCTACTAATGAACAATATATACACAAAATCTAGAATAAAAACTGCAAGACAGTCAGTATGTAATCTTAAACTAGGTATCTATTGAAGTATTATCATATTTATATTTTTAAGAATATATTTTTAAAAATAAAAATATGATAATACTTCAATAGATACCTAGTTTAAGATTACATACTGACTGTCTTGCAGTTTTTATTCTAGATTTTGTGTATATACTGTTCATTAGTAGGCCTTTTTACTAGCTCTTTTTATATTTTTCTCAATACATTATAATTTTAGACAATATACTTAACGCTTTTTATTGATTCCTTATCAACGTTTAATTATTCCTTATATTATTACTAGTGCACAAGGTTGAAATATATACTTACTTTTAGAATTACAATTTCAGTATGCTTATGATAATATAGGATGAATCAGAAAACTCTACCAACACACTTTCACAAGTCGTTCAGGGATGTTTTGTGAGTGCTATTCAAATAAGGAACCCATAGTCTCTGGTGGCTCAGTACCGAGTAATTGCATTGCTTTCATTTCTAACCTAACTACCATTGTACAACCCAAATTGCATGCTGTTTAAAGTAATGGTTCAAAATGTCGACCCCTATGATCACGACAACAAATTTCACAGCAACGCCTTGTGGAGTGTCGCACACGATCTAGCATCCCAGTAGTAAGCACACATCGTCAGAGGCTGTTACAATCCTAACAACCAGGCCTATATTAGTTTCGACAGGAGTCACATACACTAGGCTCTTCATCTGACCCCAGAAGAAATGAATAGACATCACAAGAAAGGTCATGGATGGTGTCTTTAACAGACTATACCTGGTGGTGTATGGCATTGTACAGTCTGTATATTGTGATTTAAAAAATATTATTATTATTATTATTATTATTTTTTATTTTTTTTATTATTATTACAACTATAGCTAGTACTGTATTACTGTTGCTACTGCTGCATTCCCCTTATTTAAAATACAAGGTGAGTCAGAAGTCGATACCCATTTTAATGAAAATTACAGTACAATGGAATTAACACTTTATTGAAGCTACATGATATTATTTATAAAAGAGTTTCTCAAATGGTCTCCATTTTTATTGATTACATTTCACAGATGCTATGGGAGGCTTACAAGGAAAGATCACTTATATTTAGTGAGATATGACTATCAATGTTATAAAGTTGATGTAAAATAAATTCTCATCTATATCATTAGCACTGCAGTTTATTTTCGCCCCGGATGGCCCCACCAATACAAAAGAATCTTGTAAACTAAATTCAAAATAAGCATTTCAAAAAACTCAATATTCTCCTTAATACTTCCATATGACTGTATCATTCATTTAATATCGATTTGGAAGCTGTACTTCTAGGAAAACTTTTTACCTAAACAGATTTCATTTCTTAAAATACTGTTAATATTTTCCCTTAAAAAGCAATTTTATTTTTGCTTCTATCTTATGGAAAATTATTTCAGGTTAAACAATTTATTCCTTTCTGAAAATGCTGAAGTTGTCAACAGGGTACTAATTATATAATGATACAAAGTAAATTGTCAACTCCATGACCATGAAAGTTGATAAGTATAGTAATACACAGCCTCCTTAGTCCACATTAAATTGTATTTGTAAGACTCTACTGCATCTCAAATATTTCCAAAGGTCCAATCATTTAAAAAAAGCATCAACTCTTACTGTTTATGAGAACCCTAATACTACTGCAAGGATAGAATTGTTACACATATTGGGGGGGGCAAAGAAAAAAGAAAGAAGAAAGAAGAAGAAGAAGAAGAAGAAGAAAAGAAAAGAAAAGAAAAAAGATAATTCAGATGAAAATTATGGGTAAAAACAAGAAATCATTTAATCTAGTCTCCAAAAACTATTTCAATAAGCTGCTATGATGACAAGTTGCTAGGTACAAGGAAAGTCTGAGGGATAATTATAAGAAGTGAAGCAGGATCAATACTAATGCGAAAGAACTACTGTAAAAGTAAATAATAGAAATATAATCTATCAAGACAATATACTTTCAATTCAAGTTTGAAATTACAATGCCAAAGTAATGAATTGAAACTATATGGACCGTTCGTGTGAAACACACCTGCACTGTACGTGGAGGTTCCATGGTCCCTTGGCGAGCTCTTAATGCCAGAAGCTGCGAATATCGAGGATCCTCTTGAAGTCCCTTTTCCTCCATTGAGTCTATAGCTCTCTGGAGTGCATTCAGGTTTTCCTGTGGTCCACCCTTCAAAAAGGAAATGCATGCTTGAAGTTTTTTATTTTATAAAATACTCATCACCCATTTGGATGCTTCATGGTATAGTACACTATTAAGTTATATATCATCTACAGTGTACTGAACTTCCAACCTTCATGTCACTAACAATAAAACTCAACCCAAAAAATTATAATCAGACACACTTTTATAGTTAAGTGAAGACTGTTTTTTGTAATCTTCATTTTAGTCTGATAAATAAATACAATTAAGGAAGTTCCACAGCCACTTTTCAAACCCATCAAGAGTGTTGCTGTACCTAGGTAGATGAAAACATAACAATATCATGAACTAATATCTATGGAGAAAATCAAATGGGCACAGAAATCACCAACAGACTGTCGGTAAGAAAGAAAGATTCACAGTAGAATCTTATTCCTTCTACATAGCTCATGACACCTTTTTTAATACAATGATTTAAATTAATGATTTCTTAATGCTATGTGATATTTTATTTACCACTCTGTATATCCTTTTATTATAAAATAAAAACAAACATTTAGAGAAAGTTTTCTGCAGAATAAAAAAAAATGAAAAAGGGAGGATATTACACAATATGCCTATCCATTATTTCATTAAAACATGCAATCCATGCAAATAAAAGGAACTGACTGACTGACTTTTCCTGTAACCCCTATGGTGGAGCATTGGGCCTCCAATGGGAAGTTTCAGTACATCGTTTAATTTTGATATGTTTATTTTCAGAGAGAGAAGACTCTCTGGAAACAAAGGTATTGCTTGGATGTGTAAGTGCCGGCGAATTTTGTCCAGATGGTGTAATATAGGCTTTGAGTTCTTTTACGTAATTTATGACCCCCCCCCCCTCTTAAAATCCCTCCCAGAGGACTCCATGTCCAGGAATTTTACATTCTGAAAAATCCCCTGACTGCAGCCATGTTTGATCTCGCGACCTTCAGATCTAGAGGCAGGCATGCCAGCTCTACACCATTGCGGCCAACCAACTTCAAAGGGGATCATCGTGAATTTATAATTTTGGGAACAATAGTGCTATTTTTAAAGAACTTGAAATTTTCCACTTTGATTTAGCTGATTTTATTTATCTATGAGACTATTTTGTACCTTCCTATGATTGCTTCTGTTTTATAATTTTATAACAAAGAAAACATTTGATTTTATTTTTCTGTACCAAAGAGAATTTTTTAAATATATTTCTCTTCTGTGAATAGGTAAGCCTGTTTGTCTTCACACAAGCCAGTTGGTAATGAGAGTGAGAAACACAAGAAATCTTGCTACAACAGGTGTGAGATTTTAACAATTCTGAAATCTTTATCTTGAGTCCCAAAGCCTGAAGTCTATTTCAGATGTTTTATTATTTTACCCAACAGCTACTTTTCTGTGCTCAGTCTAAAGGTATAATTCTTGGATTCAGAGACCAGTACACGATGAATTCCAATGGCAATTCCAAAACCCTTTTCCACAAATTAAAGAATAATAATTTATTTTAAAACCAACATAGTAAACTCTTGGTAGTTATACTTTTAATGGTCTGGTCTCTAGAATGATTTACATAAATTCAAAGAAAACAAGAAATTATGCCAGAAAAATTATTATTTTTAATTAACAATTACAAATGGACAAAAATAGAATAATTTTGTTAAGATGAACAGCAGTTCAGCAAAGATGGTAGTGATAAGAATGGAATAAAGTTTTGATGGTTATATTTAGGTTATTGTGGGAACATTTTTCATGCGATCTCATCGTTTTCCATAATCTGGCAACCCTCCACCACCCACAAGTGCAAGGAATGACCAGAGTCTCAGGAGCATAGTGCATTTACTTTTGAGGCATCAAGTAAGCACTTCTAATTCATTCATCATCTGCTTCTCATTATTATTGCCTTATCAATCCAGCACAGATGTTTTCTTATCTAATATAATTATACACACTGTGATTTAAAAAAGCAAGGAATAAATAAAGAAGAAAGAAGGAGAAAAAGAAAACATTCATCTTCTACTGAATATTAAGACTTTCAAACATAGATCATAGGATATTTGAGCATAATATTGTCTTTCAAAACCAGAAGACATTTTTGTCACTATCTTCTCACTAAGTAATTAGAAAGATAACCTCAGACTGACTTTGGCATACTTTCTGTGTGCAGAACAAACCATAGGGGTAATCAATTGGCAATTGCCATTCTGCAACAGGTCACAATCCTTGCATCACATCAATAGAATGCCTGGATGCCTGAAAATCTTTACAATAAATACATAACCTCTACACGAAATATTTATTGAAATTCCCTCATGTGTAACAGTATAATATGTTAATAATGATATGATAAAATTCTAACGAAAATTAAGTAAATTAAAAAATGGATTTTCAATATGAAATTGTCACCAGAATCTATTCAATCAAATAAATGGTGCAAAATATGTTGCATAAACTTTCTCATGTATACATGTTTTAAAAAAAAAACAAAAAAAAACAAAAACAAAAAACTAAACTCTGTGGCGCTACATCCCTGAAGGGACTAGGTCTACCACCCTGACCGCCACATCATCTATAATAGGAAGATGTTAGGATGGGGGGCATGTGGTGAGCATGCTGACATCCACAGCTGACATCAACAGTGACCGGAGCCACTATTTCTCTATCAAGTAGCTCCTCAGTTGTATCATGAGGCTGAGTGCACCCCGTTCTAGACCTCCCTACCTCAGAAATATCTGAGGAGGTATCAGGAATCAAACCCAGGTTTGTGGATCTGTAGCCAGCGATGCTAACTATGAGACCATGCAGATGGTCCACATACGTGTTAAGAAATGTATTATTGAGGTTTCAAGGTTGACAAAAGAACCCGGTATGTACCATTCAAAAATTAATGTACACCGGTAACCTTTAGGTTAAATAAATTTAAGGAGCTTCCCAAATTCTTCACATATTTTCCTTGTAGCATCACACATATTAACTGAATAAATAATTGCTGAACTGACTATTATTAACAGATTTAGATTTCCTTGGTCAAGTAAGTAGATAATAAAAAAGAATGCAAATTAAACAAAACCAATATAATATAATATAATATGACTTATGTCCACTTTAATTATTGCTATTTTTATGTGAAGATGTTTTTCTGGACCTATATAGTAGGCTACAATATTTGGGTACTTTTTTTTTTCTTTCTTTTTTCTTTTTCTTTTTTTAATTCAGGCTTGTTCAAGAAAATACAGTACAGTGAAATCTCGATACAACGATTTCGCAGGGACCAGGAAAAAATATTCTTGTAGAGAGAGATATTGTTATATCGAGAATTTACAAAAAATGTTCAAATTTTGGTAGTATATAGGAAACAATTTCAATAATTGAGTATTTAGGGAAATAAAGAATTTTAACACAAGAACTGCTATACTGTACTGCATTCACTCCACCCTTAAAATATTACACTATGAGCAAACACATTTTACATTGCATTATAGCACAGCACCATGAACAGGATGGCTCATCATTTTCCCCCCTGTTGTAAAAGTCAGAAATGACAGTCTGTTTAGCTTTATTTATGGACAGGGATATGATTCAAGATTCTCTAAATGACATTCTGGCACCGATGGAACACTCGACAGAAAATTCTGCAGAGCCTCGCAAGAGGTAATGGCTTCGAGTGCGGTAAAGGTTGGTAGATGCAAACTTTGTTCTACCTCCTCTTTTTTCCCTTCTTCCGCCTGCTTGTTTTGGATGTCCTCAACAATGTTTTCTTCCGTTTATCATTGTACCGAGGAAAAGGTATTTCACGGGGATTCTAAATGTAATCGTAATGGAGAGGTTTATCGTTATTAAGAGTATCGTAAAACCGAGGGGAATTTTACATTATTTTAATGGAAAGAATGCCGGGACCAAAATATTTTAACGTTATAAAGAATATTATCGTTATATCGGTAATCGTTGTACGGAGATTTCACTGTAATCTACATTTACACCTACTATTATAATTACTATGGATGTTGTTAATATTATTATTAGTTTTTTTGTTTGTTTTTGCATGCTTTAACTGCATAGTCTATAGGTCACATGTGTTTAGAATGTTTGCGTGTACCAGTAACTTAGTCTCTTGTAATAATTAATTCGTGTACATCTGTTTCTATTGTCCAGTTATGTATTCTTTTCTGATATTCAGTTGAAACGATTATAATATTCGGTAACATAGCAGCAATGAGTTACAGAAAGTAAAGAAGTCCTACAAATGCGGCATCTGCCTTTGTGAAGGAGGAAACCTTGAAAAACCTAAGTTAATTTGGCCTGCCGCAAGGTTTGATTTGAACCTGTTATCTCTTGCCTATTAACCTACACCATTTTGCTCTGATTAGTTTTCGTGTGTCCAGTACAACTGAGGTATACTGTATTTCAGAACAATAAGTTGATTATAGTTTTCTTGTTACTATGGGAAACAAAAGGATATCATTCAAATTTTAATTAATGTATGTTCTGACATTCTGGATTGAAGTCATATTTATTTCTTTTTACTTTCTCATATATATGTAGTACAGAGAAAGTATTGTGACTGTGACAAAAAATTGAAATCAGAATGCCACAAACCGAAAAAAGTCTCTCTGTCTGTCTGTCTGTCTGTCTGTGGACAAGCACAGCGGGTACATGGTCCAATGTATTTACTTCATTTTCTGAATTAAGGACTTTTGTGGAATTCTATCAAACCGCCCATAATTTGGTTTTTATAACTGAAATATTAAAGGGCCTTTTCATGAAAACTTTTTTTAAAAATTTTGATTTTTGAAAAATTGACTCTAACGATTTTAATGAAAATTTAAATTGGAGACTCTTATTTATGACTAATAAATCCGTTTTTCTGCAAAAATGACTTAGGGGGTACTTTACTCGTCCATTTTCAACTTTTATAGATTATCTCCATTACAGTAGGCAATATGTGAAAACCTACCAGAGTAAAGTTGTAATTAAAAATTAAAATGAAATTTTTTTGTTAAACACATTTCTTTATACAATCAATAGGTATCAAGATAAAAACGAAATAAATATGGCTTAAATGCAAATTTCAGGACAAATATGTTAATAAATTAAAACATATGATATTTTGTTCCCCATAGTAACAAGAAAACTATGATCTATTTATTGTTGTGAAGTGCAGTCAGTTTAGCTCAGTTGTAATGAACCACCAAAACCAATACAGGAAAGAAGTCCTGGGTTCAAATCAAACCTCGTGGCCACCCAAACTGACTTGGGTTTTTCATGGTTTCCTCATTCGCAAAGGCAAATGCCTGATTTGTAGGACTTGTTTATTTTCCATAACTCATCGCTGCTATAATAATTTAAAATAAATATCAGAAAAGACATCACTGAATAATAGAAACAGATGCAAGCGAATGAGTTGTTGCAATAGACTACTGGTTCATGCAAACATTCTAAACATGTGATATGACCTATATGCTGTTAAAGCATGCAATATAAGCTAAATAATAATAATAATAATAATAATAATAATAATAATAATAATAATAACATGCCTAATAATAATAACAATCACACTGATAATGATTGCTGCTTCCTGTGGTTATGCAATCTGTCAGTTGTCTCAGAAAGATAGTTACAACCCTGCCAACACCATTATTCGTCTGCCATGCCAGCAATGCAGCTCACTGTTATACTGTACTGTTATAGTGACTGCAGCTTGTACCACAATGAGAGGTGCTACGTTAAAATTAATTCTACAACTCACTTTCTTAAGTAACAAATTTTATTCAGATAGTCTAAATAATGCATAATACTATCCACATAGTTAAGCAAGCAGAGCAGAGACGGTGGCCATAGTAGAGTATTGTAGAATAATGTTGATATCAATAGGAACTCGAGACATACAGGTATAATATGACCACCTAATTCTATCACCACTGGATAAGAAATATAACAGAAAATATACCGGTTAAACACAAGTCTCTACACTACAAGAAAAGTCGGGGATCTTGGTCAAGTCAGACGATTTCACAGTAGGCTACCAGTTTCAGAGATATTTATTGTGAAATATTAAGATTCTCAAAATATTTAAGCTTTTATTGTGTAGTATATTATTTGCTCAAATACAGTTCTTTCGTTATGGGAAGATAATAAATTTTGTCAAATGCATGATTTACTTAGACAAAGAAAATTTAATGACTGATGTGTACACCCACTCAAAATATCCAATCTCTGCTACTGATTATTATTGGTTGTTATGATGATGATGATGATTATTATTATTATTATTATTATTAACATTATTATTTCATGCTAAAATTATTGTACACAAAGATCGGCCCTGATGCCTTCCATTCTAGATACCTGTTAGTGCTATAAAAAAGTGTATTTTAAAAAATGTAATTGTGTCTATAATTCACTTTTTTCTGTGCTAGCTTTTAACAAATATAAGCGAGAAAGTTTGAGCAACACATTTTGCACCAATTATTTATCTTGATACATATTAATTTTATAAAGAAATGTGTTTAACAAAAAATGTTCATTTTAATTTTCTCTACAATTTTTCCGGATGCTAGGTTTTCATACATCGCCAACTGTAATGGAGATAAGTTGAAAATGAGTATTGTAAAGTACGTTCCCAGTGTTATCTCGATTTCAATTTTTTGTCACAAACACAATACTTTCTCTAAGCTACGTATATACGAGAAAATAAAAAGCACTACACAGCCTTTTATACTGGAAGAATTACTTACTTTTACTATAGGTCTACCTCGCAAATATTTTAGTCTCAACATGTATTGTCTCAGACAATAAAAATGATCGATCCCATTTGTGAATTTGTCAGCTGAACATGTGATTCAATATGGAAAATGCTGAATATCTAGCAAGCTCAAAGTGACTGGGATATGGCATAATATGTATATATTTGCATACCATGAACTGTCGGCTGCGGTCTAGAGGTAGCATGCCCGCCTCTAGATCCGAAGGTCATGGGATCAAACCCGGCCGCAGTCGATGGGTTTTTCAGGACGTAAAAATCCTGGGCACGGAGTCCTCTGGGAGGGACTTTAAGCTGGGGTCGTGTCGTGTCGTAGATTTACGGCACGTAAAAGAACTCCAAGCCTAAATTAGAGCCTCTGGACAACATTTATCGGCCCTTTTACGTCCAAGTAATACCTTAGTTTCCGGAGGGGGGGTTGAGAGGCGATGGGCTTACCACCTGTCCCTCTGCCCCTCTCTAGGAAAATAAGCATAACAAAATTCACTTGGAGGCCCTTCGCCCCAACATGGGGGCATAGGATTAGAGAGAGAGATACCATGAACTAATACAATCCTTCGTACATCCTATTAGCTCCATCATTAAGTTTTTGACCGAATTCGTGTCTACCAGCACATTTAAATTATGAAGATACTTTTTTAAATATATTATACACCTGCATTGTTTTAACTTCTACTTACTTTAGAGTAGAAGTAAATTTGCTTATGCACTTTTACTTTTAATTCAATGTAAGATTTTGCTGAAGCCTTTTTTATTTTAACACGCACCTACTGCATCTGACTTCAGGACTGGGTACATATAATCACACCATGTGCATAGCATCTTGCCTTGTGATTCAGGAGTTTTGATCAAGTTGAGAAAAAGGTGGGTTACTAGCCCAGTCCATATACTAAAAAGAGAATTGATTTGAATTGGTTAATACAAAGAAGTACCGGTAAGAGTAAGAATAAGCCAAGAGAGGTAGATAGGAAAGATGAAAGATGCATGACACAAGTGAATGGAAGCACTACCAGGAGATACAACTGTATTCCTTAGGATTAGGATAGGGACAGACGGGAACTAGGTAGAGATTAGGAAATGGGATAGATAGAAAGAAATTGTGATTAAAGAAAGGTGTGTGGAGTACAATACATTGGGGACTGCAAAAGTAGAAAGACAGAGAGGAACGAACATTGGTTAAATCAGCAAGGGACAATAAACCAAAAGGAGAAGGAGCCCAAGTCGTCCACGAAGAAGGTGGTGTGATTAGGGAATCTAACAGACTTATGGCCTAACGTAAGAAGAAAAATAAACATAGCCAGATTCCTAGTGTAATGTTATTATTATTTTCAATTTAGAGCTGTAGCAAAACAGTGAAAGCAAGCATAATGACTGGCACGGACGATGTATGGAATTCAGCATGAAAATAAAAACTTGATGGAAACAATATTAAAACTATTTAGACCGAGGGCAGTGTCTGTCTATCTAAAAGTCCTCCAAGATTCCACATAGTCTTATTAGTAATTCTGTTCATATTGAGGCTAACGATGTTATGCATCGATTTCCATGGTCATCTGTATCACACATCCATGACCTGCAGTATGGAATATTTTTCAGATTGGCATAAGTTAGTTGTTGGGGGGGGGGGGGCGAAAATATTGTCGGACCCATGGGCGTAACAATACCTAAATACATCAAGATACGTTGGTTTAACCTGGCTCAAGCTGAGGGTTGTTTGATGTCAAAACTATGCAGCTTGTATTACAAGGGAAACAAATTTGGTGGTCCAATTATCATAGATTCACGACAATTTAAAGAATCTTTTACCTTGAAAAATAGGGTCCCTAGACTAAATTACTAGTCATTTCATGCTCTCCTCTTCATCTAGATTTATACCATAAAATTGCAATATTCTTTCCCACTCTCAAACACCCACACACACATTTTTTTTTTATCTGCATTCAAAGTGTATGTAGTATCATTCTGAGAAATTCATATTACAATACTCATTTTTGCAACACTTGCAGGGCTTTAAACAGTGCAACAGAGGGAGATTTGTAGCTAACAACGTTTTCCTCAAACCTAGGCCTACTTAATCTGAGTGATTCTACAGTCTCTTTATTACTTCAATAGTGGTAGTGATGTGGGGTTGATCTGTCATCTATGGAATGATTTAAGAGGAGTTGCAGAAGCAAGATAGGCATCAAATGGCTGGTAGTTTTGCCAGGAATATTTTTAAAGATTTTTAAGATCTAAGTAATTATACAACACAAGAACGACACTTTACTTCCCATCTAACTGAAGACATGCTGTGGATTTCTACGCTCGAAAAATCCAATGCCCTCAGTCAGATTTGAACTCTCAAACTTTGTTCTAATAGCAAGCACAAAACCACTGCATTGAGGATCCCGAACTACACACAAACAAACAAAGTAAATAATAAAGTAAAAAAAGTTTCAAACTTAAAAGACCACGGCGCTATACCCTACAGAGGGGCATGCCTTACAAATCAAGTGCTGTGTCATTTACCATCGTCTGCCGACATTATTGGTAGATAACACAATGGGGACGCGCTTACTCCCGCGATCGTTGGTTATCGTAACCGGGAATTTAAACACTGTAAATAAAAATTAAAATAGAACAAATGAGTTAATTCAGATCTGTAGCAATTTAGCTCGGAAAAAACTAGAACAGTGTAAAAACGTGACAGATTCGCGTCATCCCAGAATCATGACCTCCATCACTTCATTTATCAGTATCGTCATTCTAAGGAAATCTGCATTAACAAATTAGCTGCTTCAGCGATTCCCTCCATATCGCAAATGTCGCGCTATTTTTTGTCGTAAATAAGATGAATCCTTGTCCTATCATGAAGTGTTTTCATTTGTTTCACGGTTAAAAATATATTATTTCTACGCAGCCAAAATTAAACAATGCAGCTTAGCGGAATTACGCGTGGTTCTCTCTTATGTCGTCAAATTTATCCTGCCAAATAAAGTTTACTATACTCTCAGAATGTAAGCTATACAAACTGCTCAGTTGAGTGTTCATTTTCTCGGTTGAAATATAATTTTAAAAAAAACCCTCTGAACAATTATGCCTTTTCTCTATTACGTATAGAAACAGACGCGATACATGGGATTTATTATGAAGACTTTGCAAGGAAAAAACAGGAGAAAATTATTAAGGCATTAAGAAAAGTGGAAACATACAGAAATAAATATTCTTATAAAAAACTTTGCAAGGAAAAAGCAGGAGAAAATTATTAAGGCATTAAGTAAAGTGCAAACATACAGAAATATTTTTTCTTCGTACCGAAATTTTTGCTTAATTTCGAGTTTTCAATACATGAATTTTTATTTTATGGTTTGTTATGATTTAATGTTTTGAATTACAAAAACGTAAAAGGGCACCAAATTCAGCCAGTGCTTGGGATATCGGAGGCTCTTAATCCGGCCCTGGATCTAAGTGACAATTTTTTTTTAATTAGATAAGCAGGCCAAAATGTTGTCATTTGGTAATTTTACATAGTGTCACAGAGATATTGTACAACTGTTTTCCACCATCTGCTGTCATTTAGAGAGTATTACAGTGTATATTCAACACACCAAGTGTAGCCTACTAAGCCTTTGTTGACTCACGGTACTTTTTAAATAGTTCTTAATTAATTTCAGCTTTTAAAAGGAACTTTCAGCAGTACAGTAACAGGAAGTGTGAGGAATAATAGAAATGCAATGCATAGGTCTGATAAGCTTGATGCCAGATGCGAATGCAAATCACAATTACGCGCGCGCGATTCAAAATATCCGAAAATTCTTCTCGACGTTTGGGCCCCTTCTAGCCCTCTGGGCACCTCCGCCTTCGGGTGTAAGTTACGCCACTAGGCCTATATTAACTGTAACGACACTCAAATTATTTGTCTGTATGCTTCCTGTTATAATATTTGTCTGTATGCTTCCTGTTATAATAAGACTATTAGCTTTAATACATTAAAACGTATTGACAACCTTCCAGAGCTAACTAACATAGGGATTCGATTTTACCAACAATTAATTATGAAGAAGTTATCAAAAACCAGATGACACAACTTTAAGGATAACAACTTTTGTCTGTTGTTAGTTTTACATCGAAGTGTAAACAGGATGAAAACACTGAAACTTAATATGGTTTGGAGATCCATGCATCCATCAAGTACTGTCTTTGCCGTAAAGGAAAAAGACTATTTAGAGCTAGGTAATTAGTTTGTTTTGTTGACCTCCATTATAACTTTACTTTCCCGATACATAAATAACGGCACTTGTTATTAATAGCCAGTAACGTGGAATCTACTTGAAAAATACACTGTACAGTTTACTACACGCAAATGCTATTTCGCAGGAAAGAAATGGGATGCTACTAGCAGCGGGATAAATTGTATACGAAATAGACATGGCCAAAGAAGAATATAACAGGCTACTTGATTAACAGACATACTAGTAATAAACGGCTATTTTCCCCTGCAAATACAGAGATCACTCAAACCCACAATAATGGCATAGATAAATAAAGAAACTATGAAAACCCCATGTCAAATTGGCTGGCCCTTAGGTTTGAGACTTGAACCCAGGACTTCTTACCTCGGCCACCTCGCTCGAATTGGTTTTGTGTTTGTCATGACTCAGGTAGTCCGAACAAAAAAATCATTATAATTTTCTTGTTGCAGTGAGAAACAAAGGAATATCATCCATATTTTAATTATTAAAGTATGTTCTGACATTCTGCATTTAAGTCAGACTTACTGTATTTAGATTTTATCTTGATACGTATTAATTTTATAAAGAAATATGTATATAAAAATGCTCTTCTACGATTTACTGTGCTAAGCTTTTATGTATTGCCTACTGTAATGGAGATAGTCAAAGAAAATATAAAATGGGGACTGAATACCACTGGGGTCATAAAGACCCCAAATAATTTACACGGGATATAGGCTATCGGCAGTATTTCAATTGTTTTAATGAATTTGCGTTTTTTTTATAAGGCTTTATTCCTTCAATCGGCTCTTTAATGTTATTTGAATATTGAAGAAAAATTTGGTTTACAGGTTCAGGATCTGCCCTGTTAGTTTTGACACTATTCTTTAACATTGTCTTTAAATTTTTATCTTCAGATTTTTATGTTACCATCCGATACAGTGTACAGACACCAATCCATACCATATATTCAAGATTAGGCGACACTTGTAAGACAAACGAATTTGTTTTTCAAAGACGAAGTTATTACAGACACGTCATATGTAAATAAAGCTGGCAGTATATCGGTGTTGAGGTGATAGACCGTATCAAATTAATAGCTAGGATGATTAAAACTCGCTGACCAGAAAAAGCGATAACTTCATGATCTGTTCCTTATAGTATGCAGCAGCAACATTCAACACCATTCCGTCGAGAAGTCTCGAGCAGATAACTATGGTTCACAACATGTCATATCTAGAAACCGGATTTTAAAGGGAAAATTTTCACTTAAAAAAGGACGAAAAAGGGAAAATTATTGCCAAAAAAGGGAAAATTATTACCAACAAAAAGGTGGGGGAAAAGGGATATAAAAGTAAGAGAGATACATGTTTGTTTTAAGTAAAGCCTTTGCTTGCTCTACAGCTGCTGATTCTGTAACATCTAATGACTGAATAAATTTTTTGATCTTGTTGAAATTCTCACAGAGGAAAATGGCACACGAAATTCATGTTCCCCACTTTGTTATAATGGGAAACTTAGTCAATGGCAAGCCTGTGATTTCCCTGAAACGCTCTATTCTGCTGGGAGGAATTATTTTTTCAATGTTGAATCAGTGAAAACAATTTTTAATGTTTTCATTTTACCAAATACTGGGTAATTTACGAATTTTTCAAAATAAATTAGCAAAAAAACGTACTGGAAAGGGAAAGTTCCTAAAAAAAAAAGGGAGATGAGCCTAAAAAAGGAGAAAAAAAGGGACGTTAAAACCAGGACATTTGCAGTTGAAACTTACTCAGTAATGTCCTGTTCAATTTGATCACGTTTTGTGATGAAATAAAAAAAAAAAAGGAATTCCCTTTAAAATCCGGTCTCTAGTCATATCATACAATTTTGTCGATGATAATAGTATTATTTTGTAAAGCTCTTAGAAATCCTGGATTAATTTTTTTAGGAACTCTAAATATTGTAGCACGATTACATCATTTATACTATTTATTTTGAAGGAAACCATTCAGTTACAGACGAGGATTGCCTTAATGGCTAAACAATAAGTTTGTGGGAGAAAAAAAAAATCTCAGAGGAAAGTTAGAAGATTGTTCGTTAATTTGGAAGTCAACTGTCTTTTAAACACAAAAAATTAATAGAGAATATTCAAAGTAAATTTCTAAAATATAGATCTACACATTTCAACAGTTTAACTACGTATAAGTATAATAAATAACTGCAAGTACTTCTTGTCAATATATACTACCTTACACACCTTTGTTTCATTACATTCTAAAAGAATGTGCAACGCATCCTCCACTTTACTACATAATGAACATATTCCTCTCATATTCCAATCTTCGTATCCACCACCGAAACCATCACTATTAAATAGATTGTTTCTGTTCCCCAAACTGTTTTCATTTCCCTACAATCCTTTAGCGTTTAAAAATTTTCTAAATCAATACAGTAAATAATTCTTGCCTGTTAATGTCATTACATCTCTTTCTTATTAACATAGATATAATAATCGTAATCCGCTCGCCCATTCTATTCCAAATCTAACCTAAACTTATTTTATTTACTGATTCCACTAAATTTTTCCACCAATTAGCTTTAACTTTGAATTTTGTACCAATACTTTATACACTTCCTTTCTAAACATTCCTCTGGCATTTCAAGAATGTAATGGATAAATTTTATCCTTCTTACAAAAAAATAAATAAAAACACACTATTTTCAATACTGTACTTAATTTCCTCAGTACCCCTAAATTAGCTGAATTCCTAGGTATCCCCAAAACTTTATTTATTTACATTATTCCACGCCATTTCGTTCCCCCATATTTCCACTGTATAATATAATACTTTCGATTCCACCACTGATTTATAAATTATATTTAAATTATGCATTTTTATATTGGCTAATTTTACCATATATTCATCCTGAATGCTGAAAAATAGCAGGCAATCATTCTGGGGCAACAGAGATTACAGTCTATTGTAGGACTAAATAAATCTACCACCACTACTAATTAATGAATCCCTAATTCCTTTCAGTTCATCTGTTAAAAACTTTCTTTAACAAAAATATCAACTGAAACATCAAGAAAACTCACATTTATGTAGGAAATATTTTCGATCATTCATTAATTAAAGCGCCTTAAAAATTTGTTCCTTTTTCGCTGAAGAAAATCCTAACACAATCTCTCGTGATGCCCCATTTTGACTACTGTAATATATTTCTGTTAACTTTTTATTTATTTTTAATTATTTTACTTTACTTTAAAATAGTGGTGGTAATTGTTATATCCTTACATCCTTGTAATTATACTGTAAGAAAACATTGCTTTCAATTATTACTAAGGTGTCTATTTCTGTAAATAATTAATTATTAATTTACCTGAAAACTTTTTTTTGTATAATATTACTTATAAGATCGCCTACTGTATAATCAATATTGTTTTGTAAGCTCTCTCTCTCTCTCTCTCTCTCTCTCTTTCTCTCGGTTGAGTGGCAGATAAGGCATTTTATTAACTCTAGTAGAATCGATAATCCAATATGGAATTCTTGGTTGTGGTAGTGTATCTAAGACCACTTGTTTAAAGCTAATTTTACTTCGTAAGAGAATAATAACAATTTGTTTAAAGAAGGCAAACCCTACAAACCTATTATACTCTGAATTCAGGTTAAAGAAGATTGAACAGCTTTATAAGTTTGCATTATTGTCTTATTGCCATAAAAACCGATCAAAATGTATTTCCTTCAAACATTGTCAAAATACGCGTACAAGAAACGACATGTTTCATTCTGAGGAAACAAAATCCAGTACTACTACTACTGGGCAATTATACGGTCTAAAGTATGGTTTGAAACTTTACAATATTCTTATAATTGAGCATCCTGATTTCACAAACTAGTGTCAACCAATTTCACAAAAAACTACAGTATTCAATATGAATAATCAAATCTTGTAATTGTCTTTGTCTTCCATTTGTTTCACCTTAATTTCTTACTTCATTTCTAAATATAACATATTTTGTAAACTTTTGTAACTTTGAATTTCCTACTTTAATGTTTTGTAAACACTGCTACTTGATTTTAGTTTAGGTATTTTAATTTGTGTGTATATTTGTAAATGTCCATGTTTCTCTTTAGCCACTAAACACGAGTTTGCACACCTGGTGGCTCACGATTTAGTAATTCATGAAAATTTTGTTTGCTTGTATGTATGTTTTGAAAAAGTATAGCTGCGATGAAACACGTCAAATTTGGCACGAGGAACTGCAGTTCTTTATTAATGGGCCAGAAATGAACTCGGGGTCATGGCTCTCTCTTACGGCAAGCCTATGGTAAAGATTTTACAGTATGCTGTTTCTGTTTAACATTACATGTGAATATTGTGTGGACTCATTAATACAAATCTACATCTGAAATGTTATTGTACATTTGTACAATGACAGTGGAAACCCGGCCACAAAATCGCTAAATTAGTGCGTCTCACGCTACTGTATAATAATAATAATAATAATAATAATAATAATAATAATAATAATAATAATAATAATAATAATAATAATAATAATAATAATAATAATAATAATAATAATAATAATAATAATGTTTATTATACAATATCCATACAGGTGAGGCATCGTCAATAGCCTATACGTAATAAGAGTTCTTATAAGACAAAGTCAGCAAAAGGAAGTCGTGTACAGAGTAAAATGATCTCCTTATCAGCCATGCATATACATAATATTTAAAACTATTTATGGGTAAACAACGGACGCTAAAAGGCAGTTTGTTGAATAAATTAATTCCATTATAAAAACAAGTGTTATAAGAGCTATTTAAACGACACTTTGGTAAATTTAAATCTGCCCTGTGTCTTGTATTATAATTATGCATTTCTATATCAGTAAAACTCTCTAGATTCTTCTTGACAAATAAGGTACAATAAAATACATATAAATTAAAAACTGTCATAATATTCATTTCAGTGAAAAGAGGTCTACAGCTTTCTCTCTGACTTTTGTTTGCCATTATCCTCAGGTCCTTTTTTTTGGAGAAGTAAAATCGAATTTGTTTATATCACACATACAAATGTTTTTCACAGTAATAAAATGTTTTTAAGAGTAATCAATCATACGAGAGACATTCCATCTGGCGTCTTGAGTTGAAGAAGCTCAGTTGGTAGAGAATAACGGCACGGAAATCCAAAGGTAAAGTGTTCGAATCCCAGTGTCAGAAGAATTTTTTTCCCTAAAATATTTTCGACAGAATACTGTGCATATGGCATTCCTTTATTTGGGGGGGAGGAGGGGGGAGGGGAGGGAGCCCGAATGGAGATAAGAATATCATCGTTTTACAAGGGATGGAACAAAATTTTCCGATCAAATTGTCTCACTATAAAGTAAACAAATTTCATGTGACCTAGCACATCATTCATAATATTGACGCACGTAACATTTATCTTGTATACACAGAATGCAATATAGCATAACAACATTCACTTCAAACTCACCCACTTTGATTCATTAGGACTAAGTCAATGGAAGATCCCCTCACGCTTTTATCACATGGCAGCAGGGACAAAGACTAAAATTTCCACCTGTCTTTTTTATCACCACATTAAAAAGGACAGTAAAACCATCACATGCGCAATAACTTATTTCATATACAGGGTGTTAATGAATAACACCGAAATATTCTACCTGTGTATAGAGGGGACATCGTAGAGCAAAAATCTCCTAATAAAAGTTGCTTGTCTAAGTCCCCTCTATATACAGGTAAAATATTTCGGTGTTATTTATTAACACCCTGTATTTCACGACTTTCCTCATCTGTATATTTATAATCTATATTTAATATACTATTTTACGTAATTTCAATAAAGAAGGTAAAGGGAAAATAAAATATATGCATTACATAAGGATTACGGTTTTTTAACATCGTTAGCAGGAGACTTTTTAAAGACGACAGGTTGAACGAAGTGAACCTATGGACAAAATAAAGTCAGGGGCGATTATTTATTTATTTGACAGCGATAGGCCATTCTCCCAACTCGAAGAGTATTTGTTATATTTAATTGTGGATGCCGTTAACAAATTAACTAACAACTTCTAGAATTATTTCTTAACTCACATATTTTTATCCAGCCTTCTACATTTCTGAATGAAACAGGGGCTTAGCAGAAGATAATGTACCGGTGCTTGTTAAGGGGAGGTTGTAAGCACATTTGATCAAAAATGTGGATTTTCGGTTTATTGTATATTTCAATTGAATTAAGTATAATTTACATGTTACATAGTCGTTTTGTGCTATAAGGGCCATAATGGCGTACTAAATCTCTTTAACTCGTTACCGGCTGAGTGCAGGGCACAATAATGAAAGTCCATTCAATGGTAAGAAATTTATTTCATTTTTAATTAATAAAACCGAATGAAAAAATTCAATTTTCCAAAAAAAGTTATAACATATTTGTTTACAAACGTATTCCTTTTAAAAACCCAACGTTTAAAGACAAGATACAGATCTAAAAGTCTACCAAATTTTGTTTCAATTGATCAAATGGTTTTTGAGAAAAAGGAACATGAACATCAATAATTTAACATGGCAGAGATACAGCTTACAACCTCCCCTTAAGCTGGCGTTAAAACGTAGTACGTACCTCTTTCCAAGAAGCTATATCCCAAGAAGGAATGAAACCTACCATCAGACCGCTGCGTTACCAACCACCGTCTTTTAACTTCATTGACAAATGAATGAGCGGGACATGTGGTCAGCATGACTAACACGACCGTTAATAAAATAATTCTTGAACGAAGCTCAGTTGTCCTCAAGAGGCTGAGTGCACTCAGTTCAGGACCTATCTACCTTAGAAAATTTCGAGATCGAAAACTGGCCATAGAGAAAACGTCAATTACTAAAAAACTATGGAACCTGTAGGACTTAGCCTATGATTTTGAATTTGTAAACACTATCAACAATGATTTAAAAGACTCCCTTTAGTAAGAAAGGCTGACGTTACGATATGAAGTAATGTAGCCAAGTTAATAAGGCCTTGGTCTTCTGGGAGTTTAATATAACTCACGAAGGGTACGAAATAGAAAAATTAAAATACTTGCTTAGACTTGTCTATTTTTTATTATTAGATAAACATATTTTTTATAAATTGAAGAGTGCTAAGTAAATACTGTCTTGGGTTAAGATATATATATATTTCAGGGAAGCGACAAAACGTCCCACAATGGATCCTCCATTTTATACTTAGAATAGGCCTGAACACACATTGAAAAACATTTTAATCCTTATTAACAACTGCCAATAGTCATGCTCATGATTTTTGTAGACTGCAGATAAAACTATTTACAGAGGCTGTTTTATAGGACTATTCCATTCATACGACGCGTATTTCATACCGACCAATAACGTTCAGCAATGCCTCGCATATCGACCAATCACGGTTCTTTATTGCTGGATTCATCAAGGTAGGCTATCAGTGTGCACTGATTAATACGCCACATGTTTGTACTGCTGCCCAGTTAACAGGATAAAAACATTATTTTATACAACACAGCTTATTTGGAAACTTAACGATTCAAATGTACATTGGTTAAAAACACAATTTCGATTCGGTGCAAGCCAGTTCGTGTGTTTTTATTCTGTTCTGATTTTAGCTATCTTAATTGGGTTCTTTTAGTATGCCGTGATCTAACAGCTGACATAATGGTGTTTTGATTTTAAACAACATAAGTAAAAAAGTAATTATTATTTATATAATCTGATACATTTTATTCATGTAAGAGTCTTAATAAATCCCACTCGAGATTGTGAGTGCCCTAAGATAAATTAGCTCGCGCTTCGTTCCCGCGAATATTATCTGACAGGAGCAGGTTTCGTTTAGTTGGTATCAAACTGGTTTCTAAGTCCAGGCTTATCATTCTTCTATAAGAAGGCATTGAAAATCTCATTTTACAATAGAAAAAGTGACAAAGGCTCTTTTTACTAAAATTATTCAATATGAAAATTTTCACATAGTTGTATTTCGCCAATAACCTAGCAGGATGAGGGGATAATTTTATTGTGGCCGAGCTTTCAGTAGCTAGGCCTACCTCCACTACCACCTTCTACAGAAGTGAGGCAGTTTAGGAACAGGTCTGTCTTCCGTATTTCATAAAATTGGAGCAAGCTGTTCATTCTCCTTACATTCTTCTTATTGGACTCAATTTTCCAATGTAAAAATACAATACCGACCTATTCCTGAACTAGCACTCTTCCCCCAGATGGATGCGGAGAGAGCTGCCGAAAGCTCATTCAAAATAATTATCCCACTCACCCGGTTGGAACCCCGAGAAATCATTATTTATCAACGTACCCGAGAAAGTCTCAAGTCAAACAAGGGGAAAATTGTTTGCAAGTTTTCAATAAATTTCGTCACATTATAATTTTAAGTAATCAAATCGCAACTGGAGAAAGTTAGTACAAAATATGTTAAATATTTTCTAACAAAAAGTATTAGCAAGATTATTAATCAAACATCATAAGAAAACTTCTGCAAACTTCTGATACATTTCGTCATTAGAGAATTTTTAACATCCCCTTTTCAAATCAGTATAAAATTATTTGAGGAAAATCTCATGATGCAATACGCAAAATGTGTTTCATGTAACATATGATGCAAGAACCTGGAGGTTTTCAATCACCTTTTGCTGTGCACTGCAAAATTCAACCCTAAATTATAAATAGGGGTTTAAAAAGTATGTACAGTTTGTTCCCTCGTTACCAAGAGCGACGTCATTTGTGGGTAAGAGCGAGATGAATCAGTGACCATGATAATATAATATAAACATTCCCACAAGACTAATGCACGAGACTTTTATTTCACACTTCCTCTTGGCATTCCGTAACAAATACCCATGCTGATAACTGATAACCCTTATACTACGCGTAACTGCACAGTGGGAGAAAACGGAAAGAAAATTATATAGTTCTTGTCCCTCCAGTGCAGTGGCGGATCCAAGGAGGGTGCGTAGGGGTTTTTCTTTTACGTTGATTTGACTAATTTTTTAGTCGAAAATAATTACCTACTAAAATAACATTCAAACTTAATTAATTACAAAACAAATATAAAAGCATTTATGTACTCGCCCTACTTACACCAGAGGATTGTAAAATGCAATTTGAATAATATTCTAGACTTGTGCCAAATGCGTACTCTAGCCGTGACGAAACCACGAGACAGGAGAAAACCATATTTTCGAGTTAGTTGGGAGCTTAAAACCTGCATTGGGAGGCCACGGAAATAATTCTTCTAAAACACTTATCTTAAGAGAGTTTCAATTGTGGGTGAAACATTGGACAAGAGCAGCCGAAGAAAAAACAAGTTAACATCTCGGCTCTTCATCACAGAGACCAGTACGCCGCGTGTTTGATATTGACCAATAACGTAAAGCAATTCCTCGGATAGAGACCAATCACGGCCGTTTATGTTGCAATATTCTTGTAGGAATCGCGAGGATGCCATTTTATCGGGTAAAACGTCTGCTCGTTACTGGACACGCAGGCATCAGTGTGCAGTGATTAATACGTCATATGCTGCCACTAAGCAGCACGAAAACAGATTATTTTATACAAGATAACTTGTTTGGAAATTGAAATAACAGAAATGTACATTGATTAAAAACACAATTTCGATTCGGTGCAAGCCAGTTGGTGTGTTTTTATTCTGTTCTGCTGTTAAGTTACCTAAATGAAGTTAACTAAGTCTTATATGCACCATTAGTAGCACTGATTAACACATGGTAACTCGAATCGATTCATAGATGGTTGATTCATAACTTAGTATGCCGCAGCTGTTAGTTCTGTTTTTATACAGCAAAGCACGAAAGTAATTATTATTTGTATAATCCGTTACATTTTTATTCATGGAATAGTCTTAACAAATCCAACTCGAGTTGAGTTTCATCAGATAAATTCGCTTCTCCTGCGAAGTAGCGAATCTATCGATAAACTCGTAAACTCTCGTGGAAGAGTCTTAATAAATCCCACTCGAGTTTGTGAGTTTCCTAAGATAAATTAGCTCGCGCTTCGTTCCCGCGAATATTATCTGATAGGAGCAGGTTTTGTTTAGTTGGTATCAAACTGGTTTCTAAGTCCAGGCTTATCATTCTTCTATAAGACGTGATTACCTATGATAAACATTTTGTTGGAAGATGTTTACTTTGTTCATTACTAGTGTTATTACGGCTGAACGTTCTCTTTCGATAATGAGACGTTAAAACATGGGTGAGATTGGTGATGGCTGAAGATAGGCTAGTAGGATTAGCAATTATGGCTATGCATAAAAGAAATGCTGAAGACTTGCTTTTGTTATATAAATGATTTACTTCTTGTGAAATATTTCAGACTAGCACTTAAGCCTACTTAAAAGTAATCAGTTAGATATTTAATTAAAGATTTTAATTTTTATGTAATATGTAAAACCCACAGATTTCTCAACAGAACTAAAACTGAGCAAGAATAGTTTGTTGGAATCACTCCGATAACCTAAAAACTCGTCATTTTGTATTTATTTTTTTGACTTCCGGGGGAGGAACCCGTGGCCCCTTTTTTTTTCGGGATATTCCATCGGGATATTCTAGTAATTGCAAACTAGCCTTTATGTCGGCCCCTCCCTTCAACAAGTTCTGGATTCGCCCCTGCTCCAATGGCGTATTTAGGTATCGATATGGAATATTACGCGAAATGTAAAGTAAATTATTTCTACAGAAAGGGAAAATAATGTAAGTCTGCTGTCTTTTAAACTAAATATATTATATGCTATAAATCAATCAGTGAATGAGTCATTTCACATCGATTTTTTCTGTCAACCTAAAACGTTATCTTGACAATTTTTGCATGCTACTAAATAAAGTAATGGCATTTTTTAGTCAGCCATAAACTGGCAATGTTTACTACATCCATATTATATGAATATAATATATCAATGTCAAAAGATTAAAAAAAAAAAACAAATAAAAATAAAGTGTACAAACCTATGGAAATTCCCTTACTTTTTTTTTAAATCTCGCACCGCGAGTTCTCGAATCCTTACCTTCATTCGAATGATCATTCGATTCTTTCTATTTCTCAAGAACAGATTATTCGATTCTGAACATCATTACTATAAGCAGTATCTTTCATTTGAATACATTCTCATAAATTACGATTATGACTTTCACACGTAGACTGTCACTAGCTAGACTAGTAAGAAATTCTTCCTCCTCTCCTTCACGGTTTAGGCCTTTTAGCATGTTCCGGCTTCAAAATCTTGTTGAGTCCATCTTCTTAGGGTCGTCCTGGGTTTCTGTGGGCTGTAATTGTATGCTGCTTTGGGTATTCTGTTTTCTGTCACCCTTCCCAAGTGTTGTTTCCAATTGTTTCTATATTCTGTTATTGTTTTATTTAATTCTTCTATGTTTAATTGCTGTCTTATTTCATTGTTTTGTTTTTTATCCAGTCTTGTATATCCTGCTATAGATATGAAGAATTTCATTTCGGCTGTCTGTATTCTTTTTTTGTATTGTGCGGTCATTGTCCATGTTTCTGATCCTTAAGCTATGGTGAGCATGGCCATCGCTTTATAAAACTTTATTATTGAGTCTTTTCTAACTTGACTTTTTAGTGTTCTCTTTATGGCTCCTGTTATGGAATTAAATCTATTTACTTTTTTGTTAATGTCTATTTCAGATCCGTACGTTATTTTGCATCCAATAAATTAAATGTTGACACTTGTTCAATGATTTTATTTTCTATAATTATTTTAGACCGGACTGGGTGAGTAAGAAATTATTTACCTATTTTCAGTTTTTTAAATAACTTGAGGGTTTCGTGTAAACTAAATAATTAGAATTAGAATTAGCCCGTTTCATCCCTAAAGGGCAAGGGCCTCTTGACTGGCAAGGTGGCTGTTTCGGCAGTCCCGCTTAGCCACTGCGGGAAAGGTCCTCATTCCTCTTATGTTGCTTCTGTCAGTCGCCTCCATTCCCTTCGATCTTTGGCCTTCGTAGTCCAGTTTGTCCCAAGGTGAAGCTTTAGGTCTTCTGCCCATCTTCTCTTCTGTCGTCCTACTGTTCTGTGGCCGATTCGTGGGTCCCAAGCTGTTGTTATATGCGTCCATCTGTTGTGATCCATCCTCATGACGTGACCTGCCCACTTTCTTTTCAGAGATATGGCCGATGTTATGTCTTTGATGTTTGTCATTGCCCTTAAGTCTTCGTTGCGGATTCTGTCTTGGAGTTTAACATCTAGGATTTTTCTCTCCATTTTCCTCTGGCATGTTTCTAACATTTTCCTTTCTTTAACTGTCAGGGCCCAGGTTTGGGCTCCGTACAGAAGGATGGGTAAGATGCAAGTGTCCAATATGTCTTTCTTTAATCTGATGTTATAGGCCTTACTTGTGAGAATAAATTTCAAACTCCAGAATTTGGACCATGCTGTAGAGATGCGTCTCTGAACTTCTTTGCGGGTGGCGTTTCCGAATGACATAATTTGGCCAAGGTAAATGTATTCATTGACATATTGTAGTTCTTCGTTGTTAACCTTGATAATTTTTTCGGTACTGTTTTATGAATAACCAAATTAAACGGCGCCGAGAGACAAGATAAGGTTCAATCATTTTGTGAGCTTGTTTTCTAAAAAAAAAGATAAATTATTTCTCAGATTTTAATAATTCCATTTCGAGAAACGTGGCGGTATTTGAATCAAGTTTTACAGTAGTCTTTAAAGATGTTATGGGTGAGGGAAAGAGCGTTATGCTGTACATTCTCTTTTAAACAAATCCAAATTTTGGAAGATGAACTTCCAGGACTACTGCTTGAAAAAATTGTTTAATAATGCTGAACTATGTACTGCTTGAAAAAATGAAAAATGGTCAATAGGCCATGCTCTCTGGTATTACAATATTCTTTTGAAGTAATAACTAACAATTTATTATCAAATTGCCTTGCTTTACCCTTAGTGTTTGGTTAGATAACATTCTAGAGTAGCTTGTCATTATTTCTGTACACTGCAGTATATTTTGCTCCCAAATCCTAGCGTCTATTGGTTGTTTCATCACAACGTTCTATCCTTGGTAATCTCTACCACCGACATGAATTCAAAGTCTGAAAATCCAAACCAAAGTCTGAAAATCCGGAAGCCTTAAGCTCTAGGAACCCTATTCTTCTACATCTGTGATCTTCAACATTTTTTAACTAAAAGGCCATTTTCACTTTGGCGAAAGGCTAGCGGGCCGCAATGATTTATTAATAACATGATACTTACGTAACACAAATAGGATCAATTATATTACAATATCTTTAGGATACTGAACATTATACATGCGCGTTTTCTATGTTGTCTTCCACTTTGCAATGTTAATAACTCAAAGCACAGTAAAATTCTTGAATTTAATTTGAGACCTGACACTTTCTTTGTCACTAAATTGTCAACACTGGCATTGTTAAAACGAGTGTTTTCGGGCCACGAGTTGAAGAACACTGTTCTACATGCTTGGATTATGGTACATGAAGACTAGTAGACTATAAACGCAAACTATGAAAAAAAAAATCGTAAACCGCCAAAACAGCGTGAAGGTTGTTTAGAAACATCTGATAGCTATTCAACCAGCCAGCCATCAAAACAGTACGGGTTGACTACTCGTTCCTGCGATCATGCCTTTTCATTTCTGTGTTCAAAGTTTAAAATATGCATTTACTTATTATTCTTTCCGGAAGTGAATTGACTAGCTTAATACCCTTATCATTGAAACTTGTAGCGAGACAGTCTGTGAGTGTATGAAAGGACTCAAGTTAGAGATTTTTTTTATGAGCGTTTATCACAAATCTGCTGATATGTATCATACGAAGTCATACATCTAAATGTGTCAAATCTACACATAAAGGGGAAAGTATGCCCGGTTTTTAGAGCTACAAGGCTCATTTCACGCTGAAACGGAGTGGTGATTTAAAGTGTAAATAATTAAAATTCATTTTTACTTTAAGTTTTAACTTTTCAACCGATTTAATAAATTTCTGGCTACGCTTACACCATGCTTATAACTAGGGCGATGCATTTCATAATTTTGCGTTTTTTTTTTTTTTAATGAAGGTTGAATATATACTAATGAAGGCTGAATATATACAAATGTGTATCACGAATTAATTGGTTAAATAAGGAAAATTTGTTTTGGCATTATTTTACGATTCTCAGGGATAGGTAATTTTTCTGATATCTTTAGATCATTTTCTGCGTATTTTTAAATGATGTACGTAGTTTGTTTTTGATAAAATTTTACATTTTGAATTTTTCATTATTATTTATGTTTTTAATGCTTGTTTATTATAACTTTATAAGCAAATAACGCCCACAAAAAACAAAACAGACTTGCAGTATAACGGCTATCCCTATTTTTAAGGTATGTGCATTTTGAACCCTATTACATTTCCAAGAAAACTCCAGTAGAGATACAAATCATTGCTTTCAGACAATAGACATTCGTTTTCATTTGAGAATCTCCAAGTTTTCATCCTAGCATTTTCACTACTACAATTTATTTCATTTTAAATGGCACATATTTACTAAGGGCAATTTGAAGGGCATGCCAGGTAGGCTACGAAATAAGTTTTTTTTTTTTAATATATAAAGGGTGTCCAAGAGGTTAAATTTACTTCGGTTAGTAACAAAATAAGAGTGTTTTATATTGTAAATTTAAATACAATGCACTGCCATCCATTGAATTCCTGACCAAAATCAATTCGTTAAAAAAAAATGCGAGGAATAATGGATAATTTATTGGTCTGTTTTCTTAAGTATTGTGTCATGTTTTTTACTCTTTTAGGTCGTTATTGTCTTTTTATTTTGCCTTTTTTAGTTATTTTCTGGTCATTAAATGCCTCGTCCTGAATGTACTCTGCTGTACCGCCTGATCCGGTACAAAGTTTTGGAGTTGAAAATATCTGCATTACCGGTACAAAACTAGTGTCTCTCCCTTAAGTTCCTGTGTAACCATCCGATCAACTTGAGATTTTGTTACAAGTACTGTATATTCCAGATTCTATGGTTCAGTAGCAAATCTCAGTTCAAATAGAAGAGGGCAAGTGCAGTGTGTCGTCTGTTGGAATCTCGCTCGGTTCAAAATATCTGGGTTTTTTCCCCTCAATCGATATGACACATGTTGGATAATCCTTTGGCCCTGGGAACCCACCATTTATCACACGGCATCCATTAATTTCGCGGAAGGTAATGGGATACCACATTTCTCAGTTTGAGATAGGCCCACTTCATTGGCAAACGTATAGGTCTAATTGAACTAATTGAGGGTTAACGCGAAAACACCAAAATAAAAATTGCGCTGATTGTCATAACTCCGCATCTTTCACGTCTCAACTTATCTAAAGTGAATCTAAGCAGAAAGGGAATGCGATTGGAGTTTTGTAATTCCTCTTAATAAATGGATAAATACATGAGTCAACGATATGGAAAACAACTGCAGTAAGGATACTTCCTTGCAGTTCCGAGAGACTATACTATCTATAGTTCAAACTTACTATTTACAAACAGAAGAATTATTTGTAGTAAATGTTGACCCCAAATGAAGGGAAATAACAGTCACTCAACGGTCACGTGCAACTCTGTAGTAAAATATTCCACTACATCCCCCTTGGCATCTTCTGAAGGGTTGTACAATCTTGAAGTAGTGAGCAACATCTAACGATATTCTCCAGCGAAAAAAGCTAAGTGTGTTATTTATTTCTCACACATCTTGGAAAAACAGTCGAGGCAATTTTCGCTGTTGAAAACATTAGCTCCAATTTTAATTTTAATTTTGGTTCAACCTTCTTTATACCTACAGGATTGCACGGAATTCATGCAATTATTGGGACCAAAGGTTATTTGTTGTGCTTTATGTAGTCCTAAACAGTCATGATATAGGTTGCATACAATGTACTTGAGCGGCGGTGTTGCTAACTTGTAGAGTTGTGAGCGCACCGATTATTCCTGTTTCATAACCTAAATGCTGTGTCATTATTTACACTTCTGTTTTCAAGTTTTACTTTTATTCTCGGTAAAATTCACTTAATGGTAAAATTATTATTATTTTCCCACCCCGTGTAACGGGCTTAATCATCTAGTAAACGTAAATGACATAAGTTTGCTAATACAAATTTTGTCTCTTTTCCACCCTATAAATATGTACTTTGCAAGTTACTAAAATAAGGGTCGGATGTTTATGACCTAAAAATGGAAAATATGATTGCAAATATGACCTTAAAAGTAACTAAATATGACCCAAAAATCCTAAATATGACCTCATAAAGGAACATATTTTCTAAAAATAAATGTTCCATATTTAAACGTTTAATGACACTAAATTATTAAATCACATTAATTCAATCAGATAATCACTTTTTAATAACTTTACAGGTAATTTACAGTTTTACTGCTAATGTTTCCAGATGCCACAGCAAATGTGAACTGAAAATATTTTAAAAATATGTATATTGGAAGTTGTTAACTACAAGGAGGGACAGGTGTTTGTTCTATTACATGTTATTGTCCCTTCACATTTCAGTTACAGTAAAACCAAAATATTTGTGACTCTTTTTTGGAAAAAAATTTAAGTCGACAAATGAGTGCGCGTATTGCATAATTGTGCTCTTCTATCGCTTTTATAACTGCAATATGGCGTTAAATTACAAATATGACCGAAATATGACCAAGACCATAAAAATGACAAAAATATGACTTTATATGAAAATAAAAACGGTCCGAATAGGATAACAAATGTGCAATTCATGTTTAATTTGTATTTGCGGCGAGAATGGAGGTCAGAATAAAAATATGACATGTCATAAACATCCAAACGCTACTAATAATAGTCCACTCTTACTCAAAATGATCGTTTTAAACTGTAGCTAAAATTTTTCACATAAAACGAAAATGACAAAATTAGAGATTTAACGATTCTAAAACTAATCGGTTCGACTGGGAAATAGATCCTTTAAGATTTCTAATTGCTGCTTTAGAGTCGTGGTAATGGAGGTTGCGGGGTCGAGTCCTGCCTCGGGCATAGGTTTTGTAAAGCGGCCCTTACACGATCAATAATATTGACAATACAGTATGATATTGACAATAATATTGATCATGTAAGGTGAAAAAAAGCGTATTGACGGTCGATATTGAAGCGATATTGATGAAATCCAGATTTTCTGATCTCGGGGCGTCAATATTTAATAGTGGAGGAGATATTGTCAATATTATGGAGCGTCTTGGGGTGGACGTCAATAATATTGTCAATACTCAGTTGTTGCCGTGCTTTCGTAGGGAACGGAAGTGATCTTTGTGCGGAGTATTATGGATTATACAAGTGACCTTGAGAAAATATCTGAAGATCTTGATATGATATAAAATAAAATAAAAAACCTAGAACGCAAGGTCCGATTGCTAAACAAAATGAGTTTCTACAAAAGGTATGTTCATATTTAGAAAACTCGACGAACCCTGACAAACCATACCAACTATCTCAAAAGCTTGGGGAGAAAAACTGCTCACTTGTGATGCCAAGCAGAGACAGTTTGCTGAGAAAGCAATAAATTGCATGCTTTTTGAAGCAAGCTTGGGCACTCTCCATTGCAACTCCGTAAAAATAAATGAAGTATATCAATGTCCAAGCCCTCTAAGTACCATACAACCGGGAGCAAGTTGTGGCAGCACTTCACCCTTCTCCACATTTAATTGCTTTTCTCCTACTCACAGTGATAATCCACCACAACTAATCAACAACCAACATCAGGATTTATAAGCGGCGACTTCTTTCAACACCTTCTCAGATTGAGGATTTTGAATTTTGATTGCCTTATTTCTTGTTGTATTTTTCCTTGCTGTTTAATCAATACATAATTACTATCATCTTTTGCTGTAAATTATTCAATATGCGTTTCCCTACTCCTACTGTCATGCTAACTACTTTCATATAGGTAGTGAAGAGGTTCTGTGCAATGACAGACTGATGTACTTAGGTAAGTAGGAAGGTATCTTTAAGGTATATTTAAAACACTTATTTTTATGTTGTCTAGGACATGAACAAGAGTTTCACACGTTTCAATTACAGCTTCGCTGATAGTTGCAGGCGACATGATGACAGATAACTTCAAATCTTCAGAACTTCTTCCTGTAGCTAAGTACCTCAGGGTTAAGGCCAATCTCTCATTACAGGGATGCATTCTCTCATGTTTGTGATCTGCCTTATGAAGAGTGGTTCCACCATCTGTAATAATTTTATGAACGTCCTTTCTTTCATTCTGAAATAATCTTCCGCATCTGTCAATCTGATTCCCCTCAGCAGCCTCATATGAGAATATTCTTCACGTTTTTTCAACCACTCTCTCATCCATCGATTTCGCTGAACTCCACGAATACTTCCGATAGCCATAATTATGGCTAAACAACCTTCTTTTCGATTGACCATGTTTTCAAAACACAAAACGCCAAGAAAATCCACTTGGAAAGACAAAATTTCACTTTTCCGAATGGTGGAAACAAACGTACTGAGCAAATTTATTGATAAAATTATTGACAATAATATTGACCGTGTAGGGTATGACGATATTGACGGTGGTACTCTCAAGAAGTTAACGACTGTGTTGACAATACTGGTATTGTCAATAATATTGATCGTGTAAGGGCCCCTTTAGAGTAAAAACGACGAACAAGATAAACAGGAAAAACAAAGAAAAGTTAATTCGGACAATAGATCATTAGGCCGGCTATAATTATAAAAAACCGCAGTAATAACACGTGGAGATGACTGACATGGATTTTAATTCGTTTTAAAAATCTGTCAAACCAATCAATTTAACGAGGTTAGGAATTCAAAACAAACACATATATTATATTAACACGTATATTAAAATGCTATTTTAGTAATGAAAAATAGTACATAAACTAAGTAACTACCGGTGACATGTTTTATTTGATGACAAAGAAATAAGTAAACAACTTTGCAAAATAACGACAGGAATTATTTTAAATTTGCTATTGCTAATAGAAATAATTGCCAATAAGAAAAAAAGCTAAATAACACATTACTTCGTAAATAAGTCAATGAGTATAGTAACAGTAGTTACACGCCATTAGAAACACGTAAAAGTTAAAAGGTGTTACCTGTTCTACAGTAATCAAATTCGCAATAAATTGCATTTGCTCCATTATCCGTTACTGCAACTATTTTAGCTAGGTTTGGGAATTGAACTAAGGCCGTACACTGTTTAGTAATGATCTAATGAATAAACCGTTTCAAGGAAAGGGAACCACGAGTCTTTAATTCTAGATTTTCTCCCAATAAATACGATATGGAACTTGGAGCCTTTCATTTAAGATAGTTACCTATACCATTTCATGGAATTAGGACCAGTAGGCCAGTTCAGGTACCGGTATATAGGCTACGCCTTTCCAAGGAATAAGAACTAGGAACTTAGCCTATAAGCTAAGTTCAGTAACCTGTACCTCTTCAAATTCAATTTCGGAAGTAATTAGGCTACAAGAAATCGACAGAGGTAAAGTTAATTATTTAATTTCGGAAAAATTATTGCCTTTACGACTGGGGAAGCCATGGAAAAAACCCATGTCAAATTGGCCGGCCACGGGGTTTGAACCTGGGACCTCCCGAATCCAAGACGTTATCACCTTGGCATCCTCGCTAGTCCTCTTTCCTTTGTAAGCCCAAGCATAACCCACTAGTATTATATTAATGTAAAGTAGGGCTGAAAATCGATTAAAATTGATAATCGAGTTAACGCTTGACTTTAATCGAATAATCGACCGATTAACCGACTGATTAATCGACACACAGGTCGGTATTTTAAACGAAACCAAAGTGTACATTTAATATTGTTTACACGTTTAATAACTATTACACTACAGATAGGCTAATCAGAAGAAATCCTGAATTAATGAATAACTAGTGAAAAAATATATACAAAACTTACATTTCTGGTTATTTTTTCAGCCAAGACTTGAGAGACACGTGTTTGTTGACTCAACTACCCTTCAGGTTTCTGAATAATGGGATTTGTTTGGACACAATAGGCTGAATGACACATGATGTGCCAATGCCGGAGAAGCGAGAGAAAGGAGTTTGGTCATTTGACACATTTCTCGAAAAACGTTTTGCAGAATTCGACTAAACCGATTAATCGGAAAATGTAATTGATCGACGATTAAATGTTTAATCGATTAATCGATACAGCCCTAATGTAAAGTAATACTAGCTTATGGCGCAGTGTAACTATCAGTTTTTTTCCAAACACGTTTCCTTCATGGAAAATTACCAACAAAATGCGGTTGGGGCGAGGGTGGAATCAACATAAAAAATTCAAGCAAAAACACTGACTTTTGTTATGTAACCTTGTTCATGGGAACTAAACTAACTCCTCCCTCTTCATTTCCATAAGGTCGGACATTTACAGGACGCTTCAAAGTTACAACACCGAAATAAATACCCCCAGTGTTGGCTTAATCTGATAAAAATGACGTAGAATAAAAGACAAGTATAAATTATATGTCATACCCTAGTTATAACAGAGATTTATTGCTTGTAGCCTATGTGATCCCGTTAAAAGGTGACAAAGTTAGATAGAACCATTAAAATATGCAAAACATTAGGGTATCACCAATTAATATATTACATGATCACTATACAGCTTTTTTTTTTCGAAAGAATTTTCCTATTCTTCTAGTATCACCATAATCCTCCTGGTGGCACTATGGCCCTGGGGTCGACCCAGCCTCTAAGAAAAAATTAGTATCTGGAGAAATCCTGGGAGTAAAGGCAACCGGCGCGTAAGGCCGACAACCTAATCACCTTCAGGTGCCGAATGTCTCAAAGTGTGGGAGCCTCATACTCCTAGAACCCTAACGGCCTGTATAGGGACTACTTTACCTTTACCCTTTACTTATATCATGACATCGAAATAAATAACATGGTAATTAATATGATCAGACTGTAGCAGTTTTAGAGGGGAATAAATCCACGAATTATTAGGCCTACACACAATGTATGTCATACAACGAAAAATTAGTCTAGATCCAAAGCAATTGTCTGTTAAATTGCACCGAACTCTCAAATAAAACTACAATAAAATAAATTCTCGCGTAAAACTAAAAAGAAATACACATTTACTGAACACCAAAAATTATGCTGGAGACCACAGCCCTTTCGGTATTGAAGGGTTCTGTACTTATAACTAGGAGTTATTCATTTGGCTAATATTTATAAACACCATGTCTAGGGGGTTTTAATACCAATATTCTTTTTTTGTATGTGTATGTATTTCAAATACTCACAAACGCTACCAAGTTAAAGAGGCTTCCATTTTGCAATTATATACTAAGTGAATCAATGACAGGTGAAACTAATGAATAGTGGCGGTTTTCCAGATTATGCGGTGTAAATCCATTTACTGACGTGCTGTCAGTTATTAATACAACGGAACTTTGGGGTAGCAGTTTTAATAAGTAACTACGACCTGATAATTATTGCTCATTGCCTTAGGGCTTAAAAATAAACCTTTAATATAAAAAACATGTTTAATACTGATGAGCTCGATCAATGAAATAAAATAAATATGATATCAGGTGCTCAACTATTATATAATTGTGTGGTTGCTGCCTAGGCCTTTCGGTGTCTTTACACCATCTTCAGGGCATCGTTTGCTGGCTTGGATTTTCAATAGTTAAAATAAAAACAGCAATCCAGCAAAAGATGCCCTGAAGATGGTGTAATGGCACCGAAAGGCCTAGGCAGCAATCACACAATTATATAATAGTTGAGCACCTGGTATCATATTCATTTTATTTAATTTATCGAGCTCATCGGTATTAAACATGTATTTTACCCTTTTAGGGCCTTTATCCCCTTTTTTCCACTGTGCTCATAATTCTCTTTTCTCCCCATTTTTGTATTTTACTGCACCTTTTTAAATAATCTTCTAAAGCGCACTTCATCGTTTATAGCCTATGATGTTTGAGTTTCATTGCCTTTTTATTATATATGTTACCGGCATTGTGTGAAATCCCGGTATTCTATAGAACGCCTAGATAATGTATAGAATGCCTGATTGTTTTAGGCAAACAATGAAATATCAGTTTTTTTGTGAAAATGTTACATACTTTTCCTAGGCATTCTATACAATTCCTAGGCATAATACAGAATGACCAGTACCGTCTACGCAAAATGTTAAAAGGGCACAAGATGAGAAGCCTTTATTAATTAATACGCATTTGAAACTGAAAGAACAAAACTACGAAATAAAGCACAAGATATTCTTACCGGAAAACAATGAAAGCAGAACTGAGACTGAAGTACTTGTTACAGTAAGTACTCACTTACCAATGAAATTTCAACCTAATTTTCTCAGCAGCCTGTCTTATTCATACAAAGAAGTCCTACTACATAATCACAGTTGTTACGAAAACGTATTTTATCAGAATATAATGATAACGAATCTCGCATAACAAATTTAGCAGACTATTTGTGACATAAAGTAAAAATTGTATCTTACAAAGTGAATTTGTTAATAATTTCAGTTCGGGGTATTTGGTTGTTTGCATTTTTTTTAAACTTTTATACAAATTTATCTCCAATTCTACTCCATCCACTTATTTAGTTCCTCTTTATCCTTCCGAACTGAATTCAATAAATTATCAATTATCATCATTGCCTTTATTATTAAACAGTGGTGGCAGGAAAAAATGGCGGGATTAGGCGTATTATATACTTTGCCGGCAGACAAAGGCAATGTATAAAATATCAATCATTTCATACTTTGACGTTCGTTTTTAGGGACTAATAATGGACGTTATTCATAAAATTATTGAAATCACTTTTATAGGGCTCAAAACAATGTCTTCACTTTTCTCTAATAATCTAAATTAAAACGAGTTTTCCAATAACCTCATTTGTAGCTCCAAACGACAGAAATAACCTTTGATTACGCCTAACAAAGAGAAAAGAATTCATGGTTCCGAATTAATTAGCATGTTGATTTTCTTTACACATAGGCTTACTGCAATTTTACGCTAACGTGATGTTAGTAAAATTTAATGGTGCCTGAATTGTAACGTTCCCAGATTAGATTTTTTGCGCGTTAAAATCAAAATACTAATTACATTTTTCAAAATTCTTACCATGAACTGCCCTTTAAGTATTATTCAAGGTAACAACATACATCACTTTCCCTAAAAGAGCACAAGTTTGCTTCTTCTATCAGATTAACACATGAAATAAATTCAACATACTGGTATAGATTGAAGAGCCATTTTATTCAAACGCAAGAAATGAATTATGTACTATTTTCACGAACAAATTCACAATATTAATACAAGATTCACTGCAATGTTTCGGTTTTAATAAATCCATTTAGCACAGTCCACAGTTCCAGCAAACACACCTCTAGTATGTCCACAAGACGTAACACTTCCCAATCTCGTTTTCATAAACAATTTCGGTTACAACTGGTTGTTTTAGTAGAATTAACATTAACAACTGGTTGTTTTAGTAAAATTAACATAAGTGCCCTTAACGTTTTATGAACTAAAGTCCATGTACAAAAGCTGTTACTGTCACTTCAAGCACGAAATGGATACAAGCTGTATTTTCAAAAGCACGTTAAAAAAAGCCTTCTTCATACTGGCAAAACGAATTAAAAATTGCTAAGAAGGTTCATGTTTTAATTCACGCCTCCTACGTTGCGAAATAAAGTCATGAGACAATTCGTCAACGACAGTTTGGTATCAGAAATATCAACTGCAAAAGATTCCAGCCTAGTTAAATTTATTACCATTATGAAAAATGACAGCATTAGAGGATAATAACAGGGTTCAAAAGTCACTCCTGATCGCGAATGGGAACAGCCCCCCAACAAGGGTACGGAGAGTAGAGGGGGTCACGAGAGAGAATATCAAGGAGTAGACTTCAGCGAAGAAACCACAGTCGGCAGTCAGTAGCCGAGCGATACAGTAATACAGAAAAAAGAATTTGCCGAAGATCATCTTCATTTAACCAACCATGAAACACGACGTGGACCAGTATTTCGAAGCCGTTGTAAACATTACACGAGAAGCTGGAAAGGTGAGTAAATTAAGGAAGTGTGTGAAAATATTTCCTTTTGCTTCCAATAATGTATCTGTATTACTGTATTATAATTCAGAGTCGTAATGTAGGCCTACAAATTTAGAAGTTAAAGACTACATATAAAATATAGTAAATTCAGTTACCTAAATTACTGTATGATTCACAATAAAGTAAAACATTTTTTTATATTTACAGAAAATATTTTCTTTTCTATATGTTCTCTCTTTATATAAAATTAGAATCCATCAAATGGCTTCACGCACTTTTCGTACACTTTTATACATCATAGCCAACAAACTTTTTTTTATTTAATAATTAAAACAATGTAAGTATCAAATGAAACAGAAAAGAAGGTTCATATTATCAGATACTGAATATTCATCCAAGGTTGATAAGCCTAATATATTTCATCTATGACACAAAAAATTGTAGGAATTAATGCAAAAAAAATCGAAAAGCCACACACATTACATAAAATTTTAACCTTCCATCCGGCAATCCAGGTGATCATAAAGATCCAGAATAATACAATTTTGAATATTAATAAGAATTTGCTAATGTTTTCAGGAAAATTTACTTAGTCTACGTACTTCCGTTCAAATGCATCAAACTGAGGATTTTTAGTCGCTGATAAATCCACGAACTTGCGAACTTTCTATTATAAATGACTCTTACAAAAATAATTATCCACAAAACTACGCGTTAATAGTTGGGACCCGAAAATGTATTATTATAAAGTGAAAATACTCTAGAGTATTAGAATATTATGCAATTATACGATGATTTTTTTAATTTGTGCATCGCTAACAGTTCCACATTTAGCATGCTAAGATCCAATCTGATTTTATTTTTATAAATGTGCAAAACTAAAAATAAAAAAAAATAATATATATATATATATTTCGAACATTAAAATCGAAGTTAAAGATTATATAAAATTAAATTCAAATATTACGCATAAAGTAAAAATTTGAGAAGTAACTTCACTACGTAAAAATGGTAGAAACGTGTTTCAAACAAATTAAAATGGATGTTAAGAAACTTTTCTTTTTATTACAAACTGGGTTATCACGGCTTCGCGATTCGTGAAATTTTCAGGTATCTAGTCATCACACAAAACAGTACCAGTATCATAATAAAAGTACTCTTCCAATAAAAGGAAATGATCAAACATCGAAATCTCCTCTAAACGCAATCGCCATGTTGGGAAACTGATGTTCGATTCTCGGACAGGAGAGATAAATAATAATAAATATATATCAGAGCATTCCTTCCTCATCTGTACTGTCGCAGTGGTTTAAACATCTGCCATATCCCATAATTTTGCTAGACTCTATTTCTCATCATTATGTAAAAACCATACAGTTTTGCACGAAATTTAAATTTCTTTGCTAATATCTTTTCCAGTTTTTTTTTTTTTTTTTTTTTTTAACTCGGATATATTACTAATTTAAAGGTTAGAAGTATGAAGAACCTTAAATAGTTACTGAATTTCTTTCGTGGCAACGAACTTATTTCTTACCATTCTTCCTTAAATTCACTTTACTTGAAGTATAGTTCTTTCCAAAGCTTGAAAGCCTCGTCCCACTCCACCGCACTAGGCCCGGGCTGACTTTGCGAAATGGTTTCACAACGAGTAGCTTCCTAATGAGTATCGCTTATTGTTCGCTAATCCTAGAGTCAGTATATTTAGAGAGTACACATTCTCCTCGGAAGGAATTCGTGTAACCCCTCTAATTACTCGGCACGTAATTTTAGTACCTTCGCGTTTGTCGCAAGAAATGCGAAAACTCTGCTTCCAACATGAAGCATGCCCATGGAAGAACTTTTTTAGCGAATTTCTCGAAAACTACCTTAAAATTAATGTTTAAATTTGTAAACTACTTGCTTAGTCTAAAAGTTTTAACTTTTATTTGAAACCTTTTTCTTAGAAGTTTTCTGAAAGGTAGTTAGTTATAAGCAAGCCATTTCTTCCACAAACTTAGGTCTCATCTGTCTCGCTTTGCGTGAGAATGAGCAACTGAATCAGTACTTCCCCATCCACCAGCTGAGAACCTATACCGAAATGTAAAGCTAGAAAATATATTACGTTTAATACGTTGTAATACATGTACTACGTTGTGGAAATTTGAGTACTTTACATAAAATGCATTACTTAATATAAGATACAATACACTTGGAATTTCTTATTTTTGGGGTCAGATCTTAAGACAAAATTTTTTTGTCTCTCCTCGAAATCTTCAAAACGGATAAGTTTAAGAGAGAAGTCAGTCCATGGAATAATGTCTACGACGTAGACTGTTTGAACTACTTTCTTTGCGACTAAGCTTTGTTCATAAAGACTTAGTAATTCTCCAGACATTAAGTAACGTGTTTAGAACTTAACTTAGTATTAGTTAACCGTATTGTTTCAAACACAGTCACAGGTAAAAGATCAGTCAATTGCTCGACTTACAGAAATCGTGAAACAGCCCATACCCCCCTCCCCAGAAAAACTAAGAATACATTTATGACTTGTTTGAAACACGCTTCTGCTTTTACTTATGAGACCCTCGAAATATTTTGAATATTTGTTGATTTTTTACTCCTGGTCGCGAAATTTAGTTTTAATTTGAATTTAATATTTTATTTTCTTTAAATTAATCCCCTATTTTGTTTCTTCCAGATTCTTAATTTTGAATGTTCTAAAGAAATACGACTGAAATAGTTTCACATTCTTCACGTGTCTAATCATGTTAAATCGGAACCAGTACTGCGAGAATCAGTCATTTATTTCATAACATACACGTGTATTTTTCGTTGTTTTCACTGGCAATTACGAAAACATGGTCTTGTTAAATTTTATATAAAGCCATCTATAGTAAGTCACTTCATTTGGTATTTTTAACTCTTATCCAAGCATTTACAGAATATTAACTCGAGAATTGCCGTATTTTACGGACCATAAGACGCACCTCAATTTTAGGATGGAAATAAAGGAAAATAAATTTAATGTGATTCTAAATGAAATATTTTAAAGAGAATAATATACTTCATTACATAAGCAAATTATAACCTTTTACAATGCAATCGATGTAAATTAATTCTAACTTAAAACCTGCGTTGCACGAAAATCTCTTCTGTACAGGTTGCATCGCGCACATTTTAACAACTGAACTGATATCTCATGAAAGACTGAAAATACTTTTACACCCTCTAACCCTCAATTCAGCATAGGGTAAGTGTAATGGGACAAGGCTGTTTAGAGGTCGCTGTATTCATTTAAAACACCCGGCGAAGACAACTCCTTTTGTATAAAAGAACTCAACATCCTTTCTTTACGCATTGTATACCTGGCTTCCAGCTAACCTCACTTTACGATTGTGACAAGTGCAGTGATTTAAAGTCTGTGCTAAAATTTGTAACTGTCTTATTTTTTACAATACCTTGTGTATAACTATGGTATTCCAGGAATATTTACCAATTTTTTTTAGTGTACTTCGGACCATTATATGCACCCAACTTTTAAGGCTCTGTTTTAAAGGTAAAAAAGTGCCTCTTATGGTCCGTAAAATACGGTATGTGTCCACAGTCATTGTATAGTAGGCTACTCTCTTCTGTTGCAGACACATCATTCTGTATTACACGTAAAATAATTTCAAAATTACAAACTGGACAATGTAGGCGATCTGTTAAGTTAGCATTAATGCCTAATAGTACCGGTATCTTACAATTAAAACTATAATATCAAATAAAAAGCACAAATCTTGATTTTCAGATCATCAAAGAAGGAATTACAAAAACAAAAAATGTTGACACAAAGCTTGGTTCATGGGATCTGGTGACACAATACGACAGGAGGGTGGAGAAGGTGCTTGTCGCAGAGATTTCAAAGAAATTCCCCTCCCACAAGTAAGTACTGGTAATTAAATGTTTGTGATTCAGATCTATATCTGTAGCCTGTAGCAAAGGGTGGAATTATTTTCAAATACAGTTTTGGACAAAACAAATTTAAGTTTGTATCAAATCAACAAATATAAGAACGGGAAATTATTTTGGAAAACATTAAAATATGGTTCAAATTCAAGTAAGAGCTGTTGAATCTTTTTTTTACAAACACTAATCTCAAAGAATGTCCTAAAGGCATGTAGGAGAATATTTTACATAACACAATTATACTCGATAGTCTTGTTTGAGTAATTAAATACTATTACTCGTATGCTTGGCTTTTGCTATCATCAAGTAGGACTACAGCCCTAAAAATAGCGTTGAAATAATTATTTTACTCACATGTAGCTCAACATGTTTGTATTAGTCCCAATTTAGATTTTGATGGAAGTTCCAGATTTATTTGTTTGTTTGTCATGGTTATTTAATCCTTTCAGAGCTAAATTTATGTATTCATATAAATCAGGCCCGTCGAACAGTACTCTGAAGGTGTAAAGTCATTCTCCTACTTCCCCTCCCTTTGTGACCTCCAAAGCGTAGCGACTGGTTCAGTTCCGCAACTGTGATGTCATTCCCATCCCTTTGTGACCTCCAAAATGTAGCAATTGGTTCATTCATAATTGGAGGTCATAAAGGAAGGAGAAGCAGGGGAATGACTTCACACCTTCGGAGTACTATTCAACAGGCCTGATACAAACAATCAAGTGGATTCAACAGCGAACTCTGCATTTGAAATTGATGATGAAAATTTCACTAGAATAACTGGTCTCCATTCAGGACTGGGTGTTTGTCAGTAGGTTAAGATAATGCACATTGTGCGCGATTCCTTAATTACAAATAACAATCGTAGCACGTGGATAAAAATCCTCACATTTTACATAAAGCAATACTTCAATCTTATACTCTGCTTTTGTACAATTTTTTGAGGAGATGAATTTATATGTCAGTAGCAGTGTGACTGGGAGACCATAAGAAAAAGACCACTTGGAAGAATTAGACATAGGTGGGAAGACAATATCAGAGTAGATTTAAGGGAACAAGGATTTTTGAGGGATGGTTGGATGGAGTTAGCACAGAATAGGGTTGAATGGTGAGCTCATGTAAGCGTGGCAATGAACTTGTGGGCTTCATAAAACATAATATTCCCTTAGGTTGCTATTGCCATTGAGTAAGTAAGTAAGTATGTAGCACTGAAAAGGTTAATATCTGTTGAATAACGCTGTACTTAGGGATGTAATCATGTTAGAATTTTGTCACGTGGGAGTTCTATTTAGATCCGTGTGAATATACAAATGAGACTGAACCACATTTATGAACACATAAATGCCTTTGATATGTAAGGGGGATAAAACCCATGGATATGGAAACAGAAAGTCTGTGCTAAAATAGACTAAAACCTCGGTTAATCAATATCAGTTTAAGAACCCTTATTAATAACTTTATGTAGGGAACACAATCAGTCTTTAAACAAGGTTGTAGCTGAAGTTGTGTAATATTTTACAGGTTTATCGCTGAAGAAAACAATTCTGAAAACAAAACTACACCACAATTGACCGATGCCCCTACTTGGATCATTGATCCTATCGATGGAACAACAAATTTCGTACACGGTTTCCACCTCACATGCATTTCCATTGCTTTAGCAATAGAGAAAGAAGTAGTAGTTGGCATTGTGTACAACCCAGTCCTTGATGAAATGTACACAGCAATCAAAGGACAGGGAGCATACATGAACAACCAGAGGATACACACATCGAAAGTTGAAGGTGAGTGGTATTTTAAAGTATGAGGAAATCTCTGTTTAGGAGTAGCAAATATGACAAAAAGGAGTTAACTACTTATCTTATAAGTCTACCATCTATCCAGCTTAAGAATCCCTCATGCTTTAACCCCTAGGTTCTATGAATGATTGGAGATTCTGGTTAATTTATTACACCTTTCCTAATTATTTCACTCCTAACCTACTACTTAATTTTTCTCATCCACTTCTCTCTCACTTTTCCTAAATACTCCCCTATTTTCATTGAGATTCGATCATTAGTATGCCACTCCTATTAGGAAGTTTCAGCATCACTTTGTCTGACTTGTATTGCAGTTTTCCACAGATAAAAAAAAGGTGGAAATATTATCACTAGGGGGCAAATTTCTATGACCTAAAAAATAGGATATATGCATGCATTTATGACCTAAAAACATTAAAATATGACCAATAAAATTTAAAATATAACTTTACCACTTACACAATGTGTATTTTTTTTTAGTTCATTACAATTCATTTTATTAAGATATAATGTTTATTATTTTAAATATCTGTAAATTCTCAAAAAGTATTATTCTAATGCAAAATTTACAAAATATATGGAACTTCAAAATTTCTTTAATATGCATAGAAATATGCCAAAAATATGCATGTTCATACTAAATATGCTATAATAGTTGAAAATTTCCTAAATATGCAGTTATATGCACAATAAAAGCCGTTCCATTTTCACCAGGATGCTTGGAATTGGGTTTAAATTAGTCGGAAACCTGAAATAATGCAAAGGGGAAAAATATAACATGTCATAGAAATCCGACCCCTAAAATGACTAAGAATGGTCTCTTTCCAATGAAATAAGAATGAAAGTAAAGTTAAAGAGAATAAAGCATCGGCTAGAAAAATCACAAAATAAGTTGTACAGGATCCTGGGAACTGAAATGGGTTATTTTTTCTCAGAACGTTATAAACAATCTAGTGACTTGTGAAACCATCTTAGTAGTTAAATGTGATGTAAAATTATGTCAATTTAATTTTGCTTTACCTTTGCATTATGACTGGAAAAATTGAACTTACACTACAAAATAAAAAGTAAACTGTTGTAGAAAGATATAGCTTTAACCTTTATGAATGCTTAAATGACAGGTACTAAACCCTACTAATCTAAAAAAAGTTATTCCTCAGGTTCGCGAGCGACCCCTGGTGATCCCATAAGGGGATATTCTCAGCGTATTTGTTACCGGGGTGCGCCAGTCCCCTACCTACTTAAACCTAAGGACACACCCAGTCCTGAACCCGGGAAAGGAATTTTTCACTACTGAAAAATCCCCGACCCGGCTGGCAATCGAACCCAGGCCGCCGGAGTGGAAGGCAGGCACGCTACCAACTCACCCACGGAGGCAGACCTAACACACCTCTAAATAAAAATTGGTTCAGCAATTTCCCTTAAAGCTCACAAACAACACGAATATGATCAAATAATTTTCACTTAAAAAAGCAAGAGTTCTGAAGTAACATTGTTAATTTGTAGCTATACAAAATAAATTCATGTATCAACAAAAAGCTATTTTTGTCTTTTTTTTTATTATTATTCAGCTGTGTTTATACTCCTTTAAGCCGCGAGCCCATGTCAGGAATTCGAGATGAGTATCTATACAGTAGGGTAGGCCACGGAACTATTGATGGTCAATTGTTTTTATTATTGGTGGATTTTTATGGAGTAAATTTCAACTGATATTAATTTAAATGTATATGATACAAGTTGAAATGGTGAGGATGATTCAAGCTATGTAAATTTCCAATTCGGCATTTGCCTTTACGACTGGGGAAACCATGAAAAAACTCATGTCAAATTGGCCGGCCATGGGATTTGAATCTGGGACTGAATGCGAGTCCAAGACGTTACCATCTCGGCCACTTAGCTCGGTTTGTCTTTTATTATTAACTTTGAGAGCATAAATAGTGCAAATATTTTATTTCCTTCTTTAAATGAATATTCGTATAATTCTTCTCTTAACATATCTGAAAAATATTAAGTATATTAAGTACTTGGGCATATGTTACATACCAGTTTTATTATTTCATACATTTTGAATTTTCTTTTATAGATCTTGCTCATTCGATGATCTGCCTGGAATCATCATTTGCTTGCATTCCAATCCTGAGAGATAGTATCATGAAGAGGACAGAAGCCTGTATTAAAGTTGCCCATGGGTAAGAATTTTCATGTACTCCTATTCCTTTAACAATATTTTTCATTAATTAATTTCTACTGTATTGTGGTCCTCTCTTTAGTCACAGCCAAGATTTTTTTACCATACGCATACCAAGGCCAAATTATTTTCCATTATCTTCTTCACCAAATAATATAGATGCATGATAACTTATTCAGAATCTCTTCTTCGTATCACAGAATCAGAGTACTGGGTTCAGCAGCCTTGGCACTGTGCTATGTAGCAACAGGCGTTGCAGATGCTTACCACATAGATGGACTCCAATGCTGGGACGTTGCAGCAGGAGCTCTCATTGTAAGAGAAGCAGGAGGAGTAACTCTCGACTCAACAGGTACAGTATCATCTAATCTTTCAATCTCAGTTCTAAATAACAACATCCTCTCTTCTTTCTCTTTTGTAGATCTTACAAATCCATATGTTTTTTCATTGGTCATTTTAGTGAAAATCTGTAATGTCTTTAAGAGCCATAATCATTTATTTACTTTCTAGTAGTTGCACTATTACCTTTTCCCCTTAAGATATTCTTGTGAAATTTCCAATCTTAGATAAAAATGGCCTTTCTAAATGGAAATTATTCTGTAATCTATGAAAATGAAAAACGTATAAGCCTTGTTTTTGTCAGAGATGTGCACTAACCAGTTATGACTTAATCCTTGGTTATGTTTTTCTGAATTTCCCACTTTTTGAAGGCAGGATTTTTCTCCTCTTGTGCAAACAGTTATAGTCAAGAGTTAGTTTTTATTTTCATAATAGCTTCCGTTCTGTTGAAAGCCTGCTTTCTTTGTCGACCAATAGTTTGAAATAGTTTAGTTAATGGAACTGCAAATTAATTCCTAGGTTTTCTTAACTGCATCACAACAAGTCTTAATATAACACTGTACAATTGCTTCTAACCTTTTCCAAAGACTCCAGTTGTTGGTTCTCTAGATGTTCTTCTATCACTAGATTTATTAAGCAAAACGTATTAAATATTTTCATCACCATGGTGGTTAGTTACATCTTTGTTCAAATCAAAGCAGGATTTAAATTCTTCACAGGTCATAAAAGAATTTGACAAATTTTCTGAGCTCCAACACTTAAAATGTAACTCTTCAAGCAATAAACAATCTTATGGGGCCCCTGGTTATGGTTATAGCATGTCCCACTACCGCAGATTTCTCCAGGTAATACAGCCAACCATGGGTCACCATATTAAGTTTGGCCCATGGCTCATTTTGCCAGGTCTTCAAGTTTCTGGGAGAGAGTGGTATGAGAAGCCATGTAGATCTGCTTGGAACCAAACAACATGAATAGAGATAATGGTATCCAACTAAGTGTTGCTTGTTGTCAGTGAATCGCTCAATACCAACCAAGCACTTCCAACTAATTCCCCAGAAATTAGCACAAGAAAAAGTTCATAGTAGAGATTACTTTTATCAAAGCCACAAAAAATGTTTTATTTTTGGCAATCTAATCACTACATTACCATCTTTTTAATTTTATCCTATAGGTAGAGGAATGTGAAAGTGACTTTATTATTAGGAAAAAATTGTTTTAAAATATCAATATATCGGTGTTGTTATTAATTTGGTGGTGGTGGTGGTGGTGGTGATGGTGGTTTCAAAAATTCTATGTAGACCTAGTATATCAGTTTTAATTTTTTTGTAAGTTCGTAATGAGTGATGTCTGCAAGAATTTAGGAAACAAACATTACTTGAAAATTATTGTTGTGGATCTTAAAAAGACAATCTTAATCTTCATGAATTAAAAAAATTAAAAGCATTTAAATTTTTTCTTCTCACAAAGAAAATGATTATTAGCATTGGGAAAAATTGTTGCTTTACCTTACCATAAAAAATATTCTTCTATGCCAGCATGACAGATACATTCGGTTGCTTTCAACTTCACAAGGAAATTATAGAAATTATGAAAATATTGTTTGAAATCCATTTTAATTAATCTTAATTGTATGCTTCCAACCAAATAAAACTTTTTTGTTGCCAAAATCCATGTGAAAATTAAGTTGACGTTAACTTTTTGCGTTATTATGTGAATTTGCATTATTCTGCAATTCACAAATGCTGTTTTGTTGGTTTTAGGAGGCAGTAAACTGAAATTATTTAAATATTTGACGAAAAGAGAAGAATTCACATTATATAAGTAAAAAATAAAAGTAAAGTGTTCCCTATACAGGCCATGGACGCCCAGAGGGTTCCAGGAGGTTGAGGCTCCCAGATTTTAGACATTCGGCACATGAAGGTGGTAAGGTTGTCAGCCTTACGCACCAGCTACCTTTACCCCCAGGATTGCTCCTGGTACTCATTTCTGTTAGAGGCTGAGTCGACCCCAGAGCCATAGTGCCACCAGAAGGATTAAGCCAATTGAAAAACTCCAACCTCATTGGGAATCAACCCCACAATCTTCCGGTTTGTAGCCCAACACCTATGCTATGGCGTACCCCCAGTTTACTTCAGAATACCTACTTTTATCATTACAAAAAGGGCCTGCTTTCCCAAAATGCCCTCTGGTAGCAAGCTATTTGATTACTTTTCTTGATGTTGAAATTTCACTGCATTTTTGTTGTAAGATTTGTATTACTACCTCGAATTTTGGTTTTGGGTTCATGTATCCACTTCCAAACCTGCTAATTTATAAATAACCTCTGGTAAAGCTGATCAAACATATATCAAATTCATTTCAGGTGGACCCTTAGATATCATGTCTCACAGGATACTTGCTGCAGGATCAAAGAAACTGGCTGACGACCTTGTTATCCTGTTCAAGAAAGCCGATGCATCAATCATCTCTATTAACAACATTAATCACGTGTAATCTTAGGTTAGAAATCTGTAATTTTAAGGTAATGTTATTAATAAGTATTCTTCCGCCACATATGTATTTTAGATCATCTGGTACAAGAAACAATAATCGTTTTACAGCTATAAAATGTATATAATTCTGATACACCACCGTTTGAATTTGTAGACTTATAGGTTTACACATATTTCTCTGCACAACTATATATCTCCATATGAAATGATGTACTTATCACAAGATTCCAAGAACTGTATTACTCCTAATAAAATTCTTATTTATGTATTTTGTGATTTTATTGGGTATTTTCAATTACTTAACTTCAAATCTAATTTAATCAGAAGGTACTTCGGTTTATAGTGTGAACTGGAAAAAACTAGTATTTCCTTCCCTAAACATGAAAAAAACTACTTGATGTTTTTCCTATCAGTTTAATTTATTCTACGAGCAAGCTGGCACAAGGGGTTATACAAACAACTACAGTTCAGGAGGATGACTATCATAATTCTTTCTGTGGACTTCCTTAATCTATTAAGACAAAATGATAAGTTGAAATATGGTATGAAGGACCTTCCAAAGGAATTGGCTAGCCCACATCTGGGATTGTGTGCTTTTATCTGAATGTGACAACTGAACTTCACTCATTTGCTCTGACAACTAACTTTGGTCAGAAAAGGTTTTGGATCAAAGGGTCACATAGGCCTATGAACTCTCAACAAATTCTAAAGTTTTAAAAGCGACAAACGAAGAAGTAAACAAGTTCTCTTATAGATAAACAATTTGAAGTAACTGTTGCTGCATTAAGACTATTCACTAAGAATAGCTAAGGAGTCTCTAGGCTCATAGATAGCTCATAGATGGTAACATCTTGGACTCGCATTCTTTAGGTCCGTGGTTCAAATCCCAAAGCCAGCCAATTTGACATGTTTATTTTTAATTTTTATGTGAGAGTACGGTTGTTAAGATATCATAAATCTGTATAGTTCTGCTGATGCTGGACGATATTAATGATTTATTTAAAAACTGGACCTTTGTTCTTCCATAAGCCTTACTTAATGAATCAATCTGGGGCTTAACTCGAAAACCGATTTTTTTTAAAAAAACTTATTTTCTGCATATTATAATTGCAACTGTACCTAATTAAACAAAAGCATTCTGGCACTTTGTTACATCAGTTTACCTGATTTTATTAAAATCTAAAACTACCAGCATCCTAGTCCCGTATTTCCTCAAAATTCATTTCCAGATTTATATTCGAGTGAGTTAAGTGATTGCATTAACTCTCTTCATTTTCTACAACAAATTTATAATATGCTCTTATCTTATCGGTTCGGGGCTGAGCCCTTACGCACTCTCGCACGTAGGACTCATAGGTGGGCCCATTGTACACCCCTAGGAAACGAATGATGTGCATGCCCTAAGGCCCCCCAGTCAACAGACTCCCCCACAAGCCCCCATGGAGCTCCCGTACATCCAACAAGGAACAGGTACCATTCCACGTGCACCATATCCCTGGGTCCCTCTGAGAGCCCCAGAGGGTGTGGCACACCCTTACGTGCACCCACATACCCTTGGTCCTTCTGAGAGAACCAGAGGCACGGTACACCACCAGCAACTATCAGACCAAAATCAATGGGGCAGGACGGGGTAGGCCCCCAGCAGTAGCTGCCCCAAAAATCAGTAAAGGGGAACGGGATAATAATGAGGGGGGAAAGGAAGTTGAAGTGGAGAGTGTTGGTGGAACGAATGAAGGAAGAAACGGTAGGATTCCCGAGGAAAACCCCCAAAAGTCTCGGCTTTGTCCACCACGAATGACACGCCCACCAGCCTGGGGATTTGAACCTGGGACCGTTTGCATGCCAGGCCCAAGTACTAAGCATGAGCCACCGTGACATAAAATATTTTCTAAAGATACACACTTATCACTAGTAGCTATTACCAAGATCACCAGACAAATACCAATCAGCACTTGTGACAGGGTACATCCCCATCGTGTATGACAACTGGTGGATAGCTGATATGATGGAGAAAAATGAACGTGATAAAATTAAATTAACACTCCTTCTTCCAGTTGGACCATCACCATCATGAAAGCCCAATGTATTTTTTGCACTCCTTAGCTAGTAAGTGTTACTTACGAAAGTTGTTTACATGGATCGTAACAAATTTCATTAGAACTATTATGTGTTAGGCCTACACATCACTGGAAAGCTTGTAAAACACGATAAAAAAGAGACACTTTTCCCACCTCTGTAGGCAGTGCTTTAGTTGGAAAATATTTTATGGGGGTACTCACCTTCCATAGAACGCATATCTATTGCGAATTTAATAGTGTTTGTCATTATTAACAAATACACTCTCGTGAATTGGACATTTAATAAGTATTTTAGGACAATATCGTTCCTGTACTGCCAGTACGACGTACCGGAGCACATATTTTTCCCGGTATGGTAGAAGGAAAATAATTTTTTACCGGTACGCAGTACCGGTGCGTACCGGCCCAACTAAAGCACTGTCTGTAGGTTAATTAGAAGAGTTGCTATATCAGTTGAAAGACATGTTTTTTATGTGATTTTTATTTTTTTTTAATACTTTACATGGCTGTATTTTCTAAACGGATTGAAATATTTCACTAAAAGTTTGTATTTCTCTGAATATAGGCCTACATGAAAACAACCTCTCTACAAAATTTCATCCAAATCTGGAATGGTGAGGTTAAATTTTAATCCAAAGTGTGTTGATTTGACACGGAATGACCCAACAAAAAACAAAAAAATTTTAAATTTTGTTTTCTATCTTCTGTTTGTACACACACACAGGCAGACAGACATTTTCTGAAAATTCTATTTTTGGGAGTAGGGGACCTCAAAATGAGTTCAAGTGCTGAAAACCTTATAATGAATTTCAGAATGATTATTTATTTATACTTCTTACCATTGTAAGCTGCCTAGAGACTAAGTACAATCTAGTTTTATAAATTGGTGTTAAAGTATTACAATACTATAAAGTAATATTGTAGGAGCCAGTGGCAGATCGTGGGTGTAGAAACAGGGTGTTTCACTATTTTACAGGTATTAAATACATAGGCCTGTCTAATAGGACCGCCTACATGGTCTCGTGATTAGCATTGCCAAGTACGATCCATAGTACCTACTCAATTTTTTTCTGAGGTACGGAGGTTTGAGACGGCGTGTACTGAGTTTCGTGATACAAAGTGAGGAGCTACTTGATTGAGAAGTAGCGGTTCCGGTCACAGAAACCATTATTAACAGCCATGGGTGTCAGCATGCTGACCACATGCCCCCAATCCTGCTATCTGCTATTTAGATGATGGAGCGGTCAGATGATAGGCCTGGTCCCTCCAGGGGTGTAGAGCCATGAAGCTTAGTTTAATGTACAGTGAGTCCCACGCAAGAGTTGGCCAATGATGCAGGTTTCTGAGTCGCGGCGGGCACTGCTCCAACTCCCGAGCGATCAGGTGAAATATCTACGCAAATAAAGCCACGATTGGTGTAGTGATTCAGGTTCTCACATTTACAATTAAAATTACAATGAAAATAACCACATACCTCATCATAAGAGATGTTGGAAATGTTCTCCTCTTGCATTCACACAATACTGGCACCTTTTTAGGAAATTTTCTTTCACGCGCATAAGTTTAACTTCCGAGACAGAGTTAATTTCTCTTGTGATATTGTCTTTAACTTTTTTTAACAGTATGTGAATATTATTTATGGAAAACTTGAAAAATAAAGTGTACAAGTCAATTTCCCATACATTAGAAGAACTTTAAAGACAATATCACAAGAGAAATTAACTCTATCTCGGAAGCTGAACTTATGCGCGTGAAAGAAAATTTCCTAAAAAGGTGCCAGTGCAACAGGAGAACATTTCCAACATCGCTTGTGATGAGGTACGTGGTTATTTTCATTGTAATTTTAATTGTAAATGTGTGAACCTGAATCATTACACCAATAGCGGCTTTATTTGCGTAGATATTTTGCCCAATCGCTCGGGAGATGGAGCAGTGCCCGCCGTGCCATAGGAACCCGCGTCGTTGGCCAACTCTTGCGTGGGACTCACTGTACAATATATAATCAATAGCAATATTGATCTCGCGACAAAGTGATTACATTAGCAATTGGCATCTCTGTGAGGGACTTCAAAAGCTTGTGCTCTTGGAGAAGGGAAACCTCGTGTGCAGACAACAAATGACGCGACGTAGAGAAATCCATGTGCTTCAGGTCGCTCTAGCGGTGAAGACAAGAATCATGCCTTGTTGCTGCAATCCAAATGCAACGACCAAAACGTTTAAACCCTGGGAGTGTTACTACAAAGTCAAATATTTGGCATAAGTTACTAGCCCATTGCATTGCGACAACCAAAGCGCATTTACCTGTTTAAATTATTTAAAATTGTTAAATATCATGTGAGGCATGTTTTCTGTCAATAAGAACCTATCACAAAGACGATTTGGAAGTAGTTTAATAGTATAAAGTAAGAAAAAATTAAAATATTCTTTACTTTAAAATTGGTCGTTGTGCGACACTGCAACATGATCAGAGGCCACCACTGGTAGAAGCATAAGTAGTTTTCAGAATTCACAAACATTAAAATGTAAAACAACAATTCACAGAACATTGAAATATTACTTTAAGTCATAACAATGGTGTCTGTAAACATGTAGTTATCCTTTAAGCGCTACAAGAACTATATTCTTCAGCTTCTGCAAGTCTAGTTGGAGTTGTTTTCAGATGGTAACTACATAGCGTGGAATTGTGCCTCGAGCTCTTATTAACAAGCCACATATTTTTATTTCTTTAGAGTGTACTTTCTCTACTTGCAGCAAACTATGGAACATGATAAATTTATAATATAACTGTTTATTAATGTGTTTTTCTTTTCTTTTTAACTTTACTTAAATTAATTTTTCTGCATGGCTGTGAAAAGGAAACAGCTTCAGTAAGCTTTAACTACTTGACTAACACTTCCTTTCCTTATATTATCTCATTTTTATCTACCATATATTTATTTATGGTATCCTCCTTTTTAGTAAAACGAACAAATAACTTACTTCAGCAAAAAATTTATCAAGAGTGCTCTACACTAAAAGTGCATCACAACATACTACAAGTAGACATTAAAAAACTCAGCCATCGAAAATCAGGTTCCTTGAGATTTCTGACATGGGTTTCAGAATGCATCTTCAAATTTACTGCTTTGGTGCGCCACTGTTTTCTGGAGGCATCATTTATGTTTTTATGGCACTGAACACCAGGGTATCAGCTGGTGGGTGTTGCTTGCATTTGCCAACTGGCATGATATCTGATATAACTTATATGTAACTAATCATGATGCCAAGGAGCTTTCATTAAGGATTAATGAAGATTTTTAACGGAATGGATGGATATTGATGATAATGTGCTATAGCCTATAACTCATTGTTAAACTGATTTTGAAATTGCAGATATGGTTAAAAGTCTGGAGAGAAATGCCTGTGCAGAAATTAATGAAGATGAAAGCAGTGATGAAAATGAGGATGAGTAAAAGAAAGATACTCTATTGACAGGTTAATTATGCTGACAACTGAACTGGTGACTGGATTACAGCAACCAAATTTTGTAAGTGAAAAAGAAATCATGAAAGTTTACTTGCTCCAAGATAAACTTATTAGAGAAAGACCCAAATGTATGAGCAACAGACACTACACGATGTATTCAAGAATATAGCTAGGAAGCAGGAAGATGAAGGAGCAGCAGTGCCTGCACTTGATAATTCACTGCCATCAACTTCAAGTCAACCAGATGATGTTCTTGATAGCCCTTATGCTATTTAGATTCTTTCTGAGGATATACTAATGAGTAAAATTCTGAGGAACTATTTTATGTAGTGTAATTAAAATTTCTCCAAAGCTATTTTATTTAGTGGTGAACATAAAAATTTCATCAGATTTTCATTTACGGATTAATTTTCTTTCTTTATAAAATCTGCACTTACAGAATTCAAAGTTGACATTATATATAAGTAAAAGAGTGATAAATTCACCATCTAAAAAAAGACTACAAAATAAAGCATTTAATATATGGGACACGCTTATTCTTGGGGGAAGGTGTTAAACTGTATACAGCTGTTCCTATAGATAACTCTTCGGTGAGCGAGAGAAATGTACTATCACCTTCAGAATACACAAATGCCTAAGAAATGTCTTGTAACATCAATACAGTAAAATGAAGAGGTTCACTGTATTTCATCAAACTTTGAGAGGTGCTAATGAGCTTGTATAAATGATTTTATAGAAGCTGTACAAGAACATGCTTTCAAAATGCCTCGTTTTATCTTTTACCTTAAGGGAGATACCAGCACTCATACCTCTTGTGGTAGCAATATTGTGACACTCATGTAACATACTTTCAAATGTAGGCCTATATATAGTAAATTTCTTCTGCCGGAGTATTTTCGGGAAATAAAAAATAGTTGTGAAGACTTACGACTCAACTACGGTATATCCAAGACATTTTCTATTTAATGTAGTATAATATGACTGTTATTTTGCAAAAGCCAATTAGGAACTACTGTATTTGAAATCATGGATGTGTTCATTAACTGTTCGAATTTTTTCCCTGTACAACCTATAGTATTCAGCAATTTTTGTATTTGCTATACTTTTTGTTAGTTATATTATATGATTTGTTCTTCAAAGCATTATTTAAAAAACTGCTTAATTTTTTGTAATTACAGTATTTCATTTTATATGTTTCTAGTAAACTTTTTAATTGCTTACCATAGATGTAACAGCTCATTCCAATGCAAAACCAAAAAGTGATGTGAATTTATCTATTTTCAAGTGAATCTGGAATGGTTTGGTGAAATACCAGCAATAGAAATTTCCTGTCATAAACAGATGTGCTATTTTGAACTTTAGTCTCAAATATTAATAAAGAAAACAAAACACTTCTCGTGCTAATATTCAGAAAACATATTTATATATGATATTACTGTATTAAAGCTCAGTCATTCAAATATTTCCTGCACCAAACATGTTGATTAATGAGTCACTGCTCCATTTCTATGGTGTAACATAAAGCATATGCATAACGTTTCTCAAATCAATACATTTCCTATTTGTATATGCTGACTTGATATCCAATGTTTAACCTGTTAACTGTAGCTGTCACTTTGATGGTGGAAGGTAATTTTTAAATCACTGAGGAACATTTTAATAAAACAGCTGTGTTTTACAAGTGATGTTTGTAAGACAAAGATAATGATCTGCACTTTTTAACTTAAAGCATTACTATTTACAATAGAACTCCAATTATCAAAATCACCTTCAGGCCGTATTCAAGTGGTTTTGCAGCAGCGAGCATTGGGAACCCTCTTTCGGGGCTGATTATTAGCCAATAAAATCGACAGGCTGTCAGCAAAACAACTGACTCTGGCCAATATGTTCAAGATGTGACACTTTATGTAAGCACAGTACTGTATAATTTAGTTTTCTTTCAAGAAATTACCTTTTTATGATTTATCCAATTATCTGGATATTTGATTATCTGGATTGGGTCTGGCCCCAATTAATCCCGATAATTAAGAGTCCTACTGTACTTCAATTTTATAACTGTCAATTCTACATGAACATAGGCCAATTTAAGCAAATTTTCATCACATCACGGCCACAGCAGTTGAAAGGTTAAATGAGAGTGTAAGACAACAGCACAAATAGGCTATTAATAGCCTAACTTCACTTAAAGCAGTTGCAAAATAAACAGACCATAATCATATGGGTCTTTCTGCTCTCATATACTCATGAATATATGCATCTGTGGGTGTGATATAGAAGCAGTGTTTCCACTAAGAATTAAGTTGAAAATTGCTAAGAAATAATCAGAAGTTAGACTCTTTTAAAATCAGAATCAGTCTTGGTTAATAGCAGGCAACAGAAGAAAAATTTTAATGCAAGATTTGATAACAGAGCAATTGGTGCCGTATGGTTAAGTCTTGTTTCACACATAACGGTCCATGCAACAAAATCAGCAATACCGATAATCAAGTTTTCAAGACAAAACTATAAATCAGCAACTCTAGACTGATAGGATGTCAAGTTTATCCCAAATAGTCGTTTATCTACCGAATTCAATCGGCATGTAATCATGTTCGTAATATTGGTGACATGTAGACTTGGTCCCACTCTGTACGGCCCGGTTGTGATGGCGGTCACCTTATTCTCAAGTTTAGCGGAGGTCATTGCCTTAATTTAGAGCACCCTATGAAGACATCCTTTTGTATGAAAGAACACAACATTTCTCTCTTTTTGCATTGTATATATGTGGCTTCCAATTACTCCCATTTTATGACTATCACACCGATGTACAGTCTGCGCCACAACTTGCAACACACTTATTGTTACACAACACTTTATTTATGATTATGGTAGCCTATTATCAGCAATAAGCCTATTTACATAATTTCATTTTATTTATTTTTAGTTTACTTTGGACCATCAGACGCACTCAACTTTCAAGGCTCTGTTTTCAAATAAAAAAGTGAGACTTATGGTTTGAAAAATATAGTACTATCAGATAAGCTCTCGCCATGTAGGCCTCCAAATCCTCTCCTTAATATTAACAGCCCATCCTCTCTCAGAAGAAAAAATCTACGCTTGCATGTTTGGTAGACTGTATACAATTGAATATGTTAGAGGGGAAAGTTCATCTGTATTATTAAATAATAAAACCAAGACTTTAGAAATGTGAATTTTTGTAAAGGTTTCTCATTGTCAAAAGATTTGTACCTTGAAGTGGCATTATTGTCATTCAATTTTGAGGAATTACCTATATAATAATAGAAATTAAATTAAATCTTTTTTTTACTTTTTCTTCTTTCACTTAAAGTGTTTGATGTATTTGTTGACCTTAATATAATTATATCATATCATACTGTGTAGAAAAAAAGAAGTTTTCAGTAATCCTTGTCACAGAAGGCAATCTGTGCTACGGTAAGCAGAAGGATAAATAAATAAAATAAAGCACCAAAGAAAAGACGAGTTACACAGAATATTTTTAACTGAAAGCTGCTACTGTACTTAAGCAAAAGAAAGTTGTCATTTTGACTCTTATCATAATGTCATAGTAGTGTGCTGATCCGTGGACCTGTCTTGCTCTCTCTGCAAAGCACCACATTGGTGGCCATTCCTTCTTGTGATATTTTTATGTGTATACCCCACTCCTGTTTTCTATGGAAAAATTTTGCAAAAAGCATGAGGCTTAAAACAAAAGTAAACATAGCGGGCAGCATGCATAAAATTGTAGTCAATGCTTTTCCTTTACCTAAAGGAAAAGGTAAAAGAAAAAGCAAAAACTTCATATTGTATGTATAAACACAATTCTTCTGCTACGAAGTGAATGCTAGTGTACTGTAGGTTTTACTTTCAATAATAATTGATTTTGCGCTCTTCGGGCATTTCCATCACTATTCGCAACTACCCGAATTTTTTTCATCTAGTTTCTAAATTCCCCATCACAAAGCCTGTGCAAGTCTACAAACCTTCATTCGTGGAAAGAAATTCTATTCATACATGGGCTTTTTCCATAATTTAATTTGTTAGAAAAGTAACTGCTCTTGAAACAATGCTCTAGTGAACCCTTATTTCTTCACCTATTCCATTTTGAAATCCTAAGTCTGCCACGTATCTCAATGGAATCCTCATTTTTTGTTTGTAGGTTAGGACTGCTTCTTGTCTTTCGCAGTTATAACCTATATAATGATCACTCAACCATTCAACATTTTCTTTCTCAAATCCATCAAGTTTCTTATAAAGAGTAACTGATGGTGCTTTTATTGCCTTATTTGTAAAAACACAGCCATGCAAATTACCACCAACCATTCACTAGGTGATCTAAGCCACAAACGATGCATGCTACAATTTTTCTTAGTAAAACCTACAAAGCAGAGTGCTATACTACACTTTATGTATACATTTCACAGTTAAATCTAAGGCTTGAAGGAAAATCTAATCTTGCCCTACACTAATGATTTTTTGCTAAGAAGAAAAGCTTTTCTTAAGGTTTTTATTCCTACAAATCTTAGTATTGTCTGAGAAAAGTGTAGTAAAAATATCTACTGCCATTTTATGCATACCACCCAGTAGGTATCAGGAAGAATACTTCCTCGCACATCAAAGATATTCAATGCTGTGAATAAGCTGTGAATTAGAAGCTGTTCTCTGGGAATATCATCAACTGAGACAAGTTCTTCAAGTTCTTGCATTTAATTTATACTTTTCCCTTTCAACTCATTTGGAATAGACTTTAATTTTAAAGTAAAAGGTAAGATGATGTTACATGTGGTGGATCCTACCTGTGGTCCAGGTTGAGGATGACCCATTCCTCCCATGTTGCCCATAGTATGCTGTTGGAACGTCTGAGTGCCTGAAGTCATTGCATGCTGTGGGGGACCGGATGGTCCATTCATATGCATTACTCCTGGTGATGGCCCTTGACTGTAGCCAGTAGGACTGTGTGGATGATGTTGCGGTGGTCCCATGGGAGATGGGGCTTGAGGGGGTGGTGCCATACCTGACGGTGAAGGCATAGGAGAAGGAGATTGTTGGGGAGGGCCCATAGGGGAAGGGGTTTGGGGAGGGGGCATGGGTGAAGATTGGGGTGAGGGGCTTGCCATTCCTCCTCGTTCTACTTCCAGTTTCTATCTCTGAGTTCCTGTAAACAATGCAGAAAAAAATACTACATTAATCAATGTTACGTGTATCTAAAATTAGTAAGAACTTTAGCCTACTTATAGATCGTCCAAGGTTAAGAAAACAGCACGGAAGCTGTGTTGCCACATGATTAGATTACATGGTGATGTAGCAGTAATTTGTTTCTGATATCGTTCATACAGACATTTCATAACTTTCTGCTACAACCAGATTTGGAGGGTTTCAAAAATATCACTTATAAAACACCTCTTACTGTGCGAGGTGACTGCAAAGGGGGTTTGGGACAACCAAGAAAACAGAACTACGTGGCCAATACCGAGTTACCATACTCAAAGCTCTTGCAGAAGAGGGTCTGATGAATGTATGCAGGGGATCCAGGAGCTTAGAAAAACAAGAAGGGGATCCAGGGCCGATATTAAATTTTTGTATCCAGTAAAAACCCTCAATAATCACCGAGCCACCAAGATCACATTTTAGGTTAATTTTGTGTCCACTTTTCAGCAATTTTACTTACATTTAGAATCTCTGTACAAATGTAAGATGCCTATAACAGTAGGCTACTGTATATGGAATCTATAGGTTCTAATAATAGGCTAATACAATATCAAATTTGGATGTTATCAAAATTTCTAAAACAAAAATATCACAGGGAGCAGAGTGCTGCACTGTCCCCTTCACAAGTAACAGAGAAACTCAACTGCTGTGAACAGCAGGAAGCGGCAGGCACCAGAACTGCTGCCCAGTTCAAGGCCGCCCGCCCAGCCTCTAGACACACTGTATATAACCAGCACTAATATTTTTGTACTGAAGGCTTGAATATGAAGATAAATATCTAATTCTAATGGCTAGTGTACCGGGTAATACAATTTGGCATCAAGTTTGCATATTACGAGAACATTATAGGCTATGGTTTAATAGGCAGTCAGTAGACTTTTACAATTTGAGGCTAATTTTGGTCCACTTCTTAGTGATTTTACTTACATTTACAATCTTCATACAAATCTGTGCTCATACCGTACATGGAATCTATAGGTTTTAAAGAATAATAAGACTCCCAAACATCAAATCTGATCTTTTTATAAAACCAAAAAACCACATCCTGCACATTGCTGGACTGTTCTCGAAGCCTATATTTTTCTAACTAGCCTATACCGGTATCCTGGGATTGAAATTTTTGGTCTAGCCACCATAATTTGGTTAATACACCTAGCCATAACAACTTTAAAATCTGACAGGCTACTAAATTGAGAAAAAATTTCCGGCAAGTTAGTACTTTACGCCATAACCGGGTCCCCCTTCCACGTCCACTCACCATGGCCACTTCCCCACCTGGCCACTACCCCATGCACTTGTCCCGCTTCCCCTCAGTGCATGCCATCGTGCCTGTAGCCGCTGCTCGATGCCAGTAATTGCAACTGACACGTCACTTAACATTTCACAATAAAAAAAGACCCTTGCACCTCCACATAATATTTCACAATATTATAAAAACGACCCTTGTAACAAAATAGGCTATTTCAAAATAAAAAAATACCCTTGCACCATACATGATAGGCTATTTCACAATTATAAATAAAAAATGAGATTTAATCCAGCTCAAGAACGTACCACTAAAAAGAGTCCCCCACTTCAAATATCTTGGCATTACTCTACAATCACAAGGAAATATCTACACCATCCACATCAAAGAAAGAATGACAGCTGCAATAACTGCAATAAATGGAATCAAGAACCTCCATAAACTAACTTTGACCACGGCAATGAAACTCTTCCAGTTAAAGATCACGCCCATCATAGCATACGGAATAGAGATCATATGGGAACATCTAAAGAAAAACAACCTGCAAGACATAGAAAGAATAAAAGGAATGTTCCTAAAGAGGGCGCTATATCTGTCCAAATACACGCTTTCCCGTTTGACATATATCCTTGCGAAAGAACAGTTCTTTATAGAGGAACTTCACTACCGCTTGATGCTGCCAACAACAACAGCCTACAGAGAACTCCGAGAAGAACTATATAAGAAGAGGGAAACAATATGGCCAGAATTCTACGCCACGGACGCAGTGATGAATAGAGAATAGACACAAGCCGGATATGAGCTCAGACATGTGATGACGCGGTTCGCCGTGCACGGCTTTCATCACCGAGTGTGCAAGACAGAAAAATACCACGACCCCGACGAAAAGTGCGAATGCAGACTGTGCGCCAGCAAGTGTGATAGATACCACGTACTGACTTGCAAACGTCGAGATGTATCTTTGACCAACTTTTGCAAAGAGTGATAAACTCAACTAATACCCATTGGGTGCATTCCCACATATTATTATAACATAAAATAGGCCTATGGCTTAATTGATGCAGGAAAATTCCCTTGCACCAACACTACTTATAAAACCGATTCTTCGCTGCTAGTAGTTCAAATGCCACCGCTAGGGGAGGGATTGAGAGGGGTGGGGGACTCGGTTGTGGCGTAAAGTACTATTTTCCCAAATTTCCCATAATATATCATTCTTGGTGTTATTACTAATCGCCAATATTCCCATAAAAATTGTCTTACTAAAACGCCCTAAGATTTTATTTTTTAATTACTTCTGCAATTGTAGGTCCCAAAGAGCAATCAAGGCTCGTTGTTAGGGACAATAAATATTACAAAACAAAGGAGCAACAACAGCAATTACTTGTAACATAATTGTACCATACAGAAAAAGAACAGTTCAGTATTTAAGACAAACTTAGATATAAACCTTACAAAAATTAAAGGGAAAAAACAAATATAAGGTGCATCTTCGCATGAGACATATCCCGCCTGACCCACATCCAGGGAAGCAGATCCTTTTATACCACGATCTAGCGAATTCTTCAAGGATGAGCAGGTTGACAAACCGTTGGGTACAAGGCAAACCTGTAGGTACCAGGCACTTACTCTCGCATTTTTAATATTTGGTACAAAGGGCACTCTAGAATTTGTAATATTTGGTACAAGGGGCACTCTAGCAGTTTTAATATTTGGTACAAAGGGCACTCTCGCATTTTTAATATTTGGTATGGTCGGGAGTGTCGGCGACAATATACTACGCCACCAAGTTATCTCTGCATGCAGAAAATATGTTAGGAATGTGCCTTAAATCTCGACCTCCCTCCTTTGACGTTGCCACTTCCTATTCACTGAGTTAAGTCGTTTGGCTACAAGAGGGGTGCTGAGAATTCCTGTGTTTTTAAATGACCTCTCACCTTCGGCAATCGCCGTCGAAATGAATAATTTGGCAACCATGTCCCAACTGGAGAAAATGAGCTGTCCCTTCTTTCACCCCCGCCGCCACACTGCCACTTCCTGTCCACTGTGTTGGGTTATTTGGCTGGAAGAGGGGCGCTGAGAATTACCGTGTTTTTAAATGACCTGACACCTAAGACAGTCATTGTCCAAATGAATAATCTGGCAACCATGTTATGATCTTTCGCCACCTGCTTCCCCTACATCCCTTCCGTATAGTGGTAGCTGGACGACACTAGCGCTAAAACACTTCCCCTATCGCCGTGCAGATTTAACTTGGTGGCATAGTACAAGGATAGTTTGTCGCCCTGCTTGCTGAGAAACAAAATGTGAATATCGAGTGGGCGGAGCTTAAAGTGCACCTTATATTTGGCTTTCGCCAAATTAAATTACAGTAAGAGTAATAAAGAATGAAAGTTATTAAAGCACAAACACAAACTGTAAATCAAAAAAGAGAAAAAGAACAGATGTCTCATAATGCCATTCTTTGTTCGTAGCTTTGCATATAGACCTACTGGGCTATTTGCGAAGACGATTATAACCATGATACATTACTTTCTTCAGGACATTTTATAAGTTATTTCAAACAATACGAACTTAGTCTAGCATAACCTTAACTGTTATTTAATTTCAACCGGCACATACCGGTAGCTTGTCTGGCACAGCATAACTTGGAGTTATTATGCTTAAACCCTGAATATGCAGACGGACACATTATTATTACCTTGGTATATAGAAGCAATACGGGAAAACTAACTCATCTTTGGAATCACGCAAACATAATATTCACAAAAACTACATCTCAAATTGTTAATTACGCCTTTTTTAGATAAAAACACTGACCACAATGTCACTATAAACAATTTTATTTCAGTTTTATGACAGGACTCGATGCTCAATTGCTCACCTACTGCCAACAATGCTGCCATATTTATAAACCTAATTTCTCGTGATAGCTTGGTAAAATTCTCGATCTTTACCAAATTTCTCGGTATCCCTAAGCAATTCGTGCGCCAGTATTTTTTAAAAATTTTGTATCATAATTATGCATCATTTAGAATCTGAGTACACAAAGGGATACAAGAAAGGATTGAAAGTAATAGTGATTCAAAGGCCCATAATACACTATTTAAAAAAAAAATTCTACATACCAGTACAACAAAATGTTTACCCCATTTCACAACCATAATATTAGGCCAGCGAACTGTCGTAACTTCTTTTCATTTTCTCACCAGCTTGGAGTGCAGGGCACATTTCTGAAAATCAACTCAACATTTGTTTTGAAAGTATTGTAATATACTGAGAAAGAAAACTTTATTTATATGTACCGGTATTTTTGTTATATTTCTTCTCTCTTGGCTTTGATCAGAACGATAATTGATGTAAAAAATAAAATTTTGGTTTTCCCTGTTAATTTGGAATATTCTTAAGCAGGGCCGCCACATGGGGGGGGGCTGCGGGGTCCAATGGACCCGGGCCCGGGCCCCAAAGGGGCCCGTCTCGGTCCCGGTGATGTAATATAATTTTATGGAAAATTGGAAAAGTTTGACAAAATGTTCTGTTACATGAGTAACGAGAAAAACGTTCCACGGAGAAGTGAAGAGTCTAAGCCAGGGCTTGAATTGATTAGAGGATGGAAGATTTCCCCCTCTCGTCAAAAATGTTCCCTGGCTCATGGAATAAAATTTATTGCTTGCCAGGGATACGTTTTATAAAATTCAGTTTAAAATTCCAGGGGCCCTCAGTCAGGCTAAGCTTCTCAATTGGTGGAAACATGCACTACGTTTATTCAAAATGCGGATTTAGTTTGTGCTAAATTAATTAGGTGTTTATGTTGGTAATATGTTTTAGCAAATAGCCCCACTTTTATTTTCATTTTTCAACTATTGGTATAATATAATACCGCTGTAATGTTTAAGTTCTTGCTTTTGGAATATTTAAACTCCTTATTTTGTTTATGCTTGGTTCTTGAAATTGTTTTGATTGTAATAAAAACACAATATATTCATTTTAAAGTAGTGTCGAATTTTGTATTTAGACGTTTCAACACAACGACTTACTAATCAGGATAAACAAAATTTAGAACGAAAAACAAATACTATTATAAGGCCTAGTAATACAAAAATACTGATATATGTACTCATATATTTTGTATTCGCCAAATCTTGGAGAAAAAGTGGGAATATAATAAGTCTGTTCACCAGTTATACATAGATTTAAAAATAGCATATGATTCAGTTAGGCGAGACAAACTGTATAATATCCTCATTGAGTTTGGGATACCAAAGAAGTTAGTTAGGGTGATCAAAATGTGTCTAAATGAAACCTATAGCAGAGTCAGGGTAGGGAAATTTATATCAGATAGGTATGCCATTAGAAGCAAATTGAAGCAAGCAGATGCACTATTGGCTTTACTTTTTAATTTCGCTTTGGAATATGTCATTAGGAAAGTTCAGGAAAACAAGGTAGGCCTAGAATTAAATGGCAGTCACCCGATTTTAGCTTACGAAGATGACGTCTGTCTCTTGGGCGATGACATAAACACAATCGAGAGAAATGCAGAAAGTCTTTTCGATGCCTGCAGGAATGTCGGATTGGAAATTAATACAGAAAAAACTAAGTATGTGGTCATGAAACGTCAAAATAATACTCTACGAAATATTAGAATAGCCGGTAAATCGTTCCAGCAAGTGAAGAATTTCAAATATCTGGAAGCAGTAATTACAGACACAAATAATATTAAGGTAGAAGTTAAGTGTAGACTCAAATAAGGAAAAACTTGTTATTATGCAGTTCAAAAACTCTTATCTTCTCGTCTTCTATCCAGAAATCTAAAAATAAAGATTTATAAGATTATTATCCTGCCGTTTGTATTATATGGATGTGAGACATGGCCGCTTACTGGTCGGGAAGAACATAATCTAAGTGTTCGAAAACAGGGTGCTTAGGAAAATGTTTGGGCCCAAGAGGGATGAAAATGGGGACTGGAAAGAACTTCATAACGACAAGCTTCATGACCTGTACTCGTCACCGGATATAGTAAGGGTAATTAAATCACGGAGGATGAAATGGGCTGGACATGTTGCTCGCATGGGAGAGGAAAGCCACATCTCAAAAATATTGACTGGGAGACCCGAAGGGAAAAGACCACCTGGAAGACCTAGGACAATTTTAGGTTAGATTTAAGGGAAGTAGGATTTGCGAGGGATGATTGGATGGAGTTACCACAGAAAAGGGTTGAATAGCGGGCTCAGGTAAGCGCGGCAATGAACCTTCGGGTTCCATAAAATAGATAATATTCCTTTAGCTTGCTGAGGAATTGTCTATTGCCATTGAGTATGTAAGTAAGTAAGTGAGTAAGTAAGTCATAAAAAAATGTTGGAAATATGAATTCTGGTATCATTTGATAACTAACGACCTACGTAACACAAGTTTACAGTGTTTACACCTATTAATATGGTCAAAGTAAACTATCCTTTTTTATTTACTTAAATCAGTCAACTGTATGTGGATGGTCGGCGATCGATGAGGGGCCCGTGACCAGTAAATGGTCCTGGGCCTGACCCCGAGATGTGGCGGCCCTGTTCTTAAGTAGTATAGTAGCATCCCAGTTTAGGAGCGCAGGCTTTCCAGCTTGGTAATATTCCATTTCAAACGAACATTACAGTCCAGGTATTCTACATAACATCAAGTACATTGCATTAATAGGCCTACTATATTTTATATTTTAAACTTCACTGTAGTATTACCACATCTTGGTTTGAAAGCGTGGGTTCTCCATTTGAGGTTCTCCAAACAGGGTGTTCTATGAATGCTCAGCTCATCACGTGATAAGCGATGTGCCAAGGGTAAAGTGTTTCAAATCAGACATGTATCTTTCTCATTTCAATCCCATCTTCTCAAAGGGTTGACAGAGTTATCATTTTAACTGAAGTAAGAACAGTAACTTTAAATTAATTACATGATTTAAATTAATGATTGTCATTAAAATTTTAGTGTATACAATGACTACATAAGAAACCCATTTTGGTTTACAGTATTAAGTGCAAAATGCAAAATATTTTTAAAAAAATCATATACTGGGCTAAAAACTCAGAAATTATTCAGCTTTCAAAAGAATCAGCAGTTAATTGAACAAATTATGAGAATTATATTGGAAAAATTTGAAGGTGACAACCCTAGATATTAGCAACCGTGATGTGATCATTAAAGGGGAAACACTGAAAGTTGATGTTTCAATAGATATGTTTCATATACTAAAAACAAGCGCTCCTTTGCATTTTACAAACAAAGACAATGTGCATCTATTGAAATAGTAAAAAAAATTCTGAAATTACTAAATTATAAAAAATTTACGAAAGCTGACAAAAATTTTCATAAAGAATAGCTGTCTCTAGTAGATGTTTCTGTTGTGTAGGGGTTGTTTCAATTTTCTTCCAGGCTGTAATAATTAAACATGATACATGACATTATCATGTATTATATCTGTTTATTTGTCAGTCACAATCTCAATCCTGCAAATGTACATAAATTAAGAAGAGTTCATCTTCCAAACGCAAGCACTCATGGCAAGGTTTTAGGTCATAATTCATTTGTACAGCAGTAAATGAAGAAGGAATTACAAGATGCACGGAGTAGAAATAAACTTTCATGATTAACACCTTCACTCCCACCCTCATAGGGATCTATTAGCTCATTCAGCTCAACCATCTCTCAAGCTACGTAAGTTTCACATTAGTGTGGTTATACATAATTTTCTCCACATTGATTTTTATGTACCAGTGCATTATTCAAAATTCATAACTGCTGTAGTATTAACAGTATTACTGATTCAACATGAAAATTTCACCTTCCCTACATTTTCACTTTATGAGGCAATCAATGTATCTACCCAATTATTATTGTAGGCCTCCAATACTTAAAAAATTTCATCGCTAAACAAAAGCCTATTACAAACGAAAATTTGTAAGTATACACACTACTTTTTTTTCTAATCACAAAAGAAGGTTTCACCTCAAGATCTAAACTAAAAAAAAAACTCCATGGCGCGACACCCCCGAAGGGACAAGGCCTACCACCCGACCGCTGCGTCATCTACCTATAGGCAGATGGCAGGATTGGGGAGCATGTGGTCAGCATGCCGACACCCACGGCCGTTAATAGTGGTTTCCATGACCGGAGTTGCTACTTCTCTATCAAGTAGCTCCTCAATTTGAATCACGAGGCTGAGAGCACCCCTACCAGACCTCCCTACCTCAGAAAAATCCGAGGAGGTACCGGGGATCGAACCCGGGCCGACGGATCCGTAGTCAGCAACGCTAACCACAAGACCACGCCGGCAGTCTTCACCTCAAGATATACAGCAAGAAATTGAACTCCAGTGTAACCTGTTGTACATGAGACCTGGAAACTCTTTCAGCGAGTTAAGTTGCTCCTGGGAGTGAAGGTGTTAATATTAATTTTGCTAAAATTACACAGAAAAAAAATAGCTTAGTATATATATCTGATGATTTTATTCTACACAAAATTTTGATGAAATGAATCCTGGATACACATATACCTTGCATTCTTTTTTAAAGCGAACATTATTATTTTTTAAAGGAAATGCAAAGCGAACAATATTATTTTTTAAAGGAAATGCAAAGCTGTCATGGTCATGGCAGCGGTGATGACATGATCTTAAATCTCGCTTTACAGGTTTTGCTGCATAGACTATCATGGCCGTTCTAACTCTAGTATGATGCAGAAAAGCTGAAGTGCTTTAAGAGATTCCTTTCAAATCCACAGATATACATATTTTGTACAGATAATTAGTGAAGAATTAACCATGTTTTTGTTTCTGTGTGATTATCTGGCTTCCGTAGAAATCTAATAAAGTAATAATATGTTTCAAGGCAAGTATATGTACTATGCTAATAGTATATAGTAAAATACACCATTTCCAGGCTTTGGTTGAAACGTTGTGAGATTTGTGCAGAAGGTTATCCACTGTAAGTAAGCTTTTTCGTCTATGTTTTATATAATAGTGTAACAGTGGAAAGTAAGGACTCAATGAATTTAAGAGATTTTTGTTCTATGGATTCAATTTTTCCTCTTACAGCATAAAATCTCCCAAGGCATGGCCGCCACTGACTTTTAACGTTTAAAAAAATGCAAAACAAAGGAACTTCGTTGTTAACATTGGTGTTATGAATAAAAAAAGATAATGCAGTGGCGGCCAGTCATGTGATTAGTCTGTAAATTTGTCTGATTGTTTTACATCATAGAGCAAAAATCTTCTAATAAAAGTTCCTTGTCTATGACCACTCTATACACAGATAAAATATTTTGATGTTATTCATTAACACCCTGTATAAATAAATGAGAACTAAGAACTAGTAAAATAATTTTGTAATGTCAAGTTTAATCAATTTGTTCTGTGACAGTTGCTGGATCACCCCTCTCATGAGCATAAAACTAAATGGCCAATAGCTGAAGCATATGAGCTAATAACACTTGATATGCTTAATATACTTGATATGCTTGTCGAAATAGAAATGATGCTCCCATTGAAAGGTACGAACCATGATACTATGACAAGAAGATAGGTTCTTGCGCAGCCATAGCCCCCTGCCTCTCGCACGTGTGATGTCAGAGAGTGACAAGCGCCTCGCTCGCGCTAAGTCAAATGCTTCTGCTTCATGCACAAATGTATTAACTACTTTACAGCATCGCTTTGCCTCTGGTAGTTTTAATCTGCTTTTTATGCATGATATACCGGTATTGTAAGTGATTTACGTTAAATAAATAGGAATTACATGTAGCACTGAATTAATACCGTGAATTACCATTTTGCTAGTCCACTGTTCACTTCAATGTACAGGATTCAATGTAGCCTATCTATGTGTAAAATAGAGTAACAGCTGTCAATACTTGAACTTGTTTTCATATATATATCACAATATTTTGTTCACTGTTTATGAAAATTATTACATGCAAATATTACGTACATTTTGAAGGAAACACAAAACAATTAAGTCTTATTCATAAATTGTAATTTAGCTATAACTCCAACGAAGTTGTATGGAATATACGAAAAATAAAATGAAACTTAAATATTACCTTTCAAGATACAGTCTTCTTAAATTTTCTTTTTAGTCCCTTCGCTTCACTGATGACTCTATTACGTCTTCTAATGGCGAAAAACATGACAGTTCTGAAGAACAGACGTTTTACATCTTCAGGAACAGCAACATTACAGGACTTTTGTAGTAGAGACTTAATAAAGTTGCGTTTTTGCGCCAGACCTGTAATTTGAAAAATGTTCCACAGCTGCAAGAGAGTTTCCGAAAATTTAGTTGATGGTTTGTATAGTCGCCCCTCTGACAACTGATCAACATAAGTACTGTTCAGATTTTCTGTAACTGCACCTAACTCTGGATATTTATTTCTGAATTTACTGACGATAAAACCACCAACACTTTCGAGTCCATCGAATTCAATTTCTGTAATATCAAAGCTTTCAGGTATTTCGCTGTCACTTGCTAAGTCACGAAATACGGTTCTAGTGATCATAGTTTCTTCTCCACTGCTGTCATCATTGTCAGACAGGGAAGTGATTGATTGGTAATTATTTTCTGTAAGTGTGATGTCACCCCTGTCATTTGAATCTTCAATGTTTGCTGCTGAAGACACAACACCATCATTTCTTCCAAGTATGTAATTTCGTAATCTGTATTTAAATTCCAACGGCGATGGATGATCATGCAGTCCTCCATTGTATCTCATTATGCTGAAAAATCCTTCCAAGATGTCTTGATTTAGTCTGTTCGTTATTATGTAAGTGGTATTGTACTTAACGCGCATATCTTCGAAGAGCATCCTTAAAGACTTAATGCTCATAAGTATTCCTTTTTGAAAGGGTAACATGTGCTTTTTAAGACCTACTCTCATCTTTTTCACAGTTGACTCCATATTAGACAGTACTTTATTCTGGGTTTCTAGTTCTAGTCCATAAGCCGCCATTCTCTTTCTAGAATCAATTCTTGGCAGTTTAGAATTAAACACATCGAACCAATCATTCACCAATTTCATGAATGAGGATAACTCCTCCCAGTTCTCAGATTTCAATAGTCCCAAATTCCCTGCTCTTTTTAAAGCACAGGCATTTGTATGCGAAAATAGCTGGGTGGCTAATTTAACTTTCTGTCTTTGAACATTTTTCACATTCAAATGAGCGTCAGTAATTTTATGAGCTACATTTATGTCTGAAAATCCCGTTTTCTCCATTAACTCCATAAGAGGACACCTCATCAATATTTTGCCATCAATTGTAAAGCCTGAATCCAAGAAGTGATTTCTCAGAAGTTTAATGAGGTGGGGAGCGTCACCGAAAACATACACATTCTCTCCATTTACAGGATTAGAGAAATGATTATTATCCTCGTTAACGTGTAACTCATTCCACAAGCTTCTGTTGCTACCTCCTAAGTCACAAACCATAGCCACAATATTATAACCAATATTTTCCATCTGTGTTATTATATTAAATATCAAATCTTTTGTTAATTTGCTGTCGTACTGAAAAAATATTGGTTGCTTCCAATTTTTAAATAAACCCCGTATTTCAATTACTTGTACATATTTTGAGGGATGCAGAAGACTGTCATTTCTTGCATCATATTCATATTGCTCTTTCACTTTCATTTCATCAGCTAAAATAACACAAACCTTTTCGAAAGATGAAATATCACAATTCTTTAAAATATTCAACACAACATTTAATATGCCGGGCCTAAGGGTGACTTCTCTCGCCCATTTCTTTAAGGTAGAGACAGCTGGTAGCGGATAGTTTAATTTTAAGAGATATCTGTAAGCACATGGTCCAGCAGAATATAAAGACAGCGCTTTAGATACATCATCAAAAGACCATTTTACACGTTTATTTCTGTCAGCTTCAATGCATTTTCTCATTTTTTGGATTTGGCCAGGGGTAAATATTTTCTCCATATATTTAACTAAGTTGTTTAGTTCAAAATTTTCACACATGAGTCGAGACACCTTTTTTTGCAAATTAGCACATTGTGCTTTAGTTGCAATTAATTCCTCTTGTAACAATATTAATTTACCTGCCTCTTCATATTTTCTTGGGTCGATGACCTCCAATGGTAATGGATCCATAGTGTTGGTAACATTTTCTTCAGTAGTAACCATCGATGTTGAAGGTTCGTCTGACAACAATTCGCTTATAATTTTCTTCCTTTCCCTTTTATCACTACGAGCAATTCTGATAAGAGACGAAGGGTTTTTAGATTCAGATTTGGGCAACTGTTCGGTAGGAAAGGCATCTGTTTTAAGATGCTTTATACGTGGTTCATAGTTTAGAAGTTCACTTTTTAAGTCTCGCATGTAATGATCAGATTTAAAATGTATGCTGCATATCCTCGCAGTTTTAACATTAAACTTATCTTGCCTGCAACATGCACTGACCCATTTATTTCTCAGTTCGTAATTTTTTGGAAATGTATGATATATCACTTTTGATCCTTCTGCTTCAATTCTGTTGCACTTAAGTTTCTTGTTATTGTTATTGTTGCATCCAAAAACCGCGCACATCACCATTTTGAATCAAATACATTAAAACACTCACTGTCTAGAAACACGGCAAGTCTCCAACTGATAGCCACATGGTCAGGACTCATTGTTGCAGCCGGCTGAAATTTGTCTCAAGTTGTCACGCGGTTACGTCATGCGCAAGACGGACCAGTTTTCGCACACAGGAAGAACCTATCTTTTTAGTCGTAGTATCATGGATACGAACATACATAAAATGTTCTTGAGTTATTCTTGTAAACATAGAAGAAAATAATTTAATAAACCATAAAAATGTTGATTATCTGAGTGTATTAATGAATGGTTTTAGAACACTCATCTAGCATATAAGAGATCCTTTCAAATTAGTTACAAGAATTACCGGTAGCTATCACTGTTTCTGATATTTGAGAAATATTATAAACAAACATAATAAAGACTATATCTTACACAAAGTTTATCATTTTGGGAAAATGTTAAACAAGGAGTTAAATTATTGTGTAATGTTAGTTAGTTATCCAATGGCAGGATTTGATATGATCATCATCTTCCTTCTGGCTTCCCAATATAGATACACCAAGTCTCCACTTTGTTGTCTTTCACGATTAAGGCTTTGCACTCCAGCAGGTGGGCTTCATCCATGATTGTGTCCTGTCCTTGGCACAGAACACATAACAGGCGCGGCTCGTGGCTGGGAAGTTAGGTGAAGAGCTAGAGAGCGGCCTAACTAGGAAGACGCCTGACACCGGTAAGGGTAGATTGCCTGGAATGGAAGTCTACCATTGCATTGCATTGCACCGTATGAAGAGCGCATGCATAAGTGAAGTAGCACTTCACCTACTTCCCCTGAATAACCGCCACTGACACATAAAGGGGACTGGATGATCTTGAGTCTGTAGAGGTGGTGGGCCAAGCAGTCTGTCCTGACATTAAACGGAACTATCCGACAGCTTCTTGACGATCTGCTTTGTTTGTCCTGTTATATAGTGTAGATACCATTTCCCATTTATTCCCTTTTGCGGCTTCCATATTTTCTAGTGTTTCTTTATGATCGAAAGTTGCTTTTACTTCTTGTGTTTTCTGCTTTATGGTTGTGGTGTTGTTGCCATGGATTAGGATTCTAGTTCTCTTTTTTGCCAGTTGGTCTGCCGCTTCATTGCCCATTATGCCCATGTGTGAGGGAATCCATTGTAAGACTATAGTTCTGTTCAGTTTTTGTGGTGATTTTAAGAGTCTGCGGCTTTCCTGCACAGTTGGATCATCTGTGCTACTGTTGGATGTTACTGCTTGAATGGCTGATTGAGAATCAATAAGTAGAACTGCTTTGTTAAACATTTGTGCTCTGATTATTAAGTTGTAGAGCGCTAACTCTATTGCTTTAACTTCTTCATCAAAGGCTGTATTTTTCTTTCCAAGGGTAATGTATTGGCAAATTAACTTAGAATATATTCCAGCTCCTGCATTATTTTCTTTACTTTTGGAGCCATCGGTAAAGATCCACTCCCAGGTAGGTTCAGGATAATTGGTGTGTAGAGTTTCTAAGGTTAGTTGCTTCACTATGGCTGAATTATATTCACTTTTATTTTGTAGTCCTTGGATTGTTAGGGAACTGTTGTAGGTTTGGTTTTCCAGGGGGCTGGTTAGTAGTGGTCTAGGTTTTACATCTTTTATGTTTATATTTAAATCTGCCAGTAAATTATGTTTTATTTGTGAAGGATGCTTGTGTTGTTAGAATCTCAGGGGTAATGCCTTTTATGTGAAATGGTTTAGGCATGTTTGATATTTTTGTTTGCATAATACATGCTCTCTTGTTGATATTGTGCAATGTTAAATTACACAATAAATAAGTTACAGCACGGATCTGATGAGAAAAGTTCATTGAAATTATACTAAAAATTTTTATTTGTCTTATGAAATGTCCAACGTTACAAATAAAAATGTACAGCCTTAGAGATTTCTTTTTTACTCATGTATTCTGGGTTTCACTTGGAATGGGAATACAAAATGGGAATATAACAATATTAATACATAATATCTTGAAGAACACTCATTACTTCATTGTAATTAATTACTTACTAGTAACCGGTTTTCAAGAGTACCTCCCTCTCAACGTCGGCTATGTCCAACTGCCAAACTTCCATCTTCTACCACCTGCTGATGCTGTTGGGGTTTAACAAGTTTCCCTATTAGGCTTAACTCGTTGTTAAGTTGATTGGGAAGTCAAAATTGGGAAGTTGAAAAGTTTGCAGTAGCTGTACATGTATGGAATTTGGATCATTGACGTGGTAAAGGAAGCAGCTCTGCTTAAAATTCTGCATCATACAATTTAATTGAGAGTATGGGAGAAGATATACATTCAGAAACATAGGAATAATCTCAAATATTTTGACATCCCACAGGAGAACAAGTTAGGCCTAATTGGGAAACTCGTTAAACCAGAACAGCATCATCAGGTAGTACAAGATGAAGTTCTGCAGTAGGACATACGTGACAATGAGAGGGAGGTCCTCTCGAAAACTGGTTATAGTAAGTAATTATTAATTAATTATAATGAAGTAGTGAGTGTTTTTCAAGATATTATGTATTAATAGTATTCTGTGGTTTCATTAATACTTATCTTACTTACTTATTACTAACTTATTATATAAGTACTAGTCAAATAGACAAAAACTCAAAAGGAGGATATGAGAAGATTCTGTAGAATTTTTTTCAGGAAAGATTAGCAATATAAAGAATTGTGGGTTAAATGAACTACACATTTAGACTTCTAGAGTTAAATGAAAGGTCCTCAAAATATAATGGTTGTAAAAAAATCAGAAGCTTGGCAATGGAAAGGGACATAGGATAAATAAGATTTTTAATAAAGACTGGTGGCATTGTATGCAAGACAGCACAGGGTAAATCACGGAATGTCATCTTCAACTGACTATCTTTATTTTGAATGAAAATTGAAATAATATATAGAGTAAACCATAAATATATTACATATACTTACAGAGTTCTACAGCACAATTATTCATTGTAAAATAAAACAAGGAATCATTTCATTTTTCTTAACTTCTGGAGATGGTTTCGAAGAGCAATCTGCAATAATAAAAAAATGCTGATCAATCCTACAGCTGACTGCAAATTATCTTTCCTTTTTTCTTTATTAATTTATTTGTTTTGTACAAGTAGTGTTATCAGTTTTCTAACACACTAAATCCACAACAAATATTCTGTCAAATTGACAAATAAATTACAGTGACTAATTAACTAAATATGATAATCGTAGATTACATTTGGCTTTAAAAATTGTCATTATGAATTAATTCACCTCTTCCCTACAAAAAAATTAAATTTAAAAAAAAAATCAAAATTGGTACAAATTTTATACCTTATAAAGTTACTGACAACAATGAATGAATGACAACATAATATAGATACAGAAATTTAAATAGGTTCCTTACCTGTTTCTCTTTGAAAGATCGCTTGACTTTGCCTCTTACTTTATGTTTCACCATCATGAAATTCTTTGTTTTCCTTTTCTCCCGATTTGTTTTGCTTGAGTGTGGATTTACTCGGCGATCTTGAAATCCAAACTTTTGACTACTCTCTTGACCTTTCTACATGAAGCAGACAGAAAGATTAAAATCTATGAATATATGTGTTACAGCATAAGGCTTCAGAACAAGTGTACAAGTATTGTTCCACTACAGATTTACAAACACATATTACTCACTTGTCATTTTTCAAGAACCATGGTTTTAATCACCATCGTAATCATCCTCATCTAGTGTATGACTAGCTGAGGATATCACGATGATGATTGTAACCATGGCTCTTGAAAAAAAGACAAGTAAGTGGAGAGTGGAAAAAACACACACTATCATTCCATTTATAGCATTACTTTACTGTAAAAACCCCAAAAAATACTCTGAAATATTACAGTACTCATTTTAAAATATATCTTCTTACCTTAACGGACTCCTGTCTTGCCTGTTTATCATGGCGTCTCTTTTTGTATATGTTTTCAATATCTGCCAGAGAGACCAACTCCCCTCTGCAACACAAAAAGACAAGTACAACTTAAAACTAGTAGTTTCTCTTTTTTAAACAAATAATAAAAGTTTTATCAGTAGTGACATAGTGTTTTGGACAATAAAAGCATGTAATATTGGTATAATTATTACGTGATAAAACTATTTAAAAATATATAAAGCTGCTACCTGAAAGAAGTTTGGCGTAACAAAGAAAACAAGGTCTTGAAATGAGATTTCAGACAACTTTTAATCATGTATTTCACAGGAACAAACTTCATTTTTCAAAAAGTAGCTGTTCCAAATTTATATTCACAGCATTTCTATATACCAATAAAAGAAGCTGAAATAGACAGCTATGAAAAGCTTCCTCTATTATTATTAAAAGATCCATGAAATTAACGAAATATGATACTGCTAACTGTTCTCTCTTTTTTTTTTTAATATTTGCACAACTTCTGTTTATTGCCTTCCACAACCACCAAAAATGTACTTTTAAATTGCAAAATATCACAATTTTGTACAGTAATTGGAGTAATAAACCAAATCCAGGTTATTAGATGAATACCAGCAAAAATAGTTTTATTCAAACGAAATCTAATATTAATGCATTATTACGGTAAGTAATAATTTCCTTTTCCTCACACAATTTAGACAGTCAACTTTTACGAGTTTATCACATTATATATTTTTTCACTCTGATCTTTGTCTCTCCTCTTTCTTCAGTCTGATTTTTTGGAACTGCACCCAAGCACTAGTTGTGTATTCAGGTGTACTTTTCAATATTAATATTTAGGCCTATTTTGTTATACTAGAAAATGTAAGTTTTGTTGTGTTTTGTATTTCCTTTTTGAAATAGTAAATGTTATAGTAATTTGTAATCAGTTAATAAATACAAATAATTGTAATAAATGTAATAATGATTACTGATAAAAAAAAAAAAAAAAAAAAAAAACTTTAAAGTGCAAATCTACTCGTACATTTAATGGGTTCTAAAAGATCTCTATTGCTGAAGAGCTAAACAAAAATACAGTAATACAGCCAAATTAAACTGCACCAAACACCAACTGGCTAACAACAAATAATTCGGAATACATTTTGAAATGAACTCTACAACACCCCCAACACACACACACACACACACATGCAACTAAAACCATATTCACAGAACTCTAGAAAAATTAAATGAAGATAAATAAAACAACATGCAAAGAATGGAAAATCAAAATATCACTATGAGCAAGGAATTGTAGAATTTGAACAAAATAAAATATTTTTGGTCACGTACTTTGAATTTCTCTCTTCTGGAGCAGGTCTTTTCTTGCCTCTCTTTGCAGCAGTTACTTCCTTGCTCAAACGAGCAGCTTCAATTCTACGAAAATCTTCATCAGTAAGGATTCGCATCTGACTGGCCTGTGTAGCTTTCTCGACCTTCTCCAATGCAACTTCTTTTGACTCTTCTCTTTTTCTTTTAGCCTTTCCAACCTATAAATTACACAATTAAGTACATTAGTAATACATGCATTGTTCCCTTTATACTTTCTCTAGCCATACCACTCCATACATAGTACTGTATTATTTTTTACCAGGGTGCAAAATCATTACAAAATGTTGAGTGGGAGAAAAGTCCAAACTACAAGTAGGTTAATTCACTGATTTGAAAAATTGCCAGTAATTTTGTTTATTTTTATATTTTGCTCACTTTAAAATAATTAATACTTCACTTTAGTTGACGTTTGAGTAATAAAATAGCACTAATAAAAGTAATTAGACTATTAGACAAACAAATAGGATAAAAACTCAGGCAGATTCAAAGCTTTCTATGCAAGAATCATTGCTATATTATATTTTACTGCCTCTAAGATTCAGTAGTGATTTCTTTATGTGTGTGAAAGTATTTCTTCATATGTTCTTAACAATCTGGATAGATTTGTTTAAATTACATACACACTATCTCTCCTTGATTCTCTGACTTTTCAATGACAAACTTTTCAATTGATATCATAAAATCATTAATTAGTGTCCTCACAATACTGTATAATGTGAGTGGGCCATTAAGGATACAGTAATAACTTATAGGAGAGAGATTCCATGTAGTGCTGTGAATTGAACTCGGGCTAGCTCAGTTGATAAAAGAGGCGACATGGAAAGCCAAAGGTCATGGATTCAAATTCTAGTATCAGATGAATTTTTTCTAAAATAATATTATCTATATATTGATAGCTGTAGAAATCGCCTATCATTACCAATCTTTTAAAACAACGCAATGGTCACTCATTAAGTTTTGAAATAATTTTTAAAATTGAAAGTTAAAGAAGATGTGTAAAATTATAAATCCACAGAGATTAAGGCAAACCGAAGGACAAATTTTGAGCAGGGATAGCAAGATAAATCCGGGGACCATCCTTGGGAACTTCTGGTAACCTTACCTAGACAACAAAGAAAATAATGACTAACCGAGTATGAGAAGCAAAAGCTTGTCACCAATTGAGTTACATGTTCAGTACAGTAAACCAGAAAATATTCTTTAGCAAACAGCACGAGAAAAAGATTCAGTAGGAAAACAGGTAAAGTTGGCATGGAATCATGGACGGTGGGATGGGTAGATACTGTCCATTCACACACCAATCAAACCTAAGTAAACATAAACAAGTACTTATTTAATGTACCCAGGGGTTATAGTATGAGGGGATTCTTAGTGGGTAGTGCTAGACTTATAGATAAGAGATGTTCAAAGTGGATGTAGATAACTATGTATGTAAAAGTATGTGTAAATAAAATTTTATTCTATTCTATTCTATTTAATGTACAAGTTTACTCAGTGAAGTTACAGATGATGAAATCACGAGTGCACATTCTATACACAGAATTTCACTAGAATTACAAAACTCCCCACATTTATTTTTTAATAAACAAGTATGTCCGTTTCACTATTAATTAGATACATGAGTGAGATATGCACCTGTTTCTGTTTACTTCAGAGAAAAGGAAGTTGCAACACGGAAATGAACAGAAAAACAGAAGATTTATACCTTTATAGGAAAGGTGAAGCCACTTTTGGTACTTTCAGAGTCTGAATGATTGTTGCCTTTTTACCTTCTGAGCTACTGTAATAAGCCGGAGTCTCAAAAGGAGTTGCTTCAAAAAGAAAAATCTACATGAGTGCTAAATGTACAATATTGTTTTCCCTTCCAAAACAAAAACAATTGTGTATAAATGATAGAATAAATTATATAATTTGATATGTGGGGACTGAAAAATATAACATAGAAATGTGAAAGTTTATAACTGTAAACATAATATATTGGAGACAAACTTTCATGGAGAGAGGTAGGTACCTAAAAACTTATCCTATAAGTATGAAAAATGTAGAAGTGAACAGCTCGTAAGTAAGGTTCTACTATCCCTACCTTACTTTCCTTCTTCTTAGCAGGAGAACATTCTTTACTGGTTTCTTCAGTATCATCTTCATCTTCATCTTCATCATCTAAACCATTATCACTGCCATTGGAACCATCATCTTCATCACCACTGCCACTGGCAACTTCATCTTCATCACTACTGCCATCACTGTCGTTATTTTCACCCTCGCCATTGCCAGCAACTTCTTCTTCATCAGAACTATGGGGGATATCTACCCATTCTCCATCACTCTCACTGCCATCCCCTTCTGCATCAGATCTTTCAGTAGCTTCCTGAATAAATCAAGATTGTAAAAATATAGAAGCAGAGGGAAATGAAAAATAGCAGTCAAATAATCTGAACGGAATGACTGAATGTTTAGTGTGAAAACAGTATGACAAACACTAAACATAATAATCATTATAGCATTAAGTCACACAATTTTTCTTTAAAACAGGGTTCCCTAAAAATAGGAATTAAATACATCAATCTTACGGCAATTTTTAGGGCCCGGTAGTTCATGCCTGTTTTTTCTTAGGGGTTAAAATTTATGCTTATACATTGTGAATAAATTATGAAAATTTCAGTTATTTGAACATGATTTTATAGTGCATATAACCGCTTATTTTCAAGATTTTGATAAATGCATCATATTTCAATATTTTAGACCCTATGTGGCATATTTTAATGAGTTTTAAGACTTGATTTTGATAAATGCATCATATTTGATTATTTTACTGCCTATATGGCATATTTTAACGAGTTTTAAGGTTTTTTTATTTTATTTATTCATCTGGATGATATTGTGGTAACTCATCAAGTGGAGACCCCCTCAGAGGACAACGCCTTATCGTAGCACTGACCGTGCGGGCGAGGGGGTTTGCGTGCTTCAACGAAGTTGGGGGCTATGCCGGTGGTAGCATTGCTACTGGTGGGGCCTCCCGTGCCGGACAGGTCCCAATGGAGAAGCCAGACAAAGCATGTCCTACAACGACCTACCTAACCGCGCACCTTTCCTCTACTCCTGCCAAATTTGGGAGCCGGCAGCAGGATTCCCAAATAGGGTTGGTGGCGGAGGAGCCACTGGTGGTCAACGGCAGCAACCCAAGGTCGAGTTAGAAGACCTACTGCGAGAGGGTAGGATGAACTCTCTCAAGCCGTGGAGAAGGCAACATCCTAGGAGAATGGAACTCCGAAATCAAATTCCCTGGTCCTCCAAGTTGGGGGTTGGATCGTAGGGCTGACACCTCTGCATCTGTAAAAAGCCTCATGTTGAGAAGCCTTTATCAACGCCTCGGAACCGGACTGATCATAGACAACGACCTAAGAAGGTCTATGGACAGGGAAGGGTGGAGGAAGAAGATAAAGGAGGCTAAGGCCCGACTTTGGGCTGTGACGCCAGTGTGATTGATCAAGTGGAGAGGAGTAATGCTGATGTGATGTTAAGCAGTGAATACCCTGTTGCATCATCCTTCCATGCTGGCGCCAGGCTGGCCTCTGGCACTAACGTAACTTGTAACGGTGATGTGAACTGGTTAAGTTATGCATTCAAAGTCTGTGTTAAAAGTCCTTTAAATGCCGAAAGTAATACCTACTTTGAGTGGTAGATTAACTAATTTACAGAAGGAGTTTTCAAGTGACTTACTATCTACAAATAATAGGATACTGTTTTATGGAGGGTGTGGGTTAAATGTAGGTAGTCATGCCAAGAGACTCGTCTCTCTCAACGTATCAGTTAACATCGTATATGCCCAATAACCTCCTGTGACGTGAAGAGAAGATTTTCACATTACAAAAGTGTTTTGCGAGACAACGGATTAAGTTTTTCAGTTGAAAATTGGTGCAAAGTGATGGTTGTAAACTGCAATTCATCGGTTAACATTGAAAACGGAACCACTTCTGCTTCAACCTCTAAGGAATAACGTAAGTTTATTAATTTAATACTAACTTGTCTTTTTTACTGCCAATGGACATGAATTCTTTCAATTGAATGGTACATATTTATTGGCATATTTTCAAGTTTTTAAGAGGATATGTGCATGCATATTTCCTGTTTCTTTTAGGGCATGACTTCTGGGCCCCAGCAATTATGCAGGAATATCAAATTTTCTCTCTTAAAAAAAAGGAGTTTCTTAAAAGTAGGATGTAAAAAAGTGGATTTAGTGTAAACACATTCATCTTGAATAATGATTATGAAACTTTTTATCTAATATTAAAAAAAACAGACTGCTGGAAATCAACAATTGTCGAGCATAATCAAATCGCATACCTCTTTTTCTTCAAGTAAAACTTCAGCTCCAAGAATATAATCTTTAGCATCAACTTCACCATACATTTTAGGTTTCAATTCAATAGTAGCTTCTGTAGGACGACCCTAAAACAGCAGAAAAAGCAAATAATTAAACTACAATTTTCCAGTACCGTAATAATCCAATTTATAACTGTGCTTGTGACATATAATTTACAAGACATGACAGAAGTGATACATACTCTGTCTTTCCTATGAAGAAGCTCAGGCATAGAGGTTCTGTAGAGGCGTATGAGAGATCTTGCTGCCATCATGACACTTCGCTCCCTGTATATCTTGTACTGTACTAGGTCTCTCAGTAAATCCTCTGACATCACTAATGGGCAGCGAATGCAAATCTCCCTCACTGCATTCAAACTATATGAAGATGTAAAAGACATATCTATAAGCACATATTTTCAAACTTTTGTAAACTGCATAAATAATATTTCAGGGATACAAGTTTCATCGTAGTAACTAGAAATCTTAACTGGAGCTCTTTTTGATACTTGTAACCCGTAGCCTAACTTCTTGTAACTATACGTTTTTCTCTTTAGTATTCGTTAGTATAATCTTAAATATCTAATGGTATAATCCTGTTTATTTTCTTTAGTATTTTTATTTTTTGTAATTTAATGTTTTATAGCACTCTAAACATTGTAATAATTTATAAATTAATCTTAAACTTACATTAGGCATATAACAAACTTGTAGAGTGTTTAGGCTTACATGTTTTTAATAGCTATGTTAGTGTTTTGTATTTAAGTATTAAGTATTAATTAATTATCAAATCAAATCAAATCTTTATTTACCTTTAAATACAATATATTTGTACAATAGGCTTCGTCAGTTTTTGGATAGTTTTATATAATAACAAAAAAAGCTAAGAATACAAATTTATATCCATAATATTTTCTGGTATATTACTCTCTAAAAATTCTTCTGCCGTGTATATCGCTTTGCTTATCTATAATATGTATATGTATTACGTAATTCCGGGGTGCGCGGGCAAAGAGAGTTAAGTCCACTTTCTTGTTACTGAGAATTATAGTGACTTAACACACTATACCAGTCCAACATAGATTTAGAGATGGATAAACCCATGAGGCACACATCCATAACTACCGTACAATTTTGATTATGACTTACTGGACTTAACACAAATGTAGAGAACATTTTTATCTATAACTCTATGGGCATATCTAAATTTTTTAGGATGGTGGACTTAACTCTCTTTGCCCGCGCACCCCGGAATTGTAATATAGAGCTAAGGCCATTTGGCCTTCTCTTCCGCTCTGCCAGAATAAATAGAAAGAAAGAAAAAAAGAAAAAAAAAGTTTTTATTTATTTATTTATCTTACTTCCATATAACCATATACAGGCGAACCCTATTAACATGCTTGTCAAGGTACTGTGGTGTAAACGCTTAATACGCAACAATTCATAGATAGGCCTAATAATCACAGTGCTGTCAATTTTAAAAGCTAATATTTTGATATGGTCAACCTGATTTAAGTCAGTGGTTTGGCTTGTAGTACAAATTAACTTTTGAGTCTTACTGTTGTTTACGATGAAACAGTTCGCTGCAAATCAACTGGATACTTCTTGTAGTGTGTACTGTCTTATAGTTTTGCTAGAATATTTATTAAAACCACTGTATGTCCGCAAATGAGATTAACAAATATAAAGCAGGAAATAATATTTTTTACAAACAAATGAACACTAAAAACCAAATCTTAACCACACACATAGTATAAATTATGAGATCTGTCCTTAAGGATATGTAAAATTATAGGGGAAGAAGCTATGTAGAATAAAATAAAACTTACCCTATAGCCATGACATCTGCAGAATTCCTCTCTGTTATAAAGTTATTTGCTAAAGTTTTTAGCAGTGGTTCCAGCACCTGCAAAGAATTAGGCTTTTCAAAACTACTGCCATTTTTTGGATGGTATGGTATGAGTTGTACATAAAAGCACGGTAAATAAACAGAAGCATTCAGTCTATGCAGCATTTCTAATGATACTAATTATAGAGCTAAATAACCTGCAGTAATGTAATACTCATTTACATGTGCAAGATAGACTAGTGCAGGCACATGCACAAAAAGGATTTCACTTATTTCTTTTCGATATATAATTGCTGCTCTGGAGATGTTTCTACTTCTAAGGCATATTTAAGGAATGAGTCAGGTCAACTTGAACAGTAAGACCTGAACAGACAAAGTCATTCTCAGTCATATATTTTATACAGGGTCTTTATTATAAGTTGAGACCGGGCGACGGAAGGCTTGAAACCGGGCGACGGAAGGCGCGCGCAGCCGGTCTGACCTTGATGCAACAGCGGCACGTGCAGTTATTGTTAAAGTGTCAACATGGTGAGACCCATTTCGCTGCAGCATCGTATTTTTGTGTGTAAACATTATTTTAAGTACGAGTCTGCTAGACGTGTACGTGATGAATTTATTCGGACATTTCCTGCTGATGTGCCACCTTCAAGAGCACAAATTCACAGAATTGTTAATAAATTTGTAAATACTGGTTCAGTGCAAAACAAAAAGCATGTGCGCACACGAACAGTGTTAACAGAAGAAAAGCTAGACGAGATTGGCGCTAATCTTGAACATTCACCAAATAAATCACTCTCAAAATTAGCCCAACAAGTAGGGGTTTCAGTTTCTTCTGCACACAAAGCAACAAAGTTGTTACACCTCAAACCGTACAGATTTACACGGGACCATTGTTTAAAACCTGCCGATCCAGCAGCAAGATTGCGATATTGTGAGTGGTTTCTGTCATCAGTGGATAATGGTTTAATCGACCCCCAGCTTGTGTTCTTTTCTGATGAAGCCTGGTTCCATCTTAATGGTCGTGTGAACAGTCATAACTCACGCCATTGGTGTGCAGAAAATCCTAATGGTGTGTATGAAATCCCTCATTACGATAGGAAGATCGGGGTTTGGTGTGCTATTAATGGAAGGCGAATAATTGGGCCTATATTTTACGAGACTACAGTAGATTCAGAGATTTACCAAGATGACATTTTGGTGCCATTCTTTCAGCAGTTGACGGATGAAGAAAAAACGCGCGGGTGGTTTCAACAAGATTCGGCCACCGCTCATACAGCGGAAGTCTCCCTTCTTAAAATTTCGGAAGTGTTTGCTGACAGAGTGATCAGTGCTGGTCTCTTTCCACCTCGCTCCCCAGACCTCACAGTGTGTGATTTTTACTTGTGGGGTAAACTTAAAGATAAGGTTTATCGAACAAATCCTCACACATTGGAGGAGCTGAAAGAAAACATTACGAATGAAATTAGGGCCATTACAGTGGAAGAACTCACTCGCGTCAGCCAGAATGTGGTTTCCAGATACAATGCCTGTATAACACAGGAAGGACGACACTTCCAACATATGTTATAAGGTAAACCTATATAGCCTACACTTTAAGCAGGGAAGCCGCGCGCGTGCCGCCCGCGGCTAATGCGGACTCCGTAGCGGAGAGTGAAAACACCGGTCGCCTGGTCTCAACTTATAATAAAGACCCTGTATATATAAAGCAGGGACCCTACAGCCTCTGGCACATCCCACAATTCAACCATCATGTCTCTCTGTCCCTCCATTCACCTTCTCCAAAAGCTTCAAATCAAATCTTTATTCACCTTTAAATACAATATATTTGTACAATAGGCTTTGTCATGCTTCCACTCTAATTCTGCCTCTCCAATGCATTGCAGGTATTCTTCGTCTCTTTCTATTTCCATGGATTGTAGTTGAGTGCTCTTTTTGGCCATCTTTCCTCTTCCATCTTTTTCACATGACTTTACCACAATAACTGCCTTTCAGTACTTGTAAAGATCCTTCCAGTCCATCTTCGGATTTCTGTATTTGGTACACGTTGTAACTTCAGACATTCTGAATGCTCTCCTCAAGAAGTTCATTTTCACTGTATCAATTGCCCTTTTGCCTTTCCCGAGAGTTGCCAACATTCAGACCCTTAAGCACCACAGCACTGTAAATCCTCGTTTTTGTATTAATTTTCATTCCACTTGACCACAGCAGACAGTTTAAAAAATAAATAGCTATCTTCCCTTGCTGGATTTGATTGTGAATATCCTTTCTTGTTGTCCCCTCTGCTGATATAATGCTTCCCAGATGTTTAAATTTATGACAACCTCTAATGTTCCAAATATACAACTCTCAATCTTCTCACAATTCTCCTACTCTCCAGTATTCTATTTTGGTCATATTCATGTAGTCCCTATTTTATACTTCTCCAATCTCTTCAACATATAGTCAGATCATATTCTTTACTAGTTTTTCATCTCTTAAACCAATTAAAAATAACAGCATTACTATTTTTAAGTTTAATACAGGGAGGCCCAATGAACTATGAACCGGACATGCAATGTTTTGTTAGTTCGAGAAGCTGGTTAAGAAAATACATAACAACAATTTTAGCAATAATGTGGCATTCAATATTGACTTCTATAATCAATATTAGCATTACCAACTTTGTTTTTACCTTGATTTCTCCTTCCTACAGAAAGACATTCCTGCTGTTCACCAGACATGAGCTTTTAAAATAGTAAATCATTTCAGTGAATTTTTCTTTTTCTTCCAACCACACATGCAGCTGGTAGTGCTACTTGATTGTAGGACTAGTTTAATTTTTTTTTTTAAATAATATTTACTGTTCTTGTCTTTACGAGACATCTTTCATGATGTAGCATGACAAATAACCAGTGTAAAAATGAAGAAAAACACTGTATCACAGACATTTCAATATAAATGAACTTACATCTGGAGGCACCAACTCGTGGGAAGCTTGAGCTGCAAACTGCAGAATTTTAGTCACCTCTGAAATAAAACAATGACGCTTATGAGAAACAGAAGTTAAGGTCCCTTGTTTTTCAACTAGCAACACTGAAAATCAATGCCATTATTGCTGCAGAAACAAACGGCTAAGAACATTTATTATTTTAGTGAGAACCAAGAACACACAGTGAGGTAAATTATAGTTATATAATAATTAATATTTAAGATGTCTTTATTTAATATTTAACATAAAAATATTGATTTAATTGTTATGCATGTTTTTAGCAAAACATGGAGGTAACATTACTTCTTTTTCAGAAAAGCTGCCGATTCATGTAGAAGATAGAATGCTTCTTGCTGAAATGTGCCAAAAATATTCATAGATTTAATGCCTTCAAAGCATAAATTTGTCTCTGGTTAGCTTCCAGCTGAACCAGCACTTCCAAATTCACTATCTTCATGAGAATATTGTAGGAGAAAAATTTCTCCGATACTAGGACTCAAACCCAGAACCTTTGACTATTCGTGCCGCTGCTCTACCAACTGAGTTAGCCAGAATTCACTTCATAGTGCCAGATGGAACCTCTCTCCTATGACTAACTACCCTTAATAGTCTACCTCACTAAAAGACAACTTATGTTATATGCGATACTGTGAAGCACACTAATCCAGTGAAAATTTAGGTTGTTTGGCTGCTGGGGCAAAAAGGTAATCCCCCCCCCCCCAATTAATAACGGCAGTAAATCTTTTCCCAAATCTTTATTTGATACTAATCATAATTATGTAAATTAACATAAACAGAAGGTTTAATAAGAAGTATAAAGCATATGAGGTATTAATGAACAGGTAGTGTACATTAAGACAAAAGTAAATTATTTTTTAAAAAATAATTAAAAACATAAACGCCTAACAAAAAAAGTTAACTTTTAAAGAAATACAAAAATTAAACTGTACTTGCAAAGATATGACAAAAATACAACACATAGATAAAATATTTAACAGGATGTAATTTTGTTTGCACACAAATTTGATGAAAAATATATGTTACTCACAACGGCTGTAAAAATAGACTTACACGATAAGAAATAAATGATCAAATTATAAAAATAAAAGCAATATTATTTCATAATGTATAATTTTACTAACATTCCTTAAACATAAAAGCAATGGAGCAAACTTTTATTCTAAAACCTAAACTGTTAGAATGAGTCATTCTTTTTAGTCACGTCGTCATTAGCTATCACGTAGCTTACTAGTTAAAAAAAGGCTGCGGTATTTATGTACCCTATTTAAAAGCTTCGAAATGGGTGGAACTAGAAATACCGATTTAAGTATTAATAATATGACAAAATGGGTTTATTTGTTTGTTTACCTCCCCAAATCCACAACATTAAAATAACGCTTTTGGTCATTTTGCACCCTTGTGCCCGGGGCAGTTTGTCCCCCTTGCCAACCCCCCCCCCCCCCCCCCAGATCTGTCTCTGCACTAATCAACTGAAAGACAATTCATGTCATATACTGTCTAATAATAATCTATGGATGCATGAATGCATATATCCATCTTAGTATCTTCAGTTGAGGCTTTAAACCTAACATAGGTGAAGTTCATGTATGTGGCCTTGGTTACCAGACAGAGCAATCATGACATGCTATTAAATCATTGAATCTTGGTAGACTAGTCTAATAAGTTGTGTGGTTAAAGAAAAAAAGAGAGAAAGAGAGAACTCTTCTGTACACACTTGGAAAGTACTGAAAGGTTAACTGAAACTACTGAAATCATCATTTTAAAGCATCCCAGTTTGAAACCACACAAAAATGCCTATCGCTATTTACCAATGTTTCTACATGTATCAACACACATCTACACATTGATCGCCTGGGGTGGCCAATACTATAGGGTGGTGCAGATACTGTCTACCAATTTAAGTTGGAATTGGTTTCGAACCTATGACACTGACGTGCATGACTCGGGAATGATTACGCAGCCACAAGGTTTGCAAATCAGTATGCCATGGATCGTTTTCCTGTGCAGATGAGGATTGTGGCTGTGGAAGCTTTCATCCGAACTTGACCGATAATTGAAGCACAGCGTTCACTTCGACGGAAGAAGGAAGATCGACATCAACCTGTTCCAGAGGGACACAGTATTTTACGCTGGGTTAGGCAGTGGAGAAGAAGTGGTAATGTTGACGATAAGAAACCACCAGGTCGCAATAACGATCAAGGCCATTCCACTGGAGATGACGCGACGTGCTATGGAGGTATTTCCACGCTGTCTTCAAAAATGCATAGATAAAAATGGAGGCCACCTAAGTGATGTTATTTTCAAAAAATCATTGATGTAAGTGCCATATTCATAAATGCTAACATTTGTTTCTTCATTCGAGGCTAAATAAAACTACTTTAACTTTCATTTTGTAGTTTTTTTTCAATCCAAATTGGTAGATAGTATCTGCACCACCCTATATATTATAATGACATAATATACAGAATTCAGATCTTACCTCTCTGATGAGGCTGCATAAACCGCTGGATGTAAGGATAATAATTAAAGAGGAACAACTGATGAAGACCAATAAGTCGAGATATTACATCCAGTGTCATTACTTTAACTTCAAACCTCTCATTAGTTTTCTCAAGCTTTTGGAACAACTTCTCAGCTAATCCTGAAAAAGATAAAATTAGGTAAACTGATGTAACAAAGTGCCAGAATGCTTTTGTTTACTAGGTAATTAGTGATACTTGCAATTATGAAATCATTTTTTTAATCAATTTCCGAGTTAAGCTCCAGATTGATTTATTAAGCAGGGCTTATGGAACAAAACACTACCGCAAAGTGTCACTACCTTATTTTTGCTGTTGAAGATGGCCCACTATGGCTCTGAGCCCTTCAATTATGTTTTCGGGAGCCTTGATTATTGCATCCCCTTCCAAGAATCAATGCATGCAGCCATAAGCCTAAAACCATTATTTAGTTCCTCTAAAACCATTTCAGTTCTTTTCTTCACCTATATGCAAATTAAGAATGAAAAACATAATATTTACCTTGTGGGTCGTGAATCAAGTGTAAAGCAGAAAAATTAAACTCTGGAGCTGCTCCTTTCTTTTTCTTGTGTTTCTAAAAATTAAAAATAAATTATTTTATTAAATGTCATAAAATTGATCAAACTTGACAGCTAAGCATCTATAATTAACTAATAATAATATGAGTTAAACTATGATATTTATGCTTCACTTACCAACTTTTTGATAGTAAATGTTTTAAGGACTATCTTCCCCATCCTCAGCTACTTGTCAATTGGTAAATCCTGCTTTTGAAAATCCTGATGTGCTCCAGGTGGAGGTTTGATGAACTTCTTGATCAGGTTCTTGTCTTCTGGTATCTTGAAATTCATCAGCCTACTTTCAAATCTCTTTATATAAATCTCCTCCCACATTTCCAGATCTTTTAGTCTATTCACTGATTTTAACAATTTTGCTTCGCTACAGATTATGTAGTTACTGTACCAGGAAGAGTTGCTATTGCTGATTTCTCCATCTAATAGTATTTGAGATTTCACAAGCGCTCTTTGATTCTAATGTCAATATTTCTTTTAATCTTTCTACACATATCTTGCTGCAGTTTGTAGAAATTATCTGATACATGATATTTTCTCCAGAGGCATATTGTCAGTGTGGTTAGTTTTCTATGCTGAATTGGTTACATCTTGCCAAAGTTAAACACACAACAAATTCAGCATAAAAAACTTAAAATCCAAACTCACTGACATCATGCATCCGGGGGAAAAATTAAGTATCTATCAGATAAACTGTAAAAACTGCAGCAAGATATATGTAGGAAAAATTAGAATAAATATTGACACAAGATTCAAAGAACACTTAAGAAATCAGAAGTAGCAACTCATTCTTGGGACAGTGACCACATAATCTGTACAGAAGTAAGATTGTTAAAATCGGTGAATATACCAAAAGATCTGGAAATTTGGGAGAAGATTTATATAAAGATATTCAAAAGTAGACTGATAAATTTTGAGATACCAGAAGATGAGAGCCTCATCAAGAAGTTTGTCAGACTCCATCAGATGCACATCAAGGTTTCCAGAAGCAGGATTTTCCAGTTGACAAGTAGCTGTACTACCAAAAAGTTGATAAGTGACCTTGATAAGTAACCTTGATAAGTGACCTTGATAAGTAACCTTGGACCCATCAGACAAGCAAATTTTTAACTTTGATTAAAATAATAGTGGAAAACATTGTGAAGTGTCAATATAATATAAACAGTGTTAAACTTTAGAACACTGTACTTCACATACTTTTTGTAAGTAAAACCTTACCAAATTAGAGGATTAAGCAGTGTAGAATGGATAAGGAATTTATTTATGAGCACCAGATACATGCACAATATTTGCATGATTTAATCGAAAAGAATTAGGCTATAACAAAATGAAGGATAAACAAAAATATGAAAAATTCAATCAGATATTCAATTAAGTGACTATGGAAAAGTACAGAACATAAAATCTGCCTTCGGTGGATCACGTGTTTTTTCCTTCTCACACCTTCACGGAGTTTTGGTCTTATCCTCCGGGCCTTCCTCAGGGGACAGTCACTTGAGGTTTGAGAAGGAAAAGACACGTGATCCACTGAAGGCAAATTTTATTTTAACTTTGACTACATATACATTAAACGGTGGAAATCAGGACCAATCATGACAGGTTTATTAAAAGTACAGAAAAGTTTCAGTTAGGGTGGACAACCTCATGGGACCAGACTTGAGACCTCCTAACTTTGCTGACCATCTTGTTTGGACCCAGAAGTATGGCAGAAGAGAGTGGGCTTGGTGTGAGATTGTATTTAAGAAATGTAAGAAGTCCTGGATAAGGTGGTTTGGGCTTTCGCCCAGGTGAGTAGGAGGATTGACTCCAAGCTTTCGGTAACTTGCTCCACTGCCACCTTCTGAGAATAGTGGGTCTTGCCTCTGATAATAAACAATTGCAAAATCATAAGAAGTGTTGTTTCACCTTGCAGAAAATATGGTAATTTAAGTGGTTCCACTCTGGTAATGAGGATTTCAAAAGTATGAAAAGGGCTGCATCAAACCTTTTAGAATACCATGAGAAATGTAAGTGGTTTGGTATCAGATAATGATTGATTTTAAAGTGTATGAAGTACTTCATCACTTTAATTTCCTGCTTACCTTCACAAGTTGTTTCACTTTCTGCAGCTGTTTTTCTCTCTTGCGCGATTTCTTGTTAACACGATTTGACAAGAGAACTTCTTTTGCCGATGGCTCATTCTGGAAAATTAGAAAATATATTAATAAGCAAATTAATACATGCAATATTGGTTCAATTAATTATGCTTCATTAATGTTTTGCATCTTCTCCTTATCTTACATCTGAGTCACTGTCATCTGAATTCTTCTCCTCATCCGGGTCGGATCCCAGAAAGAACTTCAAGGCCGCAACCATTACCTGAAAGTATAAACAGAAAAACAATTATATGCTGAAAAAATTATACACATAACTTAACCACGTAGGCACCATACAGAATAAATCAACAAATACCGACCTTTGTGAACTTTGAGAAACAAGCTGTAGCGATGACATTTACAGTTTTGGCATCGTTCCATACATTTTTCTTGTACAATTCAATCATTATATCCTGAAAAATTGTGCAAATATTAATAAAATTGTACATAGCCTCTTTAGTAATAGAAAAATATTCAAAACAAGGATTTCAGAATATAATTATTTCATAAATTTATGTAGAAATGATAGCGGGAAGATTAACAAATCAGATACTGAGGTTCTTTGAGACCGAAAGTACAGTAGACTCTCTGTAGTCCGGCACTTCGCTAATCCGACCTTCCAGTAGTCCGGCATTGTTTTTAGATGGGCATGGAGGGGGAATCAAGAGCTAGTTGAGAGACACATTACTGAAGACCACTGTAAACAAAGGTCTTCTGATTGACAGATGCATTGTGTTCCCCCCCCCCCCCCCGCTTTGAACCATTAAAATGCCCGTTACATTGAATTCTATGGCATATAATATTATTTGTAAAATAACAGAACTTTTATGCATTTCAAGGGTTCTGGTAACAACCTTCCAGTAATCCAGCACTTTCACTAATCCAGCACTACCCCAATCCAATATCTGCCAGATTAGTGACAGTCTACTGTACTTCAGTGCACTGGCAATACGAGGTGTAAAATGAATTAGAAGAAATGGGAATATGTGTAACAGGGAAGTCTAAAAGTCATGGCATGATGTGACACTCAGCACTTCAGAATCCCTGAAAATGGAAGCAGTGTCAGCCTCTGAAATGCTGGAAAATGCCAAACTTCTCATCTGGCTGCAAACCCAAGAAGAATATTTACATCCCTTAGTAGAGTTAACACCAGTTCCATCAGAATGTCCTGGTTAATTCCTAGAGCTTCAAGACGGATCCACATAACATTTACTGAACCACTACATTCTAATGGAAGATCAATGTCGCACATATAGGGTAAGCAAGGCTGATAGGTTGATTTTTTCTCATCATCTGCTTCAACTGCCTGACTTAAATTTACTCTTTCTAAAAGTAGGAGAATTGTTCACAAAATCAAATACAGTGTAAGCAAAAGTATTAAGAAATTACCATAAAAATGGATAAAACATGAAAATTTTTAAAAAGGAAACAGGTGCTTCTACATATGATTAATATGACAGAAAAACTTCTCATTGTAAAAGACAGATTGAAGATTTATGACTCACAATCTGAATTAATAATAATAATAATAATAATAATAATAATAATAATAATAATAATAATAATAATAATAATAATAATAATAACAATAACAATAATGATAATAATAATAACAACAATAATAATAATAATAATAATAATATAAAATTAAATTTAATAGTGCCTATCCCATGACAGGAGAGGGACTACTGTTTGACAACTCATCTACCTCTGATTTCAGATGTGATTGGTAGACATCAAGATTGAGGAGCATACAGACTTTCATGGCCATTAATGTATGTTATCTTAATCTAAGTTGCTTCTTCTTTATTCAAGAAGGTCCTCAGTTTTCCTTGTGAAACTGAATGATCACAATTACAGCAATCTCTAATCATAAAATTCAATGGAAGGCACTGGCGATAGAACCCAGTTCTCCAAATCCATATCAAGATAACCACTGCGCCGAGACAGGGAAAAGACTCAAAATTTTACTTTCATTATACCGTATAGTCTTGAATCTGCATGTCAACTGTTGTCACAGAATGATACATGGTCAATGAAAAATAAACTAATTTACTTACTACAGACATCTTCGCTGCCTTTGAATTGCTGTCTTTCAACATGCTGAACATAAAGTTTTGAAGTGTCTAAAAGGATAAAAAGAGAAAAAATCAATCACTAAGACGATAATAACAATAATAATGTTTTATTGTCTGGAAATCCCTTCAAATGTGTAAACATCTATGATAAACATTAAACAATATGACCAATTAAGAACACAGTAGTGTAAACTGTTCCAAAAGAATAACAGGACTACATGATTATTCAAAACAAGCCCACTTCAAATACACCTGTGCCATCCCATTCTCTGAATGTTAAATTTGAAAATAATTTGATTCATCATTTTGGCTGCTTATAGTAGAAGTAAAATTAAGTAAAAAACTTAAGCCTACACTAAAAAAGAATTGAAGACATCTGTATCATCGGATATTGGGTGTTATAGCTCGAAAACTGGATGCATGCAGAGCTTTGGATTCTTTTATAGCATAAGCTACAAAAATCAAATAACAGTGACTAAAATCTTAAAAACCTACTTTTAACAGTAAGTCTTAAAAAAAATCTTTATTATAATTCCTGCCATTGCACATTTTAAGTTATTTCAATTTATTTTGTGCCTAGCTTCTATTTTAAAATAAATTATTCATTTAGTGCTGTTATCCAGTACTTCTGGTAATATTCTTCTGGGAGGAACACTTGCAATATTTTTGGTAAAGTGCATTCACAACAAAAGTACATACAAATCACAGAAATTGTGAATACTGAAAATATAACAATGTAATTACCGTGTTTAAACGAGCATTCTTGTGTTTGGAATTCAAGTTCTTGATATCTGTGATAATGTGAGTCTCAAGAAATTTGCGCAGTGCTTTGTCTTGACATCTAAGTAGTTGAAAAAATAGTGACAGCAGATCAGTTGGTGTCAATAGATTCTTATTCCGAAGCAATATAAGAGCTTTGCAAAACGTCTGTAAAAGAAATACATGTTTTATTAACAGAAAAAACAGAAAGAAGGAAAGATTTTTTTAAAAACTCAGTTACCTGTAACCAAGAATGAGTTTAACCCCAGAGCAGACTGTGCTCTGTAATGTTACTTGAACAGGCATGCAGTGTATTCTGTACACAATGAAGATAAATGGCAATTTGTTACTACTACGTTACCATTTATTACTTTAATTTACCATTCATAGATTACAAGTAACATCTAAGCTAAAGCTTAACAACAGTTCCATAAATGATATTTTATAAATGGTAACTGGTTATGAATTTTAAATTAATCCACTTTGATCTTATGTGAACACATGCTGCATTTCTCACAAAGGACTGCTGTTGTTGGGGAGTGATTTTTGTGAACAAAGATCTTGATCAGTTTTGTTGTTGATGATACACAAAATGATTTTATGCATATCAGTAACAAATAAGCTGATAACTGAAATAATACTTACATGACCGGGCGCGCATTGTATGTACAATACTCTGCTGTTGCAGTTCTAAGAAAAATGTATTGTAACTCTTTACCTGTTGATTCTACAAACGCTCTAATACAATTAAACTGAAGCTAAACAAGGACATGAAAGGTATCAACAATTAGGTGGCTATAAGATTTGCATTTTTCTGGTAGAGGGAAAATTGTAAATCTGGTGTATAAAATACAGCAACATGCCTGCTCTAGGGTTAAGTAAGTTTCTTAGTAGTTAAGAGGTTTCAGCATCCACATATGAAGCAGAAATCATGGATTTGATTTCTGTCCAAGACCAATTTCCCTCTTCAAGATTATGATATAACTATCAATTACTTTTCAACATATTAGATTATTCAACCCAAGTCCAACTCTTTCCACCGTTCGAGATATAAGTTGCTAAAAAGTTATTATTAAAAACTTGAGTACAGTGGATAAACGTAGTGATTGTTAAGGTAACGTTTATCCACTGTACTCAAGTTTTTAATAATAACTTTTTTAGCAACTTATATCAATTATTTGTACCAATAAAGTCCCGGCAAGAGTTAAAACCCTAACAATAAACTTAACATCAGAGTCTGATGCTTTCTAACTACAATGAAGATGTGATAATGTCTATAATGTGGATTGTATGGTCTAAAGGAATATGTCAAATGGATCTGGGCAAGCCACTGGGTAGATTAATAGTCTCAAGAATTTGCAAGCTAAGCTGGTATTTCATGATCGACTTTGCTTAGGATAAATTTTCCTCTAAACATTAAAATAAGCTATTAAAAGTTCTAACAGTTCCCAGTGCATGATAAGTTGGTACTTCAAACAATATTAATATTTATAAACATTTACAGGCCTCTCAACAAATAAGGTCATCTGGATCTAACATAAGTCTTACCAGTTTTACATCTGACATGAGGGGAAGCCCCACTATAATTCTCCAGTCACAGGATCTGAACTTGTAATCTCCCAAATAAGAGTCCACAGTATTACCATTTAAGCCGATCCACTCAATTCCATAAAATTATGGATATAATATGTTGATACGGTATACTATTAATTCAATAGGAATTTATAATTCGATATAAGGCAACATTTTATCTTACCATTCGCATTGCATTGTCTAACACAGTGTGGTGTTTCTGCAATACATCAACAAGCTCCTGAGGAAAATTTGACAGCACATCTGGATAACATTGTGATACCTGAAATTCAAGTTGAAATAAATATTTTAAACACTTTACTTAGTTTTCAGTGTTAAAAATGCTGCATATACTATAAAATGATGCAAATTTTACATTTCACTATTGCAGAACTCAGGTGTAGATGAGAATTGAATAGAACAACACAATTTCCGAAAAAATAACCTCACTTCAAAAAAACAAACACGGTAGGCCTACTGTGTGTGTACAATTGGCATAATCAAACATTCAGCTAAGTGGTTGTTTAGTGACATTAATAATGAATGAAGCAACCAACTATTGATTCATAAACAGAATTTCAATATTTATTCACTGATCCTAAAAGTTGGCATATAAGCATATATCATTGTGTTACTTTCATTTTACTAATTTTGAAAAATTAACTTAACTTCATTAATTAATTTACATATTAGCATTTGTATGTGAATTATTTCCTGTGTGTGGCAGACAAAAGCATAAAAAATGGAATGTGTTTTATTATTGCCACACACTGTCACTCAAATTCAATAGCTTGTATAAGTTATACGTCAAACAAAACTGCTGCAAGTTAAATGTGCAGGGACTTCTTTGACAATAAGACAATCAGAATTAAAAAATCAACGCTAAAGAATTTACCCAAAACTATAGGCTAATATAATATGGCGATCATTTGATTTAACTTAATGTATTTATCTGCTTAGAAAATTGTCTTGGGTTGAGGATGACACTTGACTTAGCCAAGTTCCTCAGAGGCAAACCCTTCTGGCCTTTGTTCAGTCACAGTTATTCAGTCAAATATCATTACAATAATTCCTACAATGTGACTTTGATAAATAAAACCTCTTCTTGGTTGTGTATAAGCCTATTGCATTGAATCTAAGTGACGATAATAAATTATAACTGCTTAATAATGCCATTGGAGCCACTCTAAAGCAGGGAAACAGGTAAGTGAAATGGTGGATGTTGCTAACGAAATCATCAACTCAAGCCCAGAGTCCCACATGCAGAATACAATCAATGCCGCAATTTCTACCTAATTCCTGATATAAATGACATTAACATAGTCTTCCAGAACATCCAGAGTCTAAACAATAAATTACTTAATATTGATGTTTTCCTAAACTCAAATAATAATGTCCAGGTCTACTGCATGGCAGAACATTGGCTCAAAAATGCCTACTCACCTGGCTGTACTATCTGAATTCTTACTTAAAGCCTGTGGTGAATACATAATAAAACCCTTTACAGACATATGTAATTCATCAATTCTTAATGGGCAATTTCCTGATAAATTAAAAATCGCTAAGATTGTTCCAATATATAAAAGTGAAGATCCCCTAAATATGAATAATTACAGACCAATAGCCATCCAATCTGGTTTCTCTAAAATACTTGAAACGGTTATTTATAATAGACTGGAACTTTTCTTAGCTAAATATGTCCTCTCTAACAAGCAGCATGGTTTTCGAAAAGGTAAATCTACAACAGATGCTCTATTTAATTTTCTAGAACTTGTAAGTTACTCACTGGCCTCGATAAAAATGAGCATACAATAGGTTTATTTATGGACCTTACAAAAGCGTTTGACTTAGTTGACCACAACATTTTGTTACACAAGCTGTATAACGCCGGAGTTTGGGGAATATGTAATGAATTATTCAAATCAAACTTATCAAATAGAAAACAAGTAGTAGAAATATTTGATAATAAGGTGTCCAGCAATAGAATTTATTTGAGCCCTAAATTTACCACCCATGGAGTCCCACAAGGTTCTAATCTTGGTCCTCTATTGTTCCTACTCTATATTAATGATTTGCCTCTAAATGTTACCAGTGCTCATACAATTATTTTTGCAGATGGCACAAGTCTTGTATTTAAAGGTCAAAATGTTATTGAGCTTGAAACATCTATTAGCCAGTCCACTGATAAAATTATGCACTGGCTAGCCAGAAATAATTTAGTTCTCAATGCGAAAAAAACAGTCAGTATTTCTTTTGTTATCAGTAAGGGCACATCTCCAAACATTCCTCCCAAAATAATGCTTGACAACCAAGAAATTCATTATAGTTCGCACACTAGGTTCCTAGGAATAACCGTTGACAGACACTTAAACTGGAAAATCCAAATACAGAATACTATTACTAAATTAAATAGTAATAATAGTAATGTCCTTTCGACTCTAAAAAAATCTATAACATTCATACACTAAAATCTGTCTACTTTGCTTATGTACAAAGCATTTTAACACAAGGCATTGTTGTCTGGGGCTCCTCAAGTGACTTAAACAGGTTATTCATAGTACAAAAGAAAATTATTCGCACAATTCTAAATTTAAAAAGGGATACTCATTGCAGACCATATTTTCAGCAACTACTTATTTTAACAGTCCCATGCATATACATCCTTGAGACTGTTTGTTATATTCATAAGAATATCCACCTGTTTACTTCACTGTAAACAATGAAATTCATCAGTAGGCCTACTCAACTAGAACAAAGGATAAATTACACTTGAACAGCATTAGAACTACTACAATACACTCAACCATACTCCATAAGGGAATTATTTCTTATAACCTCATTACAAACATAGTTAGTAGCAAGTTACCTCACTTGTTGTACAAAAGAGATGTCAAACATTTTCTTACATATAACAGCTTTTATAGTACTGATGAATACATTGAATATTTTAAAGGGCAAATCTAAGTATGTTGACATTTATAATTTACAACTTTACTTTTATATTTCATTTGCATTTAGGGTATTTACATTTATAGCTCTTAACTTCAATTTCATGTTTCATCATTATTTATGTTATTGTATTATTTTTATGTATTTGTACTTGTATGTGTATGACGTTTCCTATGTCACTGTACCGTGTAAATTGTATGACTTGAAGGAATAAATGAAATATACTAACCTGGGCAATAAACATCACCAGCTCATCTAGTCTTTTGTTAAACTGCTCAGGATGCAATTGAAATAGTTCCAGCAATGAATGATAATGACGAAACTGTTGCATGAACTGTCAAAAGAAACCACAAAACGTAACATTAACGTAACTTTTAAAGCATTAAACTCATAAATTAAAATAAAGGAATATAAGATCTTTTGCAGTTTAAAATTGGTTCTTCACTTCTACGTATGACCTTCTACAGTAACAACAGCGATAAGTAAATGAAATCCATGGAAAGTCTTAAGAAATATTAAATTCATTACTCTAATCACAAACAGCTGGTGATTTTCTGAGGGGAGAAAGAGAAATAGCATTAACTACAATTTTAGAAAACTGTCCTTGGTAATTTAAGTAACTAAATAACCTTGAACCTTGTACAATAGCTCAGAAATGACCAAGAACCACCAATTCTTGTTCTTAATTTAACCATCCAGCTGAGCAATGCCTTTCACTTAGTTTAAGAATAGACCATTAGCTCATCTTTTGTATGAAGCAAGCAACATTTTAAAACTGGGCAAGTTGGCCAGACAGACTTGCGTTACAGACTTGCGTTCAGGTAGGTCATATGTTTATATTAATGATGGGAGTTCTCAAGACACCAAGAATTGTATTTAAAAAAATTGAATGATTTAATGCTATGAAGTGAGAAGATCTTGAATACTACTCATGTCAGTCATATCACTTTGGTTAACCTCGTTAACATGGTATAAGCTTTGTAGGCAAGAAAGGCATACATATAGCCTATAGGAATACACAGCTCTATGCATACAGGGCAGTTCAGCATTGCCAAATCTACTATTTTTAAGAGACCATCGCATGACAGACGAAATAGCGTTATTATCTTATGGATCTTCACTCTATGAAAGCTTGTAGTAGAATGCCATAAAAGCAATATCTGACAGCAGTGAAATTAACTCCTACTGTATGGGTGAGTCACACTCATTGCAGGAACCAATAGTGATCTTGTAACACGCACAAAGAAAATTGCCGAGCTGTACATTCAAATGACGATTTGAGATATCACTCCAGTAGTCTTTAGTCGTTCTCCACACCGACTGGAGTTCTCATATCTCGCATCGTGAGTTCTTGGATCTTTGCGTTCATCCGAGAACTTTTTCATTCGAATGATCACTCACTTCTTTATATTACTTAATAACAGATTTCTCAATTCTGCCAATCACTAGTTTATATCCTATGCTAGCCAATCTGAGTGAGTTTTAAGGACTTTTCTTCCTCATATAAGTATAGCCATCTCGCTATCCTCATCCCAAGCAGTGGAGTCTTTGAAGTGTTGTTTCTTAAACGGAAAAAGGACACAATCGTTAAGAGTCGCATGTTGAAGTGTATTAAAAATGTTGTCATGTGTCAGCCAGAAACAAGAAGAAAAAGAATGCTGAAATTTTGTATTACTATCACTACATTTTTATTGCACTGACTTGGCAAGAGTCTACCACTTGTTTGGATTTGATAGTGGAAACTACTGTTCATCCTCAATAAACAAAAGGAAATGCCAACATTTGTTGTGGTGAGTGGGGACGAGGAAAAGGAATGACCTAATATGTTTTCAATGTCTAAACAACTCTACATATGTAGAAAGCTTTACAGTTTACTGTGCACCATTTTAAATTGAGTTCTTCAAAGGCTATTCAACCTATCAACCTATTCATTCAACCTATCGAAGGAAGCTAAGTCAAGTATTGATGTGTTGTGATTTAATTTATATCTAGGCTATAATCTCTTGAAGATCTTTGAATTTGGGTTATGTGCTAGAAGACTGCAACTGACATGACAAACAGGATGGAAATTCTCTAGAACCATTATTTAATGCAGCATGCAAGAAGAGGTCGATACAAGCAATGTAGCCTATATCAAAACAAAGGAAATGGTCTGGAGAGAAAACAAAGGAATCTGGTATTTCTTTCTTTCTCTCTAAATAAATAAAGACCACTCGAAAAAGCATTAAGTAAATAAGGGTTTAATCTTCACTGTATTCAATTATTGATTTTGTTCACTCAGGGCATGTTATCAGGTGCTATCATTCTCATTTCTGTTTGCACCACAAACATATAACTTACAATCTTCTTTCGGTTGGAGAAATTTTTTTAGTTTTTGTTAGAGCCAATAAAAAGACCATACTGGAAAAACCAGAGAATCTGCTAGGCTGTGGCTTGGTCACAAGACTGATTACAAGCATACCATCAAAACTACGTCCCAGTTTCCATGGGTGGAAGAAAAGGAGATGACAAAACTAAACTGATGGCGTTCTGAAGAGGAGGTGTACTATCTAAAGACTGCATCATAAGGTACAATGGGCAGATGCTGGGAGTCACCTTACAGACGACTGGCACAGCATTCAGGATTCATGTGAAAGACAAGGTGGAAGTAGCCATCAGAAGCTTTAGCGACATCAGGGATATGAGCAGATCATCAGTCAAGACTGCACTGAAGCTCTTCGAAATGAAAGTTCTGAGCCCCGAGCACATCTGGGACAAGCTCACGAAGAAACAACAGCTGGAGATAGAAAAACTCAAGCCAAGATACCTGAAGAGAATATTATGTCTGTCACGGTACTCTGTCAAGGATAGCAAATGCTATGGCCAAGGGAACTTTTCTCATCAATAACCTACATTGCAGATACCGGTGTCTACTTCCATGGATACCAACAGTAGAAGAATCCCTGGCAAAAGATAGATTTAGGTCATGCACCAGCCAAGCCATGCCCACCAACTGCTTCTAAGTCTTGCGTGCTTCAAGGAAGCCATGATTGTACCCTTCATCATATACGCATAAAAATACACAAAATCGCAGTGTTAAGAAAATGACCCTTGCACCATATCAAAAGTACACAAAGTAAAATAAAATATTCCGAAAGTGACCCTTGGACCAAACCGGTTATTTCTCATGTAGGCTACTATAATGCTCTCTAAACTTAAATAGATAAATTCTCCCTTCACTGCTCAGCAATCGCTCTTGGTGTAGTGGTTAAGGCTACTGGTTAGTCACGAGATCGAATCCCGGTCGTTCAAAATTTACTGTTAGTAATAGGTCCCAAATAGGTAGGTAGGACAAGGAGAAAGTGAGAGAAAGGGAGGAAGAGAGATGAAAAGGAAGACAAAAAGGGAATAAAGGAAAAATAAATTTTTTCCAGTGCATTAGTAGCAACAGCATCTAATCGCTCGTGGTGTAGTGGTTAAGGCTACTGGTTACGGTGCTAGTGGTCACGAGATTGAATCCTGGTCGTTCAAAAATTTACTGTTAGGAATAGGTCCCAAATAGGTAGGTAGGGCGAGGAGAAAGGGAGGAAGAGAGATGAAGAGGAAGATAAAAAGGGAATGAAGGAAAAATAAATTATTCCCAGTGCATTAGTAGCAACGGCATCTAAGAGGGGGCATATAAAGCCATAAACCACTCCTTCCCAGGCGGGTCCCATTAGAGAGTGGGAGGAGCCTAGTTCACAACCTAAAATTATTTTTTCCTGAATCCCTAAGAGACATGGACATTTTTTCATCACAGTGCAATAATGACAGATCAGTGGAAGGAAGCAGTTTAGAAGCTGCAACATGCAATGGCGAATTGGTACTTTATGCCGTGCACAGGCCCCCCCCCTTCCACTCACCACTCGCCTGGCCGGTCGCTTCCCCTATCTTCTCCTAGCCACTCGCTGGTCACTGCTCGACGCTGGACCCTTGCACCATACATAATATTTCACAATTATAAAAAAATATATATATTTCAAACTAAAAAAGACCCTTGCACCAAACATAATATTTCAAAGTTATAAAAACACCCTTGCAACAAAACACGATAAGAAAAAGACCCTTGCACCAACACTGCTCTTTTTATAAGTAACAAAATGTTTACAAATTATAAAAAGAGACTCTTGCGTTAAAACTCATCATATGTATGCCAGCTATCATACCAGTAACTAAAATAGGCTATACTAGAGCTTCCTTCACTGCTCAACGTTCACTCGTGACATAATGGTTAAGGCTACTAGCTATGAAGCTAGGGGTCCTGAGTTCGAATCCCGGTCGATCCAAAATTTACGGTTAGGAATAGGTCCCAAATAGGTAGGTAGGGTGAAGAGGAGATGAGAGGAAAAAAGGAAGGAGACTGGAAAGGAAGAGAAAAAGATAATATAGGGGTAACAAATTATTTAATTTTTTTCAGTTTCATCAAGTTACATGTAGATGGCGCTAACGTCGCCACTAGCAGTTCAAACGCCGCCGCTAGGGGAGGGAATGGGAGTGGGTGACTCGTGGCACAACATTCCTTTTTCCCCATGCAATTACAAGATTTGCAGCCCATTGCTTCCACTACAAGCTGTGCATGAACAAATACCAATATCACAATCCAAGGGAAGATTGTGTGTGTGAATGATGCACAGAGAAGAATATCATGCGAAGGTCTGCAGGAACAGAAGATCATCCCTGACTAGCTTTTGCTGAAGAGAAAACCTTGAATAATGGATGTTGACTTCGAGATTAACACAAGGAAAAAAACAGTAGGCCTACACAGAGTGTTCAGGGTAAGTTGGAACTTTTCCCCCTTCCACTCGGCCGCTTCCCTGCCTGGCTTCTACCTTTTTCCCCGCCTGGCCACTACACTGTCTTCTCCTAACCACCCGCTGGCCGCTGCCTGCAGCTCGCTGATATGTAGCCTATTACATGCAATTGAGATGTCACCATTTTCCATTGCACCAAACATAATATTTCACAACAAAGGGATTGAGAGTAGGAGTGGGGGACTCTGGTGAGACGTAATGTTCCAGCCCGATTCTACTCTTATTCCGTCAATAACTTCAAACAGATTAGAAGGAACTAATATGGGAGAATCTAATGACCAGTGACCGTGTAAGACTAGAAAGCATGAAAACAAGATTTCTGAAGAAATTCCTATTAGTTGGGACATACGCACCCTCCAGGATCATATATACCGGTATGAACTAGGCTTTCAAGGGAATCTTTCTTCAAAGAGGACCTGAGGCTGATACTACTACAGTGAGTCTCAGACAGATTGGTGCCGCTTGTCGCGCACCGTGTTTATCTTGTGATGACTCAACACTACCCGCGTCGCGGCCAGCTGTGTCCCCGCAGATAAGTCAACAGCCTGCAGTTGAGCATTGTTCTCGTGTTGTAAAGACGTGAAAGTGTTATTCTGTAGTTGTCACAACTAAAAGAAAACATTAGGATAGAGATAAACTCAATAATAACAGAAGAACAATTAATGCGTATTAATCGGAATTTCCTATCACGATGTCAAAAATGTGTGGATGTAGGAGGAGGACACTTCCAGCATCTCCTGTAATAAGGTAGGTGCCTATTTTCGTTATTTTCAAACTTATTTAATTTATTTTCATTGTCACGCACGGACAAGTCAGTCAACTGCCGGGCAGTTCCTTTGCCGCATACCGGGGATAGGAGCGTCATCTGGGGGGAACCCAACGCTCGGCGCGGCGGAACCAATCTGACTGAGACTCACTGTACTATCATCCACCAGTCCATACCACGCATGGTACAGACTAGTGCTATGATAGACTGGAAATGGGCAAAGACATGTCTGAACCAAGTGCAAATTGTTACCACATTCCCAACCCATGGCTTCAATCAGGTCTTTCAGAATAGAGGATTCAAAAGGAAATTTTACCACAGAAGAGGAACATATACTGCACTCAAGATATGGGAAGATTACCCCAGAATCTTTATGATTTGGAAAACCTACCACAACAATTAGAAATAAAAGATGACAAATGACCAATTATTTTAAAAGGTGAGGCATAAACTGGGGATATGTTGAATTTAATTTTAAGACGCGGTTAAGCTTTTATGTTGTGAGCCATTAAGTTCTTAAATGTACTCTACCTCATCTTTGTAGGAATATGGATCTCGCTTTATCAAATTCTGCAGTTGTGGTAAATTGTCTGGAAGCTGGTTGTTATGACGAACCATTTTTGGGCGAATATACAGTTGCAACTTTATCTATGAATGTATCATGTCCACGTGCAGCTGACGATCTCAGTCCAATTGTTTGGACAAAACATAACCTATACAAATTTATCACTTGGCACATGCACGACCTCCCCGCATGCAGGCTTTAAACAGACTTCCAATAAAAATCCCGCACTCCGTATTGAAGTTTCCCTCTACAAAAACTTGCCTCAAGATTGCATGGTTTAGATATGCTGAAAATGACGATAGTGAAACATAAGCATAGAAAATGAATCGCATTTAGTAATCGCGTATTATCTATTTTTATTAAAATAGAAACCAGAAACTGACATGAATAAAATTTCCCGAAAACAGCTTCTTTTTGTTGTTGCCCTTGACTCCCTCACACCCTGACAATATGGCGCTTGATTGACAGTCGGCTAGAGCAAGTGCAAACATTATATCACAATGTTTTTGCTCTCCAGCACAAGACTGAGTAGGAAAAATGTTACACAAATTCCTTTAAGAACGATGAGGTATATATCTTTAGCAGTGAAAGGGAAGACTTCGGTTTTAGAATGTCTTAACCGTAAAATTGTTAGGGTATCAGGAAACGAAGCATCAAGTTTTCTGCAAGGACTTATTACAAATGACATGAGACATTTAGAAGAAGGCGCTCGTAGTATGTATGCAATGTTTTTAAATACTAAAGGTCGAGTCTTGTATGAAACTATTATATATGGAACGAAAGATAAAGACACATTTTTGGTAGAATGTGATGATTTAGCAATAGCGAACTTGGAAAAACATTTAAAAATGTTTCGTGTAAGAAAGAAAATTCTGATAGAAACCATAGAAGATCTAAAGGTGTGGGTAGTGTTTGACCCTGAAGTAGCAGCTAATAGAGACTGTGTTGAAGCAGAGACTATCAGTAAATCTGCATTCCAAGAAAATATTGGAAATGGTGCAGTTCTGAAGTGTCTCACAGAAAGGAGCGATATAATTGCTTGTCCTGATCCCAGGTTGTCAATCTTAGGAGTACGAATTTTAGCTCCTTCTTCTGAGGATATCACATTGCAGTCTGGTGAAGCTCCACAGCAAGAGATAAATTATCGACAGTATAGGTACCAGCTTGGTATTGGTGAAGGTGTAACTGACCATCCTCCTGGAAATTGTTTTCCTCTAGAAGCTAATTGTGATTATCTGCATGGTATTAGTTTTCATAAAGGTTGTTATATTGGACAAGAACTTACAGCAAGGACACATCATACCGGTGTAGTACGTAAACGCCTCATGCCTCTTACCTTTGAATCAACACCAACTGAACTAAAATTAGATACTCCGATACAGCTGCCAAGTGGCTGTAATAAAGTTTCATTGGGAAAGCTTAGGGGAATTGAGAAAAATGTAGGACTTGCTCTTCTAAGAGTTTCAGAAGCCCTGGGAGGAACAAAACTGAAAATAGCAGACTTACTAGCAGAAACGGTGAAACCATTTTGGTGGCCACAGGAATTACCTAAAGAGAGGATTCTTGCAGACAAAGCTTGAGTTTTTTACCTACCAGTAATTTGCTTTTATATTACTAATATGGTAATACATACATACAAGTAGGCATTTCCTTACTGTGATAAAATACTTTAGATGCTTTGAGTTGCTAGTCATTTATGTTATATAGTCATCGCTACGGCAGAAGTCACTAACTACATTAATCAAATTACAGTAAATCTGTTTTCAATGTTATTCAAGCTTTAGTGTCCGGACAGTTAAAGGCAGAAATTTTAAGGTTTCATATATTCAAAACTAAACATTCTATTTGACCTATGTAATTCTGACATACACAATATTAAAATACTTTGAATCATGCACATGTTTTTTCTTCTTACCCTGCAGATGATCATATGAGGTGTCATTATTTACCAGTGCTTTAAAGCAGTACCAATCAACCCCATTTTCATGTACTGAACACTAATCATTCGGAAGAAATCATATCTGATATTTAACAACTCATAAATAAAATTTATTAATGAATCCGTCATATTGAATTGAAATGAAGTTATGTGTAGATAATTAAGAATTACATTTTATCTACAGTATTTTTATTGCTGAATAGTGTACACAGCTCAATATTTTTATAGGAATGATGAGATTTCAGTATCTGAACTTGAATGTTATTTAAGTTGTTTATTAAGTGGCAGTATGGTACTTTATGAGATTGTGTGGGGGACGAAAAAAATGTCTGTCTGTCCATGTGTCTGTACGCACCATAACTCAAATACGCTTTTTCGGATTTTCATGAAACTTGGAAAACACATTTATAATGTCCATGGGAAGAACCCTATTGATATTGAACCAAATCGGTTCACCGGTATTGGAGTAATGCCCAATTTAGTGCCTATTTTAATAGATTATATTAGAAAGGCACCATAGCTCAAATACGCTGTATCGGATTTCCATGAAACTTGGTATATGCATTTATGACGCCCATGACGAGTACCCTATTGAATTTGAACCTAATCTGCTGACCAGTACCGGAGTAAAACCCAATTTAGTGTCTATTTTAAAGGCGCAATAATTCAAATACGCTTTATCGGATTTTTATGAAACTTCGTATACACATTTATAATGTCCATGGGAAGACGTCTATTGATATTCGACCAAGTCGGTTGGCCAGTACCGGAATATTGCCCAATTTAGTGCCTTTTATGTTAACATATAAAAAGTCGCGATAACTCAGATATGCTTTATTGGATTTTCCTGAAACTTTGTATACCTAGGTATTTATAATGTACATGGGAATTTGTCTACTGATATTGGACCAAATCGGTAGACCAGTACCGGAGTAAAATCCAATTTAGTGTCTATTTTAAAGACGCGGTAACTCAAATACGCTTTACTGGATTTTTATGAAACTTGGTATACACATTTATAATGTCCATGGGAAGACGTCTATTGATATTGGATAAAATCGGTTAACCTGTTTCGGAGTAATGCTCAATTTAGTGCCTATTTTATGGTAATATACGTATTCGAAAGAATTTATGAAATGCACATTAGCTATCATGACAACATAGCCTATTGTTTTACTGTGATCTTATAAGGCTTAGGCTTATAACTGTATAAATACAGTTAGCTATGACAAATAACACTATTGCTTTACATGCGCTTATCCAACTAGAACGTTAAACTGACCCAGGTGGCCGAGATGGTAACGTGTTGGCCTCACATTCTGGAGTTCCATGGTTCAAATCCCGAAACCGGCCAATTTGACTTCTTTTTTGTATTCTGCATATCATAACTGATTAAACAAAAACATACTGGCACTTTGTTACATCAGTTTACCTGATTTTATTGTATATGTGAAGCAATAAAATTGGCATTATTCATTGTTTTAGTCTGACTCAGTCATTTATTTGGTATTGTAGGAGCACACTGGAGGCTAGTGTACCTCTTTCCATACATATTTTGTAGATTTCAAGCACTCTGAATTCTGATGTGATTGAAGGAAACACAAAGTGACAGCTACAAGTATGAAGAACAAGAATTCATTCCAAAGCAAACTCAACAGAAATAAATTATCTGAATTGATTGATGAGAAACTCTCCCTGATTTCATTAGAACATCACAACAAATATGTTGGTAATTGTGAAAAGCAAAAATGAAGGCTTATAGGCTAGGATAAAGCTAAACTATTCTTGTGGCCCTACAGTCCAAGAAGGAACAGAGAACCAACCATACAACTGCTGCATCATCTACATTTGTATTTTAACTTCATTGGTAGATGGAAGACTTAAGGAGCATAAATTATTGTTTTCATCACTAAATTGCAACTTCTTTATCACCTCTCCTCATAAGTCTGAGTGTATCTTCTTCCAGACCTCTCTGCTTCAGAAATATCCGAGGAGATACTGGGGATTGAACTTTGGCATCTAGATCTTTACCATTAGACTATGGGCATTAAAAGTGTGGGACTATCGAGAATATGTATGTATGTATGTTTATTCATCCTTTGATCTTTTTACATGATATAGGACAGGTAATAAGCTTTATAGGAAGTATGTATGGTATATGCCATGGCAGAGTTGGTAGCACTCTAAACCAAAAGGTAATAGGTATGATCTATGGTGACATTTTGATGAAATTTTTAAATTGGCTCAATCCTTCTGGTGGAAATATGGCCCTGGGGGTGTCTCAGCTCTTAATAAGTGAGTACCACGTGCAATCCTGGTCAGTATGGGACTGACAACCATATCACCTTCATGTGCCAATTGTCTTAATTGACTGAGACCACCAATCTCCAGAAACCCTAAGTTTGCTTTACAAAGTATATGGTGAAAATGATAAGCCATTGTTGGTTATAAATATACATTCTTACTTACCCTTTATTCTATGACGCTCGCAAGTTTAAGCTCAGTAGATTATCAGGAAGGCTTATTCTTGAGCATAGATCATCCAAGAAGGACTTTACACTATTGATTCCATGTCTCAAATTTGATGTTCAATGAAATCTTTAGTCTGAAATAAGAAAATAAGAATTAGTTCATTACCAGATCATTGAAGTACCAACCAGGCCAGCCTCCTATCATGGTATTCTTAGTTCTGTGAAACACTCATTAAAATATACAAGACTGGCAAGGGTCAGTAGTTTTTGTCATTGAAATCAAGTCATACAGGATAATAAGGGTGTAAATGTTTACCACATATTTGCTATAATTAGAAGCAGTATAATGAACCAAATCTAACGAAAACTGTTTCCGCTCACATTTGATCCCCAGCACCACCCTGGATTTTTATGAGGTAGGGAGGTTTGGAAAGGGGTGCACTCAACCTCGTGATACAAACTGAGAGCTACTTGATTGAGGTGTAGTAGCTCCAGTCACGGAAACCATCATTAATGGCTGTGGATGTCTGCATGCTGACCACATGCTTCTCAATCTGCCTATGTTAGATGACACAATGGTCGGATGGTAGCCCTAGTCCTACTAGGGATGTAGCACCATGGAGGTTTTTTTTAAACCAGGATTTTTAGGTTTGTTAGTACACCTAAAATTACATGTGCTCTTGCTAGATAAGAAAAGATAAGAAGAATAGGGATGCAATGTGAAGCACACAGCACACATTGTGAAAATTATTTAAACCTTCAGGTGTTTTGTACTATGTACTGCATAAAATTATTAAAACAAATATTTGGTAGTAAAATACATTATCCATTTATGGAAAAAATATAAAGCACAGATAAAAAACAAATCAGATGATGGACGAACTATATTTCTATTGCTACAGAGTGACTTCTTTTTGTTTTAAAAACGCATCACAGTTTATCAAGGAGAACATGCAATTAGTCACAATGGGCTACAAGCTCTGTTCACCAATGTGCAATTTGCTGAATGGTACCCCAAGAAGTATAATTAAAAATGCCTGTTAATCACAGTGTTTTGAAACAATTAGTGGAGTCAACTGAATCATACTAATTCATATAAGATGTCTCGAATGAACTGCCGTATTTTTCAGAATAAAATATGCAATTAAAATTATTGTAACTCCATGTCTGCTTTAAGTAGGACACATGTTATGACAAACTTCTTTCATTTCCTGGAGGTACCTACAAACTTGCGAATTATCCTGTATACTAGAACTACCTATTTAAAACGAAATGTGCTAAATACCCTGCCCCACAAAGTAAGTATGTTTGTATTTGGGAAGCCTAGTTCCAATCCCTGCTGCTGACCAATCTTATCAAGGTTTTTCTTGATTCTTCTTAATATAATTTATTTCCATTAAATCAAACTGGATAACAATCACTCCAGATCCTCCCTAATGATTTCATCACCTCCTAATCATTAAATTAATCAGTTCTTTATTCTTCATAAAAAAAAAAATCACTACAGTAGGCTACATAATGTTCTGGGAATATTATTTTCTGGATGGGTATGTGCTCTAAGTATTATGGAGTACTCAATGCTGCTTTAAAGCTTGCTTGCTGGGATTGTGGATTGTTGGCTTTTCTTAGTTGTGGTCATTCACATAATTCTTGTCTCACAGAGGTGTACTTGTCCACATTGAACTTTACTTGATAGGGGTCATATGACATCTGCTTATGATCTCTCTGATTTATCTAAATACTTCACACGAAAATATTTTATTTGGTGCACCCCACAGCTATGTTTTTGTTGCAGGGTCAACTCTGTAATGTTTCTGTCAGTCCTAAAGTGTACTTTGCCTAAAACTCTGAGTCTGATGACTCTTTGTTAATTACTATGATTATGCTATCTGGAATTTAATCTCCTTTAATTAGTTTATTCAAGTCAGTTATCTGAATGCACAATATAGGTTACTGCCTTGGTTTTGACCTTCCAGTCATCATTATGAAGGAATCCAAGGCCAGAAAGATAACTTGTCTTTTTCAGATCATCTTATTCATCAACACATTCTATAACAAGTAACTGGTACTGCAGACTTTTTTTACAAAATTATTGGTAAGTTCATTTATTATTAATTAAATACTGCATATAATAAACCACAGGAAGGAATGAGCCCAATAGCAGTAAGCGGAATTAAGCAAGATTAAGTTCAACTATAGATTTGAAAGACCATTTCCTCTATTATTGTGTAATGTAATGAGTGAGTAGTTGTAAAGTTCATTCTGGGGCACATGTCACTTATCAATTTTAAATGCTACCATCTGCTAGTTTCTGGAGGTTCTTTTTCTGTCTTGCTTTTTTAACTAGCTCTGGACATACATCTCACACTTGGGTTTTTCCTTCAGAATGAACTGAGTTGTTGCTCCCAGGAAGTGAACACAGAAATCTTCTTCAGTGCATGACACAATACTTGTGACAATATCTCAATATCTGAACATTATAGTGCCCAATAAGAGTTTAATAGAACTAATTTTTTGTGGCTTTACTGTTTTCATAAAGCACGATATACAATAACCCTCCATCAATTACAACATGAATTTGTAATGTGTCAGTAGCATTGTTGTAAAATTTCGTGCTTATAGATTTTACCAAAAAATATGGTCCCTATATGACCATACGAAATACGAAAATTATCGTTTTAGTATGATTTACAATAACTGATACATTTGGGATGAATAAATTGAGTTTTCAGAAAATATAATCATTATGCTTCAAACAAGAAATAAGTTTGGAAAAATATTATATATTTATTTCCAAAAAATGGAACAGGTCTAAATAATAAATTATTGTGAGTTAATTTTGGTTTTATATTGTGATATGGCTGAAATTTCCGATTTGTTAGCATGAAGAGTTCAGTTTTTGTACAATCTTCAGTTATTGGATAGTGATTAGTCTAGGGTGTCCATTCGTCCTGCTTTTACCAGGACAATCCATTTTTTTTTAAACTTTTATTACTGGGTGCACCCCACAGCTATGTTTATGTTGCAGGATTAACTCTGTAATGTTTTTGTCAGTCCTAAAGTGTATGCTCAAAAGTCAAGCTTTCTTTGTGATTCTGCTTGGCCAGTGTATTTTAAATTATATTAATGAAAGTTGCAACAATGAAGGCCTTGCTTATTGTGAAAACATACTAGAATGGGGTATCATGTGCTTTCTTTTATGATAAAATATCATAAGAAAATGCAGTTCTTGATAAAATACATAAAAGTTTAAAGTACAGTGGCAGTGGGGCATCTACTTGTGCAGTATAAATTATCTATAATATCCTGCAGAATAAATTTAAGAATCATTTAAGTCATTTGGGATAATTTGTATGTACGAGACAAAGGTGAATTTTAAATGTTCACTTAATTTTGTGCATGAAATTTTTGTCCCCTCTTTTTCTTACTTGTCCCAGATTTTTCCCAAAAATGTTCAAAATATTAAATGGACACCCTACCCTAATCTGGATCAATGGCCCACATGCAGGTTCTGAATTGCTGCAATAATAAAGCGAAGTCAATTAAGTAAAAGGAAAATGACAGTTCTCATACAACAACAGATATGATTCATGTTCCTTGGAGAGTACGAAACAAGAAAAAAATGCATTAATTTGGCTTGTGTTCAAGTTTGTTAACTCCGTCCTCATTCTGAAGAACATTTAGATAACAAGTTCTTTACAACAGAAATACTTGTGCTCATTTTTTCTTCCTTATTGATAATGTGAAACATTGCATATGTAGATTGTACTGATGCCATGCCTTCAGAATACATGTTCATATTTGTCTTTAATATAATCATGCTTTGGGATATTCTCCTCTGATACACATGTTTGTATTCCGGTAGTTGTCGTAAAGTAATTAGAACTGTACCTGGTTATATACCTATAATAAAAATGGATTACCAAAGTGTATGTTGCCGCATCACTTGAGAACGGCTCGACCGATTTGGCTGATTTCTTTTTTGTTGTGTTTGTAATTGTCAGGACAAGGTTTGTATGATAATTTTTTTTGGGAAAATCCACGGGAAAAGTCAGAAATGTGAAATGAGGCACAGTTAGAGAGATTTGCTGTCAATTGTTTACATAACGAAAGTGCTGTTTACGGTGTTCACATAGGGCTTTGGAATCTATATTATAATACTGGGCTTTAACAAATTCTGATACTATCGAAGTAATTAATACATTTGTGAAAATAATTCTTGAAGAATAAAATCATCGAAAATAAAGCAGTCAAATAACTTTCTCTACCCTCGACATGGAAAATATCAATTTCTCACTTCACATTTTGATGTAGAATAAGCGGTCGTATTGCAGGGACAACTTGTGTGTGCCAGTAAGTGTGTGCCATAGATTTTGATTTAGATCGGATGTCGGTAACAAATCCTGTCCACTGATACGTCACTCATAGCTGTAGGCTTTGTATTAGTTGAGAAATAGGCCTAGGGATGATTATCAGGGGCCCTAAGCATCTAAAAGAAGACAGAATGGGATGGAACATTTTCAGTCCTACGCACGCAGTATATTATGTCCCAGGTTTTTGGGAAGGAAAGTATGAAAGTGATATTGAATTTCCTTTTTACTTCAGCCCCGAAATGGTTGTATGGTAATATGAGAGTGAGAAATGCAATTTTCGGAATTTCTGTGAAGACAATACAATCTTATGTAACCGAAATTTCTTTTTCTTCTTATTTTCTCTCCTCCCAGGCATGGTGTGTAGAAGCAATGGAATGCAACATTCGACATCATCTATGAGCCATAAAAAACTATATCTAGCATTTTGTGAGGGAATAGTCTGAGTGTGATATGTCGCTCTTCCTCATTTCAAATTCAATACTTATTATATAAGGACCTAGGGTTTTAACATCGAAAGTCCTCCATAAGTTAATTTCATATTACAAAATACAAAACCCGGGCGACACTGGGCCTTTAAGCTAGTATACCTATAAAATTACTTACTTCCACATAATCAAACACATTCTTGGATTCATGAAGAAGCCATATATGCCCTTTCCAACAAAATAATCTGAAAGAACAAAAAATATATTATAAAACAGCAGAAAAAAGATGTGTAAGTCTATAAATAATACCAGTTATTAGAAGTCATTGACTAGAATTGGTGTGTGATAGATCTTATCAGTGTTTACACTTTTTTAGCAGCCTTGCTGTGAATCATAAGTGACAGCTTGTGGATACCATCTCCCTCTCCAAATTAACTTACTGTTTGTTGGTTATTTGAATCATCAAGTCCGAAACTTCTTTAAAGTGGCATATAGTATGATATTCTCATCATAATTAAGACAAAATAAATATCAGCAAAGACTTTGATAAAGGTATGGAAAAATGAGCAAACTGCAAAGTATATTTTAAAAATACAAAATACTTGCACACATAAGAGACTTGAAACTTTCTGATATCTTCTTAAGATTCCAGCCGGGTGAGAAGATTAAAGCACTTTGAGCTTTTGGCTACTGCTTGCTCTACATCCATCTTCTGGGAAGAAGTGAGCTAATTTGGAAAATGAAGGTCCTTTACCTGTGACCAAGCTGATGGACGGCAGCCAATCAGAAGGGAAGAAACCAACAAAATTAAACCAACTTCCATCACAACCATTGGAGATCGTTGATTCACCGCAAGGTATGTTCGCTCCTGACTGGCTGCCCTCCATCAAGTCTGTCAACTCTGATCTCCATTTTCCAACCCAGCTCACTTTTTTTCCAGAAGATGACTGCAGAAGCAGCAGCCGAAAGCTGTAACTTTCCCACCCGGCTGGAATCCTGGGAACCTATCATTCATCTTCACACGTTTTTCTAATTACTTTGTTTTTGTGTTAAATTGTTCAAACTCAAGTTTTCCTTCTGTGATGTCATATTTCCATCTTCATTTTAACATAACAGTTTTTTTTTCAAAAGTAAATCAATATAATGGTTTTACCTCTATAGGACCAACAAATGAAAACAGACCGCAATTGTACTATTTATATTAACATTAAATTAAAACATATATTCATAGCGCTATGATAAACTTTCTGGATGGCCATTTCACGGTGGTGTTTCCACATCTTCAGCAGGGTGTCAGGATCAGGTGTTGGTGAGGGTGGTGGGGGTGTAGGGATTGGGTTTGATTGTCTTTGTGTATTATTGACCAAATAATGTGTGGGATTGGAAGTTGAGTTGGTTGTTTAAACCAGTGTTGGGTGTGATTTTGTGTTCATATACAGTCAAACCTCCTTTTAACGATATTTGTGGACCTTGGCAAATGACATTGTTATATGAGGGTTATTGTTATATCGAGAGAAATCTTAATAAAACTACATGCAAAACAAAAAACTACTTACACAGCCTAATGGATGATTTTATTTAACATATACAGTAACAAATACAACACTTTCCTCAATTTCTCTTCTCTGTTTAAGAAATGTAGCCAACGTAGATTGTGAAAGTTCGTACTTTTCGAGACTTATTGATTTTCCCATAGCTATTTTTCGCCTGTTCACTGAAAAATAACTTAAGACTGGTTAGCTGTTTAACATTGCCTAGCATACGTCGCAGTATGTTCAATCACACGGGGGTGGAAAGAGGGAAGAAAGAGAGAAAAAGAGAGAGGGAAGAAAGAAGAAATACAGATCAATCACATTGGTCTGTGACCTTGTACTCCACCCTCTACTGAGAATAAAATTTCTCTTGCAGTGTTTCTAAAGGGCTGGGAAGGACACTAATCTGCTATCGCCAACAGGGCTAAGTTGCTGGTCTAGAGTGGCCATTTCACTTCAAAATAGGATCGTTATAAAAAGGTGTTCATGAAATACCTTAATCGCTATAATTAGGGGCAAGTAACGTTATTAAGATAGGAAATTTTCCGGGACCATAGAAAAATATAAATATAAATATAAAATATATGGAGATTTGACTGTATTTCAAATTGTTCTACTCTGTGCAATAAGTAATATATCCATGCCTGAATGTATGTCTTCATAATAAATTATGGTCTGTGTTCTACAAAATTTGATTTATACTGTGCTTGGTGAATTGCTGTTATGTGTTCCTTCTACCGTATCTGGTTTGAAATGACCTGCCTGTTTGGCCTATATTTACTTCATTAAAACATTCCAAGCTCAGAAAACCTCAAGTCTTATATCACCACCTCTATGGGGAGGAAGTAAAAGTAAAGTGATCCCTATACAGGCCATGGAGGCCCAGAGGGTCCCAGGAGGTTGAGGCTCCCAGATTTTGGACATTCGGCACATGAAGGTGGTAAGGTTGTCAGCCTTACGCACCGGCCGCCTTTACCCCCAGGATTGCTCCTGGTACTCATTTCTGTTGGAGGCTGAGTCGACCCCAAGGCCATAGTGCCACCAGAAGGATTAGGCCAATTGAAAAATCTCAATGACCTCATCGGGAATCGAATCCATGACCTTCCGGTTTGTAGTGCAGCACCTCAACCACTACGCTACGGCGTACCCCATGGGGAGGAAGTGTATTGCAGAATTATGTCAACTAGAGAAACTGTGGATAAAGAAGGCTAAGTTAATCAAAACTTCTTAGCCTTTCTATGGAGGTGCTGAGACAACAACATTGCATCTAGATTTACCAGTTATGATACCCGATTAATACACGAGTCTGGGCGACTCTGCCTGAGTTGGGTAATTATGTGTATCAGCATGTTGTTCGCTGGACACTTCATTATTCCCTGAAGATGGAAAAAGCATAGTCCTGTGAAAAGTCGAAGTGTTTTAAACTTCTTACCTGGCAAACAGTCCAAGGACATTGTATTCAGACTATATGCCAGGGAAATCTGAAGCCTTAGAGCTAAAATATAGTCTTCTAAATTGAGGCAATTTTTTATTCAAAATTTTGTATAGAATACTTGTATCATACTTCAGTAATTTATCATGTAACCTATTTATCAAAAGCAGTAGGATATTATGTTTTTTAACAAAGTAATAAAACTTTTCTTAATGTTCAACTCTTTCTTTACAAGCTGAATTGAAATGGTTTCATCACAATTATTCTTAAGTTCAAACATTGTTTGCAAAAAAAAAATCAGGATTTTTAATTATACAAATCCATCACAAAATGATTTTAATTAATTCAAATGAAATGCATGCGTCTGTGTAAAATAATTGATTGTATGTGTTATTTAAAAACAAAATATTTTTAAATTATTTTTACCATTGCGAATCAGATTATGGCAACAGTGAGATCTCTTTGGGCGTCAAGAAGAATTCTCGTGAGTTTGTTTAATGGAAGAATGTCATCAATAGAATATAGCACTCATCATCCAGGAGATATACAAGATATGGTAGGTATCCTGTGTATTAAAGTACACATATTATTCTAATCCCACATAGACTGAATAGCCCCAAGTATATAGAGGTACACTACGGATCTATAACCAACTAGCTAACTAACCGTTTAACTACACTACCGGTAACTAAATTGTAAATTCACTCACTGGAACCAAGAGTGAAACTCAGTTTAATCTTGCATCACAAAATCTCACTATCTTTCCTAATCCCCTGCTTCTTGTTTATAAACATTTATGAAGGACATCTAAAAGTAAGTTTACAAGGGAAGTCCATTCAGGGATGAAGCACCACGGAGTTTAGTTTGAATATTAAATCATAATTTTTTTAATTAAAAATGGTACAAAATTGACTTTTTTATTAAACCAACGGGATGGGAAAAAATATAAAAATAATAATAATAATAATAATAATAATAATAATGGTATGCCATCTGTCCCATTCAAAACGTCAAGTTATTTGGTTATTGTATGAAGTTATTAAAAGCTCTGCAAAAACCAAAGTAACTGAAAGGTCTTTATTTAAAAACAAAGAATGAAGAAAAACAAATGTCTTGGTGTATTTTGAGATTCCAATAGATGAAAACCTCATCTCTAAGTTGATACACACAGCAGCGACATCTACAAGATCCCGGCAAACTTGTCAGTGATTTCAGCTGAAGATGCAAGCAAGTTAACTGTGAAACGTGTTCTTTGCCACTGAAAATTGGTAATAGTGAAGTTAAGTGGTAATCTTATTTAGTGTTAATATTTCATTACTTCATTGTGTTTCCAATCTATAATATTTTCAAAGTTGAATTTTACTTTATAAACTAGTAAAATTATAACAGAATGAATCAGCACATCAAACAGTTTCTTATACTCTTTGTGTTAGAACAGGATGTGAAGTATATATTGTTAGGCAGTTTAATTTTACAGCACTAGGGGTTTCTTTCTACAGATGTATGTAATCAGAGTTTTTTTTTTTTTTAAGTTACATTTATACTGTCAAAAAGTTGAAACTTGGGTCAAGTTTAATGTGTGTTTTGAGCTTCTATCCAAGGTCAATTCAGTCACTGCAATTGCAGATTCATCACAGTGTTCTTACATAAGATTGTCTCAAAATGATGTTTGGCTCTCGGTTTAAATATTATTTTAAAAATTAAGATTAAAAAAAAATTATTTGAACCATAAATGTGGAGAAAAAACTAGATATTCTGTAACATTCCAGTAAAATTGTACATCTGGCAATCCTAGGTGCACTTCGCAGAAAAGGATTAAAATATTATTTGATCAAAATGTATAATGAATTACCACAAGAACAAAAGAATATCATAAATTATAACAAATTTAAATTACAAATAAAACTTTTTTTAAATTCAAAGATTAATTAAGTTCTTTGATATAGTAATATAACATAGTAATAAATAGACACTAAAGAGTAATAAATATAGTAATAAAAAGTAAATATATATATAAATTAATAGTAATAAAGTAAAAAAAAATAGTCACTATATATCTATCTTTGTAGGATATTTCCCTTATGTAACTCTTGTATATAATGTACCTCTTGTATTTGCAATTTATGTACAATTGAATGTCATTTTGTATGTATTGAATGTCATTTTGTATATTATTGAGTGTCATTTTGTATATAGCCCCTTAAGGTGAGCTTTGCTCGTTGGGGTTTAAGTATTACAATAAATATATAAACTAGTAAAGGCATTAAATTTGTGCTTGTGTGCAGCAGGTGCAGGAGCAGATTAAGCATAATCTGGAAGCGGGACAAATGACAGAACTGATTCGAGACTTTCTTCACCCTGGGGATTTCTACAAAGAAATTAAAAATAATGGTATAAATTTCTTTTGTGGAGTTCCAGATTCACTGCTTAAAGGTAGAATTATTTTGCTTATAAGAAAAATAATGCTAGGAATATTAAAATCAGTGTCTTTATTATAATAATACATATTGTTTATTTGTTTTAACAGATTTCTGCTCATATGTAGCAACTCATGAAAAAGCAAATCATATCATAACTGCAAATGAAGGAAATGCTATTGGCTTAGCAACAGGCTATCATCTGGCTACAGGGAATATCAGTCTTGTTTATCTCCAGGTAACTATCACATTACGTTATGTTTTACAATTTTGACAAGTTGAAAATATCTTAATTTTCTTAGGCTCGCATTCATGGAGGTCCTGAGTTCAAACCCCAAGGCTGACTTGGATTTTTTCAAGGTTTCCCCTGCCGCACAGGCTAGGGTTACCAGATGTCCTTATTTAGCAGGACACGTCCTTATATTTTAATATTTTAAAATGTCCTAGCATCCTTATTTATTTTTCAAAACCTGCAATATGTCATTTTTGTATAAGCAATTGATTTAACAACTAAAAAAAGGATGCTTTTATTTCCGGAATTTACCAAATGATGTCTCTGAGCTTCGTATCACAATCTAAATTCCACTGAAATCGTAATCTTTTTGCACATTTGTGTACATTTCACTTTTATTATTACCGGTATTAACCCCTTTTTGTTTAGATCCTGCTGTTGGTAGTAATGACCAGAAACTTATTTTAACATTATTTTAAGGTATTTTGTAAATATCCCACATGAGACGTCATTTGTCCCGCAATTGTTTAGTTTTCTATCTGAACGAAATTTCACAATATGCAACTGTCCTGCCATCTAGTTAGCTATAGTAGTAGTAATAACTACTGGTTGGAATTTAGAACAAGTGCTATTAGAAAGTATTTCATGCACCAATAACCGATAAAATAAGAGGAGCCACAAATATATTTTTCCTTCTATTTCTAATTTTTTTTAAATTGTTCTAACATTTACACGATAAAATGTTCAACACACTTATTTTATTATTTCAGAATTTGTTGAATTCTATAAGTTTTCATTTAGATTTTTATTTTTATACATTTTCATTTAGATTAAGGGTATTCAACCCACAGACTGGAAAAGAAATTGTACAATAAAGATGAGTGAAATGTATTTTTCTGTTACTGCTTCAGTAAGAATACTCTTGGTTTAAAAAAAACAATGCTTTTGTTAAAATTTAAAAATTATAGCTAAAAATTGTGGAATATCTCCCCTTTTTTACAGTCTTGTTCCTGATTCCTTCCTCCAACAGTTGGCCACCCTAATATAAATAGTGACAATTATTAGCACTTAATTTTTTAGGGTTAGCCCGTTTTTCCAGGCATCTCTTCAATTCAAGTGCAGATTTAAAACAAGTTATATATAAACTGATAGTAATTGCTATCCGGGTTGGGCCGCATCGTGTTTTTAATGTCTTCTGACATGTATAAGATCAGTGACATCTGGCGTGAAACAATTAAAACTTTAAAACTGACGTCATGACAACTGCGACTGTTTACTCTCCACAGGCATTTATTTTTATTGCGAATCTTCTCAGAAGAAGGACATGATATAATGTCCAAAATGTCAGGAGACATTAAAAACACGATGCGGCCCAACCCGGATAGCAATTACTATTACTGACATGTATAAGATCAGTGACATCTGGCGTGAAACAATTAAAACTTTAAAACTGACGTCATGACAACTGCGACTGTTTACTCTCCACAGGCATTTATTTTTATTGCGAATCTTCTCAGAAGAAGGACATGATATAATGTCCAAAACGTCAGGAGACATTAAAAACATGATGCGGCCCAACCCGGATAGCAATTACTATCAGTTTATGTATAACACCGGCCGTGGAAGCCTGCGAACTAATTTAACAAGTTATATAGTTTATTTCATACAAAGCTTTCATTACCACAAAAATAATTTTAATGAGCTATTGCTATTTTACAGAATTCAGGTTTAGGGAATATTGTGAACCCTTTAGTATCTCTAGCTGCTCCTGAAGTCTATGCTGTGCCAATGCTCCTGCTAATAGGCTGGAGGGGAGAACCGGGCAAAAGAGATGAACCTCAACACATGCTGCAGGGTCAAGTAACAGCTGGATTATTGGGTATGTTCCCTTTATTAGATAAATTCCTTAACGCCTAATCTAAATAATTTTAGCAATATCATTAGTTTGTGGAAAGAAACCTTAGAGTGCAGAGTGGTAGGAAAAAATTTACCTTGGAATATTGGAGCGATGGTGGTGTTGGGTTCATCTGCTTTCTTTTTTGCTCTATATTCCATAATTCATTGCAGTTCCATAATTGAATGTCAGCTGTTATTTGTTGCTGGTACTGTGTAGGCCTACATCTGTAATGGAAACATTTTTTTTCCCTAATTAATATGTGATGTGAATTTTAGAAAATTGTTGGATGTTGTGAATTTGTAATTTTACTCCTGTTTTACTGATATGCATTATTAGTGTTAACATGATTTTGTGAATGGTACAGATACAGTGTTGGCCGCGGTGGTCTAGAGGTAGCATGCCCGCCTCTAGATCCACAGGTCCCGGGATCAAACCCGGCCGAGGTCGATGGGTTTTTCAGGACGTAGAAATCCTGGGCACGGAGTCCTCTGGGAGGGACTTTAAGCTGGGGGGCCCATGTCGTAGATTTACAGCAAGCCTAAATTAGAGCCTCTGGACAAAATTTCTCGGCACTTTACCTTCCAAGAAATACCTTAGTTTCCTGAGGGGGGTTGAGAGGCGATTGGCTTACCACCTGTCCCTCTACCCTCTCTCGGAAAATAAACATTACAAAATTCATATAGGTAACAGAAATCTCCACTTGGAGGCCCCTTCACCCCAACATAGAGGCTATAGGGTTCTAGAGAGACATTCAGATACAGTAAAGAACAGTAGGACACAAATGGTGAGACTATGTCACATCCATTCACTTCTTTGTTCTATGTTTTATTTTACCTGGCAGAGGACATTATATATATATATTAATTTTGATTGAATTGAATTTCATTTATTGTGTAGGTTTTTTATACTGGTATGATTACAGGACATTTCCCCATTAGCCATTATGTCATTTGGTTCATGGATATCATGGTTGCATGTATACACCAACATACACAACAAATTAATATAAAATAGTTATTTATCACTATATTAATCACAATATATAACAAGTTTCATTGACTTATTATCCTGCTCTGTTCAGGTCAGTTTTTTAAATGAAGGTTTTCAGTATTCTGGAATACCATTAAAACAATGACAGCTGGTTAAGTTTCAATATAGTAACATATATTAAATGATTTTTACAGAGACATTAGGAATTCCATTTTCACCACTACCTGACTATATTGAAGGAGCAAGAAAGACATTGAACATAGCAAAACAGTACATGGAAAAGCATAGCAGCCCTTATGCTCTATTAGTAAAACGACAAACTTTCTTGCCATATAAACTTAAAAAATCCCCATCTGCGTAAGTATGTTATCATCTACATAGCAAATAATTACTGAATATCATGAAGTGATGTATTAGCATTCCTACTTGTTGAGTACAAAATAATGTCAAACAAATTGTTTCAATGCAGGTTTTCATAAAGCCACAGTAGTAGTAATGGTAAGATTTATTAATAATAAATCATCTGTCCTCCAATGAGGTTGACTGCATGGATCCAAATTACAAACATGCTATAACATTATTTTTTTAAAAATTACAATTAATTCTACATTTCACATTTTGACATTTTCAGTTGATGATAAAGTAGCCTAGTTAATCTGTTTCAAGTAGGCTATAGGTGGACATGTAGAACTGCAACGAGTCTTGCAATATCTGTATGAGAATTTTTCTAATCTAATGGAAATGAAATTTAAATGTTGGATTTTCTAAGACTTTTTTGTGTAACATAAGATATTTGACTACGGATCTACAAATTGATAAAGCATGACAGTAAACATTTGTCAGAAGAATATTGGCATTTCTCCACCTGAAAGATTGATGGAAGGTTTTCCTGCTAACCTAAATTTAATTAAGTTGATGAAAGTTGTTGTTTGTACAGGCAATAATTATATTCTGATTTCAGCAGACTTGGAAGTGTAGTACCGGTAACCTAACAATAGCTGTGGTAATTTAGATTATGAAGCAACAATTATCCTTGTAATAAATAAATGAAATTACAATAATTTATTTAAAAACTAAAAAAAGTTAGTAAAATTCTTCTTAACATGCATGTGATGACGTCATTATAAAGTCATGCCTTGCAGAATTGGTTATATGTATATATGTATACGTTTAATTTTTCTTTTAGGTTCCCACTATCCAGAGAAATGGCTTTGAAAACAGTTATAGATTCTCTTCATGACAAAGATGTAGTTGTCAGCACCACAGGAATGCTGTCTCGTGAACTGTTTGAACATCGAGTGGAGAGAGAACAAGGGCATGAAAGAGACTTTCTTACAGTAGGTTCCATGGGACATGCTTCCTCAATTGCTTTGGGCATTGCACTAAACAAGCCTAAACGACAGGTGGGTGGTTTTGATTTTCCCAAACCAGATTTTTATGGAAGTTAATAAAAATTTATAAAGATTGTTACAAAACTACAATAGTACATTATGCAACAAGCATTTATTAAGTTACGAGTATTACCATTATAGGCATGTTGCATAAGACTGTTTTTGTTCAACCATAATTAAATGTTTAAATTTTGAGATTTTAGATATACTCAAATAAATGGAAATGGCTGCCCTTTGTAATCAGCTTTTCTCATAATTCTTGTCTTCTGTGATAAGATGGCAGCTGATGGTGTTTGGTCAAGTCGAAGCTAGTTCTTGGCTGTTTTCTTTAAACCATCAAATTTTTACTACACAAAATTAATTCAGTTTAGTATAATATTAAAATTAACATGAACAGAACTAATTTAAATGCAGGTTGTTTATTACACATATTCATTTGCTGTTATTAAGTTTTATCATGACAAATTTAAAAGTAAAAACAAACTTTGTACAGCTCATTGGTATTATATTATTTTATTGTGTAATATAAGCACATGCAAAAAATACATAGAATGTGCTGCATTTTGACTCAAGGTTTAATAGCTGAAAGAATTAATTTTTCATTTTGGATATTAATATTATTTTACTTTGCACTACTTGCACAAAATTTAGAGTTCTACAGTTAATATAGGAGTAGTGTTTCCTATAGCAAGATATTCTTGGCAAGTTATTTGTAAAATAATAAAGACCATTGAAGTGTTTTTAAAAATGCATTTTTTAAAACATCTTTTGAGCACTGTATGTCCACTAGGGTGGAACGAAAAACATCAACTTTTGATTTTCAATTTGTAATAGCGCGGAAAAGTTGCCTTTCGGTGTACATAAGTTAATTTAAAATATGAAAAATATTGGATTATGTCTTGAGGTGCCGCAAGGACGTTAAAGTTTTATAAAACACACACTTTTTGCAATTTTTTCAAACACTTTTGCGAAACAATCAGCTTTTGATTTTTAATTTGTAATAGCACGGAAAAGTTGCCTTTTGGTGTAGATAAGATAAATTTAAAATATGAAAAATATTGGAGTAGGTCTTGAGGTGCCACAAGGAGGTTAAAGTTTCATAAAAACACACTTTTTTTAATGTTTTCAAAGATTTTTGCGAAACAATCATCTTTTGATTTTTAATTTGTAATAGCGCGGAAAAGTTGCCTGTTGGTGTAGATAAGATAAATTAAAAATATGAAAAATATTGGAGTAGGTCTTGAGGTGCCGCAAGGAGGTTAAAGTTTCATAAAAACACACTTTTTGGAAATTTTTCAAAGATTGTTACATGTCTCGATTATGAAATAAAAAGTTTCAAATAGGCGTTATAATATGAATAGAAAGATAAAAACAGCTTTACTATCTTTACTGAACTTTACTGCTATTGGGTGTGATGGAACCGTTGTAAACACTGGACATAAAAATGGTGTGATTTCTTTGATGGAAAAGGAAATAGGAAGACCTTTACAATGGTTAATTTGTTTGTTCCATGGTAATGAGCTACCATTGCGACATCTATTTTTGTCATTTAGATGGTAAAACGAAGGGACCCAATGAGTTTAAAGGTGAAATAGGTCAGCAGCTAGAAAGCTGTGCTAATCTACCTAGTATGGTTACTTTCTTGCCAATTGAGAATAACCTTCCTCTTTTGGAGAACAAAAATGATTTAAGTACAGATAAAAAATATTTATTGGATATGTGTATCGCTGTATCAAGTGGAAATTGCACACTAGATTTATCTTTAAGAAACCCTGGAAAAATGGCTCACTCCAGGTGGTTGACATTAGCCAACCGTGTGCTTAGATTGTATGTGGCAACTGAAAATCCAACTGACTCTGGCTGAGTACATTGTGAAAGTGTATGCGCCTGTGTGGTTTAATATTAAGTTAAAACCTTCATGTACCGTTACTTATGGTTCCAAACATCAGTTTAACCTTATCTCATATTCACATATTCAAGAACGTTACAGACCCGATTATTCAAAGAAATGGGCACTTTGCTGCTCCGGAAAATCTCCTTTTGTCCATGCTATGTGATGAACGCAAAATTCAAAGAGAACTCGGTTTACGACGTGTTTTAAAAGCAAGAACAGAAAGTAGAGGCAGAGTCAGGAAGTTTAAAGTTCCAAAAATAAACTTCGATGCAAAGGATTACATCGACATGATCTCATGGCCTGAAAATGACGTAACTGAACCCCCCTTGTTCAAACATGTATCCAGTGACTCTCTCAAAGACTTTATACGGAAGGTATCTGAAGCTGAACCAAATAGTAAAATGGATCCGGTTATCGACTTTCCCCGGCTTCCTTGTCACACGCAAGTAGTGGAAAGAGCTGTGAAGCTGGTGACCGAATCGGCTCAAAATCTCTGTGGTTCAATCGCAAGAGAAGGATACATAAGAGCAAAAGTTGACTCACGTGTGAATATGCCAAAATTTGATACAAAAAATCTGATGTGAAAGTCACATAACTTCCTCTGCCCAAAAAAAAGTTAGCAGTATTCACATATCCTTTTACAGAATCGCAAGACACAATTTTACGCTAATTATCCTATAAATACCTCTTCTTTCAATGATGCGACTAAAAGCGCAGGCTATATAACAAACTTAAAAAAAAAAACAGGTGACTGCAGACGTTTATTGAACTTTCCGCCGTAAAGGATAATTTCCGAAATTTATCGAATATTTCCCTCAGATACTTCTTTACTCTATACCTGGCCAACAATACATCTTTCTCACTTCACATTCTTATATAGAATAAGAGGCCGTGAAAGAGCGCGTATTCAGTTGTTCATCACGCAAGACAAAATTTCTACAAACAGTGGGTGAACAGTGGGTGGCTTGTAACTACCCTCAGAGAATTTTTTTCGAAAAAAAGTTTCAAATAAAAGTTTTAGCTCTCAGTAAAAGGAACACATGTGCAAATTTTAAAGAAAATCGTTAGAGCCGTTTTCGAGAAAATCGCGAAAAACGAAAATTTCTTCATGTAAAGTCCCCTTAAAAATAAGAGAAATTTGTCGCCAATCTTCGAATCACGTCTTCAGAAGGTACCTGACCCAAATACGAAATTTTGTTTTCATACGATTCTCCGTTTCGGAGCTAGCCTGTTCACAAACTTCCACACAGACACACACACACACAGACATGTTTCCAAAAAAAATCTGATGTGAAAGTCACATAACTTCCTCTGCCCCCCAAAAAAGTTAGCAGTATTCACATATCAAGACACAATTTTACCCTATTATTATCCTATAAATACCTCTTCTTTCAATGATGCGACTAAAAGCGCAGGCTAGCCTATATAACAAACTTGAAAAAAGAACAAGTGACTGCAGACGTTTATTGAACTTTCCGCCGTAAAGAATAATTTCCGAAATTATCGAATATTTCCCTCAGATACTTCTTTACTCTATACCGGGCCAACAATACATCTTTCTCACTTCACATTCTTATATAGAATAAGAGGCCGTGGAAGAGCGTAATTCAGTTGTTCATCACGCAAGATAAACTTTCTACAAACAGCGGGTGAACAGTGGGTGGCCTGTAACTACCCTCAGAGAATTTTTTCGAAAAAAAGTTTCAAATAAAAGTTTTAGCTCTCAGTAAAAGGAACACATGTGCAAATTTTAAAGAAAATCGTTAGAGCCGTTTTCGAGAAAATCGCGAAAAACGAAAATTTCTTCATGTAAAGTCCCCTTAAAAATAAGAGAAATTTGTCGCCAATCTTCGAATCACATCTTCAGAAGGTACCTGACCCAAATACGAAATTTTGTTTTCATACGATTCACCGTTTCGGAGCTAGCCTGTTCACAAACTTCCACACAGACAGACACACAGACCACAGACATGTTTCCAAAAATAGTATTTTTGGATTCAGGGGGCCTTGAAACGTGTATATATGCTAAAAACTCAACTTCGAATTATAGGGTCGAAAACAATACTTCCTCTACCTATAGTACCTATGGTACGGGCAGAGGAAGTAAAAACAGTTTAATGTGGCAAAGAAGTAGAAACAAACCTTTTGCTGCTGTAACATTTTTTATCATTAAAGATACAGAAGTAAGAAATACAAAATTTGACATTACAAATTTTATTATTATTATTATTATTATTTGTAATTAATAATTTTTTTCAATTCTAATGCTTATATATGTATTTAAAACCAAGTTTTGTAACATTATATGTACGAAAAATTCATAAAAAATAATTTATCAAAGTTTATAATTTCTCAATTTTTTACAAACTTTAAGCTCTTTGCGGCACCTCAAGATGTTGTAGTATTGCAACCAAATTTTGTTTAATTCTTTTTGAGCCTAAAAGGCAACTTTTCCGCGCTATTACAAATTAAAAATCAAAAGCTGATTGTTTCGCAAAAGTTTTTGAAAAAATTGCAAAAAGTGTGTTTTTATGAAACTTTAACGTCCTTGCGGCACCTCAAGACATAATCCAATATTTTTCATATTTTAAATTAACTTATGTACACCGAAAGGCAACTTTTCCGCGCTATTACAAATTGAAAATCAAAAGTTGATGTTTTTCGTTCCACCCTAATGTCCACCACTTTTGAAACTCAGTGAACACAGGATTTAATACTCTGTAATGTATAGACTTTTGAAACCTGGGGTACTCAGTGAACACAGAATTTAATGCTCTATAATTTATAGACAAATAATTTTTTTCTGTAGGAAGCGTATAGAGTAATGTAGAAAAACTTACATCAATCCAAAAATTTGCCAATTTTTGTTTGTTTGTTTATTATAGATGGGTAACACAGATCTAGCTATTAAAACCCAGCTTTCTTCTAATTATTTTGTACCAAAACTATAATTTCCTTGACTTTATTTGTTGTAGGTATTCTGTTTGGATGGAGATGGTTCAGCCATCATGCACATGGGGGCATTTTCAATTATAGGACAGATGGGTCCATCTAACTTCAAGCACATAATCTTTAATAACGGAGCTCATGATTCTGTTGGAGGTCAACAGACAGCAGCTCATAATCTCAGATTCAGCTTTACTGAGATTGCTCTTAGTAATGGTTACAATGCGGTAAGCTCCTTTACCTTTAAGTAAACTTTAACACTTATCCAGGAAGATTGAAATTTTAACAATTTATTATTTTAAATCAGAGTTTAATAATTGCCTTTAAACTAGGTTCCACTACTAATTTGAACCTGATTGTTAAAGAATCTGAGTGCAATGCTGATATTATTTAAAGCAAAAACTCATGCCGTTTCTCATCAATGGCATACACATTGTGTAGGAAAATCTTAGAAGAAAAGTCTTAGAACAATTGGAAAAAGTTAAAGCCACTTTTCTAAAAAGAGCTCTAGGAATATCAGTCTACTTGCGGTCAACCTATGTATTTGCCAAAGAATCTTTATTGGAGATCTCAAAAACAAAGTTATCCTACCATCCGCTGGGAGTTACTCTGCTGCTCAAGCAGGGGTGCCAACACCCCATAACTTCATGACTCCCCCCAACTTCATGAAACCTCCAACAAGAGGCACGACCTGAAAATATATTTCTTTTGGTGGGGGCAAGAATTGGAGTTTTAGTATAGTTTTTATAAGCCTTATAAGATAAAAACTTAAATATTGGGGAGGCGGCAGAAAATACCTTGCCCTCTAACTTCATATCACCCTAACCTCATGAAAAGTAACCCCTTACAAACAGTGTAAGGCCTACTAGTTGTATTGTATACAGTGTTTTATTCACTTCTAAAGAGTTAGAAGAGGTTTTTACTATCTTCTGAAGTTACAAAACTTTACTCTTTTTAATACACCTGTCATGTTTGGTCCTGATTTCCACCGTTTAAGGAAGAAAACACATGATCCATCGAAGGCAATTTCACTTTAATTTTGAGTGTTTTTATTTTTAACATATAAATTGCCAATTTTGCAGCAATTTTCAAACCCCCCTGCCAGAAACTTCAATGACGCACTCTGGGTCTTAACCCCCCCATGGGCACCTCTGGCTAAAGGATAGGACAGTGAAGGAACAAAAAAATAGTTGACAAGTTCTACTGTACTGGTGCTATAACAGACATCAACTGGATGAAACCAAACCAGCATCTGCAAATAGGCTGAAGTCTTAAATCACAGTAATTACAATTTTTACTCGAATCTAATGCACACCTTTTTTTTGTTCATTTGTAGCATTCGAAACTGAGGTGTCCATTAGATTCGATATTACATTAGATTCGAGTGCAAATCTGTTCCGTAGTTTGGTGGAAACTTTGATCACTTATGTAACAATGCATTGCTGTAATTCTCAACTTAGTTACATTTATCGTTGGTCTAATACCAGTATGCATAAATGCGGCCTGAAGTTAACATATAATTTTTACACTCAAACTGTACACTAAACATGTTGAAAGGGAGCGGGTTCAATGTGGAAGTATCTACTGTCCTGCACCCCCACCTCTATCCCACTTAACCTTTTATAACGACCTTTATTCATGAGCATTCAAAAAGCCATTGTAGTATAAAAAGATATAACACCAAATAAAATATCCTATCATTGATATGCACATTACATTTACCAACAATGCTTTTTTTTATGATTTAAAGTCTCAAAATTGAGGTGTCCATTAGAATTGAGTAAATATAGTACCTAAAATATCACAATGAGCTATATGAATATTAATCCATTACTTGGAAAAATACTGCATTGGAGTGCTGATACTAACAGTGGCTTTGTGTAATAAATTCATTTTTGGATCAGCACTGATTACAGATATCTGCCATTTCCTTTACGTAAGGTTTAAGCAAGATCATCAGCCTCTGTAAAATGTGTGCAGTGTGCCAGTATTGAGTTACAGACTATTAATAACTCATGCAGTGTTTATTAGTAATATTATATTTTTATTGGTTAAGTACATTGCTGGTATAAAACTTATACAAGGTTTATTGGTAAGACTGTAAGTGATTTAAAATTCATTTTCAGCTTTCCTCTTGGACAGTAATTGGGTTCTTTATATTTTAAAAATTCAATTCCAGGCTAGAGAAGCAGAGAACTTCGATGACTTAATGGAAGGTGTTCATTGGCTTGAAGAAACTAGGGGACCAGCTTTATTAGAAATAAAAATTCATCAAGGTAGCAGGAAAGACTTAGGTCGTCCAACACGAACCCCAATACAGAACAAAGCTGATTTTATGAACTTTTTGTCATATGATTAGTTCCATCCATAAGGACAAATTAAGAATAGAGAGTTGGAGGTGATGCTTATTTTGAGTTCTTTCATTTCTTCAACTACTATTAGACAGATTATGTTCCATCAAATGAAATCATCCTTATGAAATTTCAGTTTTTAACACGAGTGGTTTATGCAAAATAAAAACATAATCAGTTTGTACACTCTGAAGGAGTATGGACAGTATGTAACTCTTCATTTAAACTTAAGATGAAAGCATACGACTGCCATGCATCTGTGATTGTGTTAGTATGTGAAATTTGAGAATCTGATAGACACCTATATTATATTTTATGATGTTCGAAGCTCGCAAGCATTTTGATTGGGTCTTGAGGACAACCAATCAGTGGCTGAGCTGCCACAAACCTAATAAACGAATTACATTTTTCAAATCAAATACTTGGTCATTACGTATGTGTGAGGTATCAATGGATTGTACCAGATTGACTAATTTTCATACCAATGAGTTTCAATAAGTATTTTGGCTAAAATATTAAAATTAAAATCTTATATTTTAAAGTCCAAGAGAACGTTTTTTTCAATATCTTGATCCAAAGCTCCATAGGCTCCAATTCATAACACCACTAATGATAAATGCTAGCAATGTCAACTTTGAAGCTAAAGTTAATGCTAAAACTACACTAAACTTTGTGATTGTCACTAAATTTTGCGAGTAGCCCTTATTTCATTTTAAACACTTCTTACTTACTTATGTGCCAGTATTAATGTATTCCCTGATGGGTGATTTTGCTGTGCTGCCTTACATTAAGCTGTACAGCCATGCTAGTATTACAGTAACCTATAACCTACATATTCAATTAATCATATACAAATATTATTGTCAGTGTATTCCATGAAATCATCATATATTTAAGCATTTGTCATGTGATTATTAGGGCCCGGATTTTTATGTGCTAAAAAACTTAAAAATATTTATTTTTTATGTGCTAAAAATGTTTAAAATATGTGCTAAAATTTTAAAAATATGTGCTAAAACTAAAAAAAAATATTTTTCTGAAAAAGAAAAAAACACCAGAATGTGTACTAAAACTCACCAATTGCAGCTAAACATCAGATGTAAAATGCTGACTGAAGTTGCAGTGCGCAACAAATGTCATCTCCAGATTATGGATCACAAATCCTTGCCTATTATCCGAGAATAATGCCTTACATTGAGAAAAGGAACGTTCTACATCACACAATGTTAACCTTGCATATTTGAAGAGGCGTACTGTATATCACTAACACACACACGATCAAGATCACTTATGTTTTGACCTTCCAAAACTTGACTTTGCAGAGGGTTTAGTAGCCACCATTTTTCTCAAACATACCTTTAAATTTTGTTATTAGAACTTCTATTTTCGAACCTGAGATAGTATTAAGTTGCCTTTCAATATATTGCATTTCTTTAACTGAATTACGCAATGTTGAGATTGGGTTCTGTTCTTCCCCGATAAGCAAGTGCAAGTGAATCACTCTCACCTCATTGCAAGTGAAGCATTTGTGTTGAATTCATTCGAGATACAAATTTTTGTTGTAAAATGTTAAAAGAGAATGAGGAAAAGTACTAAAATATTTATTTATGGAGAATATATCAAAAATATTTATTCATATAACTTTTTTTGTAAAACATGTATTTTTATGTAAAATAAAATTTAGAATTTGCTGTTTTCGGACCTTGATATGAGCATCAGGAAAAAAAATACATAAAAAATCCGGAAAAGTACTAAAATATGTATTTATGGAGAAAATATCGAAAATATTTATTCACATAACTCTTTTTGTAAAATATGTGTTTTTATGTGAAATAAAATTTGGAATTTGCGTTTGCCGGACCTCGATTTGGATATAAAACTTTGTTTTAGGAATGTACGAATCAGGAAAAAAAAAAATTTTTTACATACAAATCCGGGCCCTAGTGATTATAAAGAACTGTATAATGGAGAACCTAATTCCTTAGCTATTTCCACTTTTTCTGGCTTTTGTCAAAAAGGGAAAGTGCAAACTTTTTCATGGGTTTACTAGTTTTACATAGGGCCTATATATAGTTATATAGGCTATATAATATTTTTTTATTTTGTCTTTATACCTTTTTCTACGAGAAAAGGTATGAAAGAGGTATCAACAAAATTATTTTTTAGTTCCGCTGGAATTATTTACATACTATTGTTTTTTAATAAATAATTTGGCTAAAATGTTTTGTTAAAACTGTAAATTTTGTATTTGATATACATGACAATATAATATGACAACAAGTTACGTCAATTTTCATGAATGGAAATAAACATCTATAAATTAATAAAAATAGTGCAATATATGATATCTTATACACAATTAACTTGCATAGTTTATGACTCATGTCAACAGTTAAATCCTAACTGCTTCACCAAATCGTTTCATATGTAATTAATCTTAACACTTATGGAAACTGTCATCATGTAGCTAGCAGGCTATGAGGATCCTTCGTCACCTGAATGACCCACTGTCAGAAATTTGACTGGTACTATGGACTTCATAAGGGCAGACTTATTCTGAGACCTAGTCACCATGGTTTGTGGTAGGGAAGTTTCGGGACCTATAACTTCAAGTGTGGCTGTACTGCTTGGAAAACTATGCAACAGGGGGTGGAGGAGTAGATTTGTAGATTGTTTTGATATGTCTGCATGATATGGCAGGGTATAATTGCAATAAGCACAGGCAGTTTGTCCCCTGATCTCTCCCTCTATTCAAGTCCTTTTCCTTAATTTGGTTCTTCTATACTAACAATGTACCAATGGTTCTTGAGACTTCATCAAGTGACTAGATAAATAAACCAATACGGTATTAACATTGGAATGATAATTTTTTCACACTGGCCATGTGTAGGCTAAAATGGAAAGGTGAAATTAGATTGAAGAATTCAATGCCATAGCCTGGATTTGAATCAGGGTCTTTGGCTTTCCATGCCACTGCTCTTACCAACTGAGCTACCATGGCAACATACCAGTACATCATTCAATTCTCCAACTGACTCACATATCCCAATATATCATTCCACTGTGACCTACTAGTGGTTTACTATGAAGCCTGGGTCTTAAAGCACTTACGAGTTTGTAAGTCGCCACTGGGTTGGTATCTCATATTGAGAATGCCTGGTGGTATACTGGGATATGTCAATCAGTTGGAGAACTTAATGTTGGCTATGGCATTGAATTTTTCAGTCTGACTTCACCTTTCCATATTAACATTATTTAATTATTCTACACCATAGTGTGAGCTTTGAATATTGTGTTGAGAAAGCGATATATATATTACCGGTATATTGTATTTAGAGCTGTAAAATAATAAGGAATGAAAGGATATACCAGATGGAAAATAAATGTAAAAAAGGGATCATAGATTAATGTTAGAACATCATTCAGAATCGTAACTTAAAATGTTGATTAAAATCAGATTACGATACACACACATGTAATGCATGACAATGCAAAAATGTTTGTACAGTAAATAATGAAAACGTATGTAAAATGATTACCAATACAATAAAACAAAATATATTTGTTCCTGTTTTCTGTTTCTTACATTCGTACTTCAGTCCATAATCATTCCCTATTCATACTGCAAAACAATCACTTATAAGTATTTCTTTCTTTTTTCATTTATTTCTTTCTTACTTATGCACTGCAACGTGAGGTCAATTTATTGCACTCCAACTAATAGAATGGGATGAAATAATTGACATAAACCATAAACCATTTTTCACCAGTGGTTCAAGACTTAAAGGAAAGAGCATGTGGTATTCCCATGCTGCACTGCCATCACACAAAGCTAACCAGCAGTTGCCACCCAGGCAATATTTTTTGATACAAGATGATAATTAATGAAATGAAAAGAAATGGGGGAAACTGAGAAACATTGAAAAATCCTAGTTTTGTCCACAGCGAACAAGGCTTCAGTACCTCTAGCCTCACTAAGATTCTTGTTCATACTCCTATTCGATGTAAGTCTATCAGGGTCGGACTAGCCAAATGGGTAATCGGGCTAATGCTGGGTGCATGAAGCTAATTTTTGTTGAAAGGTACAGATTGACAGGTGAAGGTGATGTTGATAATGATGATGATGATGATAATAATAATAATTGAAAATTAATCATTGAAAATTATTATTATTAGAAGAAATCATTTATTATAAAAATGAAGCTGCTTGAATACACAAGTTGCCAAAGACACAGCTTACCAATCAAGCCATGAAGGCCAATGGATAACAATTTTTGTGATTATTATTATTATTATTATTAATATTGTTGATGTTATTTTAGAAGGTGAAACGTAGTCAGAAGGGTGAAATCTGTGCTGACAAATTGGGATAAAATTCAGGTCAACAGAAATTTGCAACTTTTATATTGATATCCATTGAAAATGAAGTTTTAGAAATCCTTAACCATGATAACTTAGTGTAGCGAGAAAGAGTGCACTGTGAAATCTCTTCTGGTTATTTAATGTAAAAATACACTTTACCGCTCACAACCTGCGTGTATATTTTATAAACCTAGTATTTTAATCATTTCATTACACTACGTGGTTTGATTATAGATGTTTTGCCATTAAAATTTTCTTAACTATATTGGTAATTTTGTTCAGCATAGTTAAAGAAGTTACACAGCCTTAAGTAATTCTGCTTTGAACAGTACTCAGATAAGTAGTCTTGTAGTTACGTGTTAATGTGGTTGAAAACCAAAATTTAAAAAAACCTTACTTTATAATTCTATGAAAATTCGAAGGAAGTAAGGAAACAGTAGTGTAGCATGGAATGGGTGAGAGATTATTGGTGTGGGCATGGAGGCACCAGTATTTTCTGGACACCAGGTCTGAATTTTATTCCCAGTCCGAACCTGAAGTCAATGTTGCCCTGGCAAGGAACTGTGGAACAGTTTGTTTCCATTTTACAACAAAACCAATTTCAGCACAACGCCTCATCCACAGAAAAGCACCGTGCAAGCATGGCCGTCCGGAAGGGGGACAGGGTAGGGCCGCTGCCCCTCCCTGGAAATTTTGTTTACACATAAACCTCTAAATTAATCTAAGTAACTAATGTGAAGTGAAGTTTAAGTTTCCACATACTTTTGTATGTTCGCGTTGTTTTGATGAAAACGAGCTGTAACAGCTGACTAGATATGAGCATGTAGGAATAATTACTTCCCCTAAACTTGAAACCATTTATAGCCAAACATTTTATTTTAATGAAAATAAGGCAAGAAAGTATCACATTTTATATTTTATACGAATATATACCTGTGAAAATTTAAGTTGTGGAAAACATCATGTGAGTGTATACACGAGATGTTTTCTTTGTATCCCTGGTCATAGGTCCAGCTACAGTAAATTAAAGATGTTGATTATATAATAATAATAATAATAATAATAATAATAATAATAATAATAATAATAATAATAATAATAATAATTATTATTATTATTATTATTATTATTATTATTATTATATAAATAGGAATAATGATAGTAATAATAATAGTAGCATAGTGATGGTAATTTGTTCATTGGCCCCCCCTTGCCAAAATTTCTGCAGACGCCCATGCGTGCAAGTACCACTCTTTGCATTGCACCTTGTAATGCATCTAAGACATGTTATCAAGTCACTGTAGCCGGAACACAGTACAAAGACCCTAGCACCATTCCTAGATCCCAACCTGTGCACAGCACCAGCAAGCAGAGTTTGGTATTCGTTTTAGCTTCACAAGCTATTTAGCCATCTACTTGGTGACAAAAAAAGTATTTTCCTAGTTACTTGTAGCAATGAATAAAGATACCGGTATACTAATCAGTAATCACCTAAGTATTTTTAAGAGCCTCATTAACAAATCATCATAACTGATTAGAAATAAGTAAGTTATGGGAAGAAGTAGCACTAGAATGTGAAACTACAAGTATGATTCATATAAAACATTGGAATCACTCAACCCCCTGATGATAGTAAAATTCAACATCTTTTATGTGAACCTATTGTTGTAAAAATCAATCGGTTCACCATTAGTAGATTTGCCAATAGTAGATTATGAATTAAATATCTAAATTAAATATCTATTTTAGTTGTTCGTGGAATAATAAGGTGTTCCGAAGTTGCAATACATCTATTGCCCTTTATTTGTAAGCTATATTTTTAATTTGAATTGATCTAAAGCTATTCCTAAATTCATCATTTTTTCATGTCCACTGCTGTGGTGTAAGGGATGTGTTCGCTCACCTCACCGGTTTGATTCCTGGTTAAGACAGGATTCCTAGGTGAGATTTTTTCCAGGGTTTTTTCTCACCTGTGAGATGAATGTCGGAAAAATTTAGGCCATCCTGGTCCCCGGATATCACCTGGCCATCATTATCGTCTTTATCCATCCTCGTCTTGTTCAGAATGAGCATGTGTGTGTCTGGTGTGTATCATCATATGTGTTCATCTTGTCTCGGAGGTCTGGCATTGGACCGATCACTCATACAGGGAGGCCCTCCATACCCTTGTCTGGTCAAAAAAGTATGTATGTGATCTATAGAAACTCCCTCAATGGGTTGTGGTCCTATACGGTCTGGGCCACATAAATGTATCTACAAGAGGGAGGTAAAACTGAGGGAAAGAAGAAGATCATTTTTGCATAATTTTAATTTTTATTTATTTTTTTCCAAAAAAAAAATGCTTGATTTTCCGAATTTTATATTAGTCTACTATTTCCGGAATTAAATTCACTTTCCCTCGATTTTTGTGGATTTTTTCATTAAAATCTAACATTTTCCGAACTGGGCCTCAATACAACGTAACCGATTGATAAGATATTTTATAATTTTAAACACTGATTTCGGTGTTACAGCTCAAAATGCCAGTGAATTCGCTCTAGTCAGCCCAGTTAAGCTGTTCGTTTCACATAATAACTAGCTATGTACGGTTTGTTGACGTGTAAACGTCTTTAAAATAGGTCTTATGGGGTGGAGGTCACTTGCTAAAACAGCATGTAACGGAAATAGATGAAACGGAAATATTTCAAGCCTGGGCGAATGACTGTAGAAGCCATGGCCTCAGTACAACGATACGATAATAAAAACAACGAGAATAATAATGGCGGGAATGATAATCGTCATCTTTGTAAAAACTTTCAATTACAAAAAATTACGAACACTGTATTCAGAATAAAATGAGTCATAACCAGGGCCCGGATTTTAATGACATGTCATCTTTTTATTGATGCTGCAAAGACATTACCAGCTTGTTGATAAATCCTAATCATGGCCTCTAGATTATAGAGATGCATTTTTATTAGGTCAATTTTTGTCATGTTATGCAGTTTTATATTTTTAGGGCATTTATTACAATTTTACGTAATTATTTTGTCATTTTCGTGTCATTTGCTTCCTTATATAGTCATTTTCATGCATTTACATTGAGTATATTAACTTTTATACCTTCAATAATCTCCGTATGCTGACAGTAATTTACTGCAATCCTAAATAAGGTAGGATTTACAAGATTTTTTTTTAATACGGGTAACATTTAAATAAATTACTAGGTTACCATAATGCAACATTTTCGTAGGATCTACTTTAAAACAATTTTCTTACTTCTTTTCTCAGATGCTCCAATCAAGAGCAAAGAACAGAGTTTTTAGACCTACAATATCCTTTTTGCATTTACAGTTTTTTTTTCAATTATGTACAAATAGGCCTAAGTCTACAACTTTGCGTGTACAATAATATTTTTTTATAAATAAAATATCTATCTTTAGGTCATTCTTTATAATTATTATATTTTCTTTAAAATGTAAGGTCATTTTATAGGTCATTTTTCAAACAATTTTAGGTCATCAGAATCCGGGCCCTGGTGATAACACATTTTTTTCAGGATCACTTAAATATCTTTCACCAACGTAATTTAGGTCTACTGTAATTATAGGGCGATTATTTTGTTTTAATTTAATTTGAGTAATGGCTAGGTATTGATTGTTCGCTAAGTTTCTGTCTGGCTTCATTTGAAGCGTTACTTATTCTTCGCCCCTAGTCCTATTGAGCTTCTTGCAAGTGCGAAGATTTCAGTTAGGCACCACCAGTACTGTTATGAAAAAACCAATGTGGTGTCATATAAATTCAAGTTGTTACATAAAAGCACCTGGTATCCAGCTCGCCTTGGTCATTGTGTCATATTACCATCTTCAGGTCCAATACGCAATCGTACGGCTTCGTGCTCGACCGGACAACAGAGCTCTTTTGTTTTGGAATGTCTGAAAGAACTCAGCTAGTGTTTTGGCCCCGAGTAGGAGAAGCACGCCAAAATATCCTCCATTGGGAAGAAACCCGTAGGTTTGAAGACAGTGAACCAGAAAGTGAAACCCAACCATCTCCAGTTCGCGACAGGAGTGACTTGCAAAGTAAGTGAAGCTTACTGGACATGTTATTCAGTTTTCTCAAAATAAATTTCGTTGCAGTCAGCATTGGTTACATAATTCTACCAGATATCCACAAAGTGGTCATGCACCTATTTCCTAGTAAATATATCTACTGGATTTCTTTCTGCTGAAATTTAGACGTAGTATTTTTGTTCGTAAACGGTATGCGATGAAGTTTTGCAATCAGTATTTCGATCCTCAAATTGCTGTTATTTGCGTGAAAAAAAATAAGATCTAAAACGTAGAAGTTTGAAACCAACCTAATTTCTTACACGGAGTTATAGTGACTTTATAATATAAAAACGACAGTCCTTTCAGTTAACCATTTTTTGTGGATGACAGTATTGTATTTTAATGCCACTTTACATTAAGAAAATTATCTATGAAGGGCGCAATGAAGAAGTAGTGATAAGACAGTGTTACAGTAAAAAAATCTGACGTGAAACACATAAATTCCTCTGCCTATATAAAAGTTTTGCCTCTTAGTATAATATAAGAGTTATTATATGACATTCTCTTCATGTAAATCGGTTGTAAAAATGATGAGATTGCCGTTACAGCGCATCGCATCCCCCAAAGATACACAACCCGAATAAAATGTGATTAATGCACCCACGTAAATTTATTTATCCTAAGCATGGGCGATACATCTTTTTAGGTAGATTTTCGAAGAAAAATCTACCTATTGCAATGGATACCACTTTATGATTTTCGAAAAATTCTTTCATATCTTTACGTTTCATGCTCCCCTAAGTACGAAACCACCGCCCGTTCAAAAAAAATTTTGTGATATTTATATATATATATATCTTTACACGATAGCGGCCGTAATTTTGAAGATATTTGAACCAAATTTTATTATGTTATTTCTAGGCCCAATAGTTCGGACAAGTTCGTTAATGGGCAAAATTGGCCCAAGGGGGTGGTCGGGGGAGGGGGTTGAAATTTTTAAAAATGTATATCTCGGCCCCTATGAAGTATAGAGGGAAACTTTGTTTGAATAAATTAGAGTACTCCCTATGGAGTTCACAGTGACACCAACGATTCGGGGGTTCGAGTGGGGGTGGAGGTGGGGGTGGGGGATGAAAATTCGAAACTTTTGAAACCACGTCTTGTGGGGTATCGTTGAAAAGCTCTTGATGAGTACTCTACAAATCAATAAATAGTTTCTTGATAGCTCTCATATTACGCGAGATTTTTATGTTTGAAAATAATAACACTTAAAAGAATTATTATAATATCATAATTTTGTCTTGTTTAGCGGCTTTGCTACTTTTATTCATTGCTGATCTTGCGCACGGCCTCCCAGAATATTATATCCTATTCTTGTTGTCAAAACAAATGATTGTAGGCTCTTCCTCTTTACCGAATTCAGTTCTTATTACTGCAGGTTTACCATGCCAAGGCTAAAGAAGAAGAGTGCTATGCAGCGACAATAAATTAAACCAAAAGCACTTCGAAATCTACCTCCGCCTGTAGGCCTGCCTAAAGGGATTTTTTATTTCATATTCTGATATAGAAAAAGAGGCCGTATTGCAAAGAGCGCCTATTCATTTGCTTCAACTGATGCAAAAAAATATTTCAAATAGAAATTTTAGCTCTTTTTAATACCTCACAGATTTTAAACAAAACTGTTCAAACCGTTTTCCTGAAAATCGCGAAGAAGGAAATTTTCTTAATGTAAAGTGGCATTACAATATAATATTGTCATCCACAAAAAGGTTAACTGAAAGGACTGTCGTTTTTACATTATAAATTCACTATAAATATAATCGTGTAAAAAATTAGGCTGGTTTCAAACTCCTCCATTTTAGATCTTATTTTTTCACGCAAATAACAATTTGAGGATCGAAATACTGGATGCAAAATTTACCACACCGCATACCGTTAACGAACAAAAATACTACGTCTAAATTTTGCTATCTGTGCCTAATTTTGTTCTCTTGTCTTGTTCATTTCAGAATCCTTTACAATGGCAGCAGAGAAGTTGTATAAAGTTATTATCATTGGCGACCCAACCGTTGGAAAAACATCATTCGTTCAGCGATATGTTCAGAATTCGTTTAGGCGAGATTACAAGGGAACGGTGGGTGTGGATTTTGCTCTGAAAATCGTCAAATGGTCTGAGAAGCAAACAATTAAATTGCAGCTGTGGGATATAGCAGGTAAGATTTCGATTTGTTTAGAACGCTTTCTAATAGAAAGGTGCTGCGCTTCTGTGAATTATGATTACTATTAATGGTTTGAGCCACCACAGACGACAAATAACGCATGTATCATATACAGCAATTCGCCGGCTAATAAGTTATCTGTGATTGCGTAATTATTACGTCAATCTGTGTTCAAATCCGAGCTTTATCGCCTTTTTGACGTGCATTTCTTTTAAATACATGAGACTGTTCCGTGTACAATATTAATCGATAATTGTTAAAATGAAATTCTGTACTTTAATGGACGTTAATTGTTAATTAACAAACTACCTAAAACTATTTATAAATTTGTAATCCTTCGTATTTTTCATCAAAATTCTATCTTACGGGCAATAGAGCTCCAGTAAAGTCGATAATCCAATACGGAATCCTTGGCTGGGGTAGCTTATGTAAAACCATTTGTTTAAAACTAATTTTACCTCAAAAGAAAATTTTAAAAATATGTTTACAAAATTCATGGTTAAGAAAATCGAACAGTTTAATAAGTTTGCATTGTTATCTTATTACAATAAAAACCGATCAATTTTTTTCTTTCGAAAATTGTCAAAATATTTACCACCTTATTCCCTCTAAAACCTTTACATCTCAGATATCTTATGGTGGATATAGGAGAGAAATTAAACTTGGCTTAAAATATTTGTCTAGTTTTGGGATTGCTTTGAAAAAATCTATTGGGCGTTAAATATTACATAGGTTTATTGCCATACACAAGCATGTCTATAGGTACTCTATACTATATACAGCTATGTATTATAATACAGTGAGTAAAAATATAAAAAAATAACACTTTATGCACAGAAAGGTGTCTGATAACATTGTATTCTGTAGGCTATATAAATAAATGAATTAATAAATTAATTAGTAAAACTCGTTACTTCCTTGTGCTCAGCGAATAAGAACTAGAATAAATAAGAGGAGGAATTTCTTCAGGTAACAGATAAATGCGTGGAATAGTGAGAAAATTGCATATTTAACAGCTAGGACACCAGTAAACTGAAATAGCTAAAAAAAAAAAATAATAATAATAATAATAATAATAATAATAAATAATAATAATAATAATAATAATAATAATAATAATAATAAAATAAATAAATAAATGAAAACTTGGAGAGAATATAAGAAATAAAATCATCGTTATCACTAGTATCACATGTGTGTGAATCTTATTTACTTTCTTATGCATATTTAACAGCTAGGACACCAGTAAACTGAAATAGCTAAAACAATGCAAAAAAAAAAGCCTTGGAGAGAATATAAGAGATTAAATCATCGTTATCACTAGTATCACAGTGTGTGAATCTTATTTACTTACTTATGGCAATAGACAATTCCTAAGCAAGCTAAAGGAATATTATCTATTTATGAAACCCGGAGGTTCATTGCCGCGCTCACCTGTGCCCACCATTCAACCCTATTCTGCGCTAACTCCATCCAACCATCCCTCGAAAATCCTACTTCTCTTAAATCTATCCCAATATTGTCCTCCCACTTACGTCTAGGTATTTCAATGGTCTCTTCCCTTCGGGTCTCTCAGTCAATATTTTTTGAGATATGTATTTCCATCCCCATGTGCTCAATAAGTCCAGCCCATTTTATCCTCCATGATTTACTCTTACTATACTTGGTGAAGAGTACAGGTTATGAGGGTCGTCAATATGCGGTTTTTTACATCCCCCATTTTCATTTCTCTTAGGATCAAATATTTTCCTAAGCATCCTGTTTTCTAACACTCTCATATTATGTTCTTCCCGAAGAGTAAGCAGCCATGTCTTATAACCATATAATACCACCTGTAGGATAATTGTCTCATAAATTTTTATTTTTATATTTCTTGACAGAAGACGAGAAGATAAAAGTTTCTAAATTTCATAAAAACAAGCATTTCCTGATTTCAGTCGATACTTAACTTCTACCTTAATATTTATCTGTATGTATATGTAATTACTGCTCCCAGATATTTGAGCATGTTCGAAAGATTTAACGGCTATTCTAATATTTTGCAGTTCATTATTTTGATGTTTCATGGCCATATACTTAGTTTTTTTCTGTATTAATTTCCAATCCAACATTCCTGCAGGCATCGAAAAGACTTTCTGCATTTCTCTCAATCGTGTTTATGTCATCGTCCAACAGACGAATATCATATGCATCAACCAAAATCGGATGATTGTCACCTTATTCTAGGCCTTCCTTGTTTTCCTGAACTTTCCTAATGGCATATTCCAAAGCAAAATTAGAAAGTAAATTCGATAGTGCGCTTCAAGCCACTTTTAATGGCAAACCTATCTAATATATATTTCCCTATCGTGAATCTGCCATAGGTTTAATTTAGACACATTTTGATTAGACTAACTAACTTCTTTGGTATCGAGTCTTGCATTAAATAATTTGAATTAAATAACAGAGCAAATAAAACACTTATCCAGAACAGTTAATATTGGTAATTGCCATTACAAAATGATAGGCTTGAACTTTTGGTAAATAAATCAAAATGGAATATTTATTGCCATTTAAATCATAAACACCTACATAAACACGCTCATCTTCCTCACAAATACGTATGCTTACCCCTTTCATAATGAGTATAGATTGCTTTATAGAGTAATTTGACTTGCAGCAGACGAAGAACGCAACCCGCAAAACACACGCGTCGGAGAAGTTGCGCAGATGAAAGGAGAGTTCGTTTAAACATTGTTCCTTGTAAGTAAGCTTTGGCCTGACTGCTATACTGATATCAATACGAAGCCTTTTTTTGAAATTAGCAACTAAGGCCACCTGCACATCAGTTCACAAAACTATTCTTACTTTATACTGTTCAGAATCTACGAAATTTGACAGTCTGTGTGCTGTGACAAAAAGAATTCTCTAAACAAAACGAATGTTTTAATTATAAATAATTATATAATTGAGAAATCTCAGATTCTGTTATTTTGGAATGATTCATTCATGCACTGCTACTTGCAGTGGTCACAATATTTTTCCCCCTAAAATACAAATCGCAGAGTTATAAACTTGACTAAAAATTTGACTTCTTCGAAAGAGAAATAAAGAAATTCATTCCGTGTCGTGGACTTTTGACAGGCCATAACTTTGTACCATAAAAGATACAGTTCTTGAGTGAACATTTGTTTTGCTTGACGTCAGGAGATTATTTTTATCAAAAAATAATTCTAGTGTGATAGGGAAAAAGCGAATAAGTCAAAAAACCAAAGTTCCAGGAGAGAGAAAAAAAATTATTTCCACAGCATTGTTACAATATTTAGTTCAGTCCACCCATATATTTTTACTCAGTATAAGCTAGTATGTAAAAAATATCTGGGTGGGCTGAACTAGTATTGTAACAATGCTGTGGAAATAAATTATTTTTGTCTCTCCTGAAACTTTGGTTTTTTGACTTATACGCTTTTTCACTATCACTCTAGAATTATAAATAACTATTTTCTCATAAAATATTATAAATATTATTATAGTAGATTTGTTTTAAATTTATATTAGTGGGTCGATTTCATTTTTCTTTCACTGCTTATAGATACTTTAGTCTCAGTAGAAATTAAATTCTAGCATCCTACACCACAATCTTTGATCATTTTATTTTTCAGGCCAAGAGAGGTTCACATGGATGACCAGGGTATACTACAAGGATTGTCATGGTTGTGTCATTATATTCGATCTGACAAACAAAAACTCCTTCGAAAACACTCGCAAATGGAAACGCGATGTTGATGCAAAGTGTACCTTACCGGATGGTAGTCCAGTTCCGTGTATTCTATTAGCAAACAAGGTGAGTATCACTATTTTGAACTGTGAATGGCATAATGCATCCTGTAATACATTTCATAACAATATTATGATATTAGTAGTTACAGTGTAGGCCTACTAGTTTTAGAGATTTTAGAAGCGATGCATACGACCGAATATACCTAAGTTCGTGTGTTCGGAAACATTCCATTGGGATCTTGCAAGAAAGAACTCCAAAATAATAATATTTTATAATATGTATAGTAGGCAGGATATTTGTTTTTTTAATTCAGCTGTATTTATACTCCTTTTAGCATCGAGGCCATATCAGGAGTTCAGGATCTGAGTCTACTCAGTAGGCCATGCAATTATTGATTGTCAACCATTTTCTATTTTTAGTATATCTTATGTCAGTAAATTTCAACTGATATTTAATTGAAATGAATATGGTACAGGATGGAATAGCGAGGATGAGTCACGTTAAGTAAATAACATATTCGGCATTTTATTTTATGAAATTACGAAAAACCTCATGCCAAATTGGGCGGCTACAGGATTTGAACGTGGGACTTCCCGAATGCGAGTCCAAGACGTTACTCTCTTGGCCACCTCGCTCGGTATATAGTATATTGTTGTAAAAAGATTTATAGTGTTGTTCATACTACTCCATGAATTCACACTTACATAACACTACGTAGCCTATGTGTTTCGTACGTTACTTTTGTATAAAATGGTCTACAGGTTATGAAGTATATAATTTTATAATTAAGCGCGTTAAGTATGTTAAGTGTGTACGTTTAGTTTTAATTCGATATTGTTTCTTGATGACCGCCGGCGTGGTCTTGTGGTTAGCGTCGCTGACTACGGGTTCGATTCCCGGTACCTCCTCGGATTTTTCTGAGGTAGGGAGGTCTGGTAGGGGTGCACTCAGCCTCGTGATTCCAATTGAGTAGCTACTTGATAGAGAAGTAGCGGCTCCGGTCAAGAAAACCACCAATAACGGCCGTGGGTGTCGGCATGCTGACCACATGCCCCCCAATCCTGCCATCTGCCTACGGGAGATGACGCAGCGGTCGGGTGGTAGGCCAAGTCCCTCCAGGGATGTAGCGCCACGGAGTTTAGTTTAGTTTATTGTTTATTGATAAAAAACGAGTTTATTGTATTTATAAATATCAATATACGGTTGAAGACCATGAAGATCACAGTTCCACTCTGTATGGAAGCAAGGTTTCCAGCTGCGAGTCGTTACAGTTTAGGGGAAACGGGTATCTAATTTTTGCAAATAGATTTTTGGACACCTGTTCTGTCGCCAGATTTGAAGTCTAAGACCCTCAGAATCCCATGTTACCCCAGTGCCAATCTAAAGTATTCTCTCCTTGTTTAACGATCAGTCATAATTACATCCTACCATACAGGTTAACTCATCGTATGTATTTCAGAGTGTAATGTTCTAAATTTCGAATATATAAAGCAATTCGTTTGTTGCAGTGTGATTTACCCCATCGACAAGTTGAACAAATGGAGATTGAGACTTTCTACAAGGAACACAGTTTCATTGGCTGGACAGAAACATCAGCAAAAGAAGGACTTATGGTGAATGACTCAATGAAGTGAGATATTCCACATCAAAATAAACTGATTTATAAATCCTAAATACCACTCCTAAATCCTCACAAAGCAGATAGGATTGACCTATCCACAAAATATAAATAACTATCAAGCCTGCGGGTATTTTACAAAAGGAAGTTGAAGGTGTAGATTACTTAATCAACAAAGAATAACAGAATTTTCTCCAGCTAATTTGAATGGACCTACAGACAATCTGAAAAATTAAATATTTTCGGTGCCTGTCTTAAAAATCGTTCTAAGCTATTTACAGAAAATGGTTCAAAATTTCATAGTAATTCAAAAGTAGGAAAAAATAATAGTGTGTAATAAACGCAATATTTTCAAGCGCTAACGTACTTAAGAAAATACTGTATATCAATATAATCTACCGATGTTTTGTCACAAATAAAACGTCCAGAAATATTATGCCATGCATGTTTGTTAAATATAATTTTTTAGAAAAGAAATCAAGAGAGATTTTTCGGGGTTTTAAATGTTCATATCCGTCATAAACCTACCACCAGTAACTGCTAGGCAAATAAAATACAGACTTTGCATGAGAGTAAAAATTCAGAACACAGACTTCCCTTAATTTGCAGGCAGCCTTTACAGTGCGAATGATAAACCGACAACACAGACAGACATGAAAGCTGACATTCCAAAATACAATCATAATTTCATATCTAAATAAATAAAATCAGGAAAACTGATATAACAACGTGCCAGTATGTTTTTGTTGAATCAATTATAATTGAAATTATGATATGCAGAAAATAAGTTTTTCTAATCACATTAAAATCGACCAGCGTCAGCAGAACTACAGATTTGTGATACCTTGACAATCGCGCACACATATAAAAATAAAAAATTAAATTAAAAAAATCCATGTCAAATCGGCCGGCTCCGGGGACCTCCAGAATACGAGTACAAGGCGTTACCATTTGGCCAACTCAGTCAGTTTGACGGTGTCGTTTGATAAGTATAAGTGAAGGAATAGTGTTAACTGTCAAATTATACCGGTAGACAAAAATTAAAAAAAAACATGTGACATTTAATTAGTCGTTACTCTGGCACCGGTCAACCGATTAGGTCCAAAATTAATAGGCTTCTTGCCATGGACGTTATAAATGCGTATACCAAGTTTCATGAAAAATCCGATAAAGCATATTTGAGTTATGGGGCCTTCTCAAATACGCTTTAACGGATTTTCATGAAACTTGGTATACGAATTTATAATGTCCATGGGAAGAACCCTATTATTGAACCAAATCAGTTCATCGGACTCGGCGTCAAACCCAATTTAGTGTTTTTTATTTAAAGCGCCATAACTCAAATACGCTTTATCGGACTTTCATGAAACTTGGCTTACACATTTATTATGTCCATCGAAAGACATCTGTTGATATTGGACCAAATCGGTTGGCCTGTACCGGCGATTTGGTCCAATATCAACAGACGTCTTTCGATGGACATTATAAATGTGTATACCAAGTTTCATGAAAATCCGATAAAGCGTATTTGAGATATGACGCTTTAAATAAAAACACTAAATTGGGTTTGACGCCGGTACCGGTGAACCGATTTGGTTCAATAACAATAGGGTTCTTCCCATGGACATTATAAATTCGTATACCAAGTTTCATGAAAATCCGATGAAGCGTATTTGAGTTATGGCGCGTACAGACACACGGACGGACGGACAGACAATTTTCGTCCCCCACACACAATCTCATAAAGTACCATACTAGCACTTAATAATCCTTAGGAGTTATTCATTAATATGAAAGGAACAGTTTGACTTACTTTATTCAGATCTTCCGTTTCGTGTTCCAGGTTCCTGGTGGACGTGATGATGCGTCAAGAAGGCCTGCAGGAGACTGAGCAGACAGACAGCTTCACACTCGCAGGTCCTGGTCCAGATTCTGAAAGGAGGAAGAAATGTTCATGTTGAATGTCGTTAATTCCTGATATCGCTAAAGTTGTGAACTGAATTATAAAAATGCTCCATTTGCGAGCTGGTGACAGGGCAATATAAGTTATAAAATTCCCTTTAGGCAGGCCTACAGGCTGAGGTAGATTTCGAAGTGCTAAATCTCGCCTTATATGATAGCTACCGAGAAACCAGTTATTGATTTATAGAGTACTCATCAAGAGCTTTTCAACGATACCCCACAAGACGTGGTTTCAAAAAGTTTGAATTTCCATCCCCCCACCAACCACCCCCACTCGTACCCCCAAAACCCCCGAATCGTTGGTGTCACTGTGAACTCTATAGGGAGTACTCTAATTGATTCAAACAAAGTTTCCCTCTATACTTCATAGGGACCGAGATATAAATTTTTCAACATTTCAACCCCCTCCCCCGACCCTCCCCTTGGGCCAATTTTTCTCATTAACGAACTTGTCCGAACTATTGGGCCTAGAAATAACATAGTGAAATTTGGTTCAAATATCTTCAAAATTACGGCCGCTAGCGTGTAAAGATATATATATATATAACAATTTTTTTGAACGGGCGGTGGTTTCGTACTTACGGAGGCATGAAACGTAAAGATATGAAATTATTTTTCGAAAGTGATGACATGGTATCGATTGCAATAGGTAGATTATTCTTCGAAATCTACCTAAAAATGCAATAAGCTCTCAAGACATTACTCGTAGGACGGGAATGATGCAAACAGAATACAGTACAAGATACAAATACGAAAATGGATACCATCAAGGCAAAAACACGATTGTGGGTTTAAAAAAAGTACTACCGGGAGTAGTTACACATTTTTTGTGGTTTTGTGTGTTTTTTGTATAGAGGATATTTAAAAAATGCACGATTACATACTCAAAGTCACGAAGGCAAGTAGGCATGCCATAACATATCAATAAGAAGAGTATTTATCGTAGAAGGCTTTTTATTTCCGGAATTGCAATAAATCGAATTCTGAAAATGTTTTGTAAGAATAACGGTTTCAGGCAGCGAATTGTATGACACAACAATTTCATGTACAGTACAAGGAAAATAATGACAGGTAGTAAAACCCAAATAAATTCAATTGCAACAGGGTGTCCCAAATCCATAAACACGATATAGGCTATACAAAATTCCAGTTCTTTATTTCGATCTCAGAATTTTTCAATGCCGTTAAAAGGGTTCTCAAATAATGAAAAAAAAAAGAAAAAAAGTCTATCAAAGTAAAAAAAGGCACAAATGGCAAGATAAAACTTCACCAGGCTTTATTTGTTATAATTTGGACACATACTGCCAACCTTTATATATATACATTCAAACAGGATAGGCATTTTCCTAAACTTCCGATGCCTAGTTATTATCGTTTCAAATTGGCAGCCACGTTTCGTGCACTGAAATACCGTTTCCATGATAATTTTCACGAATGTCAATAGTTCTTAGTGATTCTTTTTTCTATTTGCAAATATAATAAAATCAGGTAAACTGGTGTAACAAAGTGCCAGAATGCTTTCTTTAATCAGTGTTAATTGCAATTATGATATACAGAAAATAAGTTAGTTTTGTTATCATTAAGCAGGGCTTACGGAAGAACAAAGGTCTAGTTTCATAAGCATATGTGAAGGGATATGTGGGTAGTGTTATTTGTCCAAGCTTCCAAAGCTGTATTGCCATATTACAACTTCCAAAGCCGTATATGAACAGGGTGAAACAATATGTTGTCCTGAGAATTGACTTGCATTTGATAAATTCTTTCTAATATATTGCCATATAATAGGCACTAAATCGGGCATTACTCCGGTACCCGTCAACCGATTTGGTCCAATATCAATAACCTTCTTCCCACGGACAATATAAATCCGTATACCAAGTTTCATGAAAATCCGATAAAGCTTAAATGATTTATCGTGCGTACAGACAGACGGACAGCCATTTTCCCGTCCCCCACACAATCTCATAAATTACCATTCTGGTACTTAATAATTATGAACATCGTCTACAATCTTTGGAAATCTCAACAAAATTAAAATCTTCTTTGGAATATCTACAGTATAAGTATTTTTTAAAATAAATCCATGAAGAGTAATTTTTAAAACTTTCTTTTACACATTGCATTTAAAAAAAGACACTCTTAACAAAAAAGATGGAAATGCTCTCAACACTTTTGAAAGAAAGATCTTAAGACGCATTTTAGGACCAATAAACGAAAATGGAATATGGAGGCTCAGGTATAATAAAGAAGTTTATGACAGGTTTAAGGAGCCTTGCATCTCAACAACGGTTAAATTCAAAAGACTGCAGTGGGTTGGACATGTAATTCGCATGGGAAAGGAACGGATACCACTTAAAATAAGATAAATACAAAATGTCACTTTGAATATTAAATCTACGTCGCCTATATATATAATTTGTTAATCTAAATATCGCCAATAATAATAATAATAATAATCATCATCATCATAAAATACCAAATTTGTTGATTCGGTTTCATTCCGGCCCTGGATCCCGATGGTAGTGGGTTTAACCCGAAAAAGTAAGATTTTACGGGCGCAAAAATCTTTAGTTGAGTGCCATGAGAGGAACTCTAAAACAAGTACCACTGCGGTATAACAATTTTCATTGGCTCAATCGAATGGACTGAGCATAATGATAAATGTCCAAGACCGTACAAGTCAAGTGTTCCCTATACAGGATGTGGAAGTCCTGAGCGTTTCAGGAGGTTGATTCTTCCATATATTTAGACATAAGGCAAAAAAGCTCCTCCAACTCGACTCAAACAAATCAGTTTGGTTTATATTTTTTAGCATTATAACCTAGGCCTATATCAATAGTTATTTTTAAATTTGGAGCAATAAAGTTCAATGAAAGCTGCTAACATCACTTCAATGGTCAAATTAGCCGTTTAATAGGTGATGTTGTCACCCTTATTCACCGGCCGCCTTTACACAGAGAATTGCTACCAGTACCCATTTCGGTTGGAGGCTAAGTTAACCCCCACAACCATAGTGCCACCAGGATGATTTGGCCAATTAAAAAATGACCTCATTGGGGAATAAACCCGCGACCTTCCTGTTTGTATCGCAAAAGCACCACAACGTACCCTGTAAAATTGCCTAGCTTATCATAATAACAATAATAATTAAATAATGATATGAAAATCATTAATACAGTAGGCCTGTAACTATTTTTTAAAATTTCGATTGAATGGGCATAATTTTAATTTTAACAGTTAGCCTACAATTTGGTCGTTAGTGCTTTACAGCTTTCTATGTCTTGACGTTTACGTTAAATCATTCTAAGGTCATCCCACGTCTGAGTGGTTAGACCGCTCTTCTTCCACCGTGGAATTTATTGGACAAATTGGGGTCGGGGCAGGTTCATAATCTGGTACTCTTCACCACATATGATAAGGGTAATTAAATCAGGGAAGATTAAATGGGCTGGACACGTGTGCATGTGGGAGGAAAGACATCTAAAAAATATTGACTGGGGAACCCGAAGGGAAAAGACCACTTGGAAGACCTAGACGGGAGGACAACATTAGAATAGATTTAAGGGAAGTGGGATTTGCGAGGGATGGTTGGAGTTAACACAGAACAGGGTTGAATGACAGCTTCGTGTAAGCTCGGCATTGAACTTCCGAGCTCCATAGACAATATTCCTTTAGCTTGCTTAGTTGTCTATTGCCATTGAGTAAATAAGCAAGTAATATTAAATATACGCCCTGAAATTGAGTAAATTTATAAGCGAACGTTTGCAAGACTCACACATACCATGCCACCATGCGGTTGAATCTTTTGTTGAATTCAAATATATAGTAGCATAATAAAATAATCTCAACGAAACATTGATTTCTTACTGCAACCAGTATCTGCGCCACTGCACATGCACTTCGGTCTTGCGTATAGGTATAGGCGCCATTCCCACTTCCCTGACTTCTGCTTGGGCTATGCCGCCCTGATACTGAAAGCTGATACGCGTCCGCATTTTTCGCCGATTGGTGTGTATGTATCGAGAATCGACAGCTAAATCATAAGAATCTTACTGACGAAATAATTAGACTGAAATGACAGTTATGCCATTCACCTGTCTGCCGGGGATAACCTGTCCATCAACTGTCTGGCTGGCGTTTAATTTACGGGCTTGCTGAGCAGGAGTACAGTAGCTCACAGGAGGTAGATGACCTGACGTTGTGATGATCGATAGCCGGCCTTGCCCATTCTAGTTTTGTCAACAGATGGCACCGTTGTACATTAAATTTATGGTTGTATTGACCTTGAATTTACGAGATTTACGGCGGCGCCAAAAGTGTCATCAGTAAATGCAAAATCATGAAAAACGGGGAAAAAAGTCGATAAAAAAATCTGCCATTACATCTTCACAATATATCAGTACCAAGATGTGCCCCCGCCAAGGGCGCAAAATTAACCATGAATAATCCCGCATTTTTTAGACCGGTGCAATTTATCAAGCAATAAAATAATAAACTATTTCACAGAAATTAAAAAAAAAAAAATCCCTTTAGGCAGGCCTACAGGCGGAGGTAGATTTCGAAGTGCTTTTGGTTTTCTTTATTGTCACTGCATAGCACTCTTCTTCTTTAGCCTTGGCATGGCAAACCTGCAGTAATAAGAACTGAATTCGGTAAAGAGGAAGAGCCTACAATCATTTGTTTTGACAACAAGAATAGGATATAATATTCTGGGAGGCCGTGCGCAAGATCAGCAATGAATAAAATTAGCAAAGCCGCTAAACAAGACAAAATTATGATATTATAATAATTCTTTTAAGTGTTATTACTTTCAAACATTAAAATCTCGCGTCATATGAGAGCTATCAAGAAACTAGTTATTGATTTGTAGAGTACTCATCAAGAACTTTTCAACGATACCCCACAAGACGTAGTTTCAAAAATGTCTAATTTCCATCCCCTCACCCCCACTCGTACCCCCCAAAACCCCCGAATTGTTGGTGTCAGTGTGAACTCCATAGGGAGTACTCTAATTTATTCAAACAAAGTTTCCCTCTATACTTCATAGGGGCCGAGATATAAATGTTTTAAAATTTCAACCCCCTCCCCCGACCACCCCCTTGGGCCAATTTTGCCCATTAACGAACTTGTCCGTACTATTGGGCCTAGAAATAACATAATAAAATTTGGTTCAAATAACTTCAAAATTACGGCCGCTATCGTGTAAAGATATAAATATATATATATATATAAATATCACAAAAAAATTTTTTGAACGGGCGGTGGTTTCGTACTTAGGGGAGCATGAAACGTAAAGATATGAAAGAATTTTTCGAAAATCATGACATGGTATCCATTGCAATAGGTAGATTATTCTTCGAAATCTACCTAAAAATTAAGACCCCCAGTATTGGAGGGCGCAGATTTGTCAAACTCGCCAAGGGCGCAGCAGGACCTTGCTACGGCCCTGTTAGAGATGATATTTATACCGAATGGAGGCCTTTAACAAGAGCAGCAACAAAACATTAATAATAATAATAATAATAATAATCACTAATAATAATAATAATAATAATGTCTTAGAGCATACTTTCCCCAACAGGCCTCCCAAACAATTTCACATATTGATATAGATATGTATTTTCTTCAAAATTGATAGTCATGTGAAGCAGACTATGCTCCCACCTTTGTTTGGCAGGAGGCTGAGGGGGCTACAACTCCTTCCCCAAAATATTAAGACATGCTAATACATTGCACATTAGGACATTATAATTTGACAGATAATGGACAGTTTAATTGCAAATCCTTACACGTGTAATACGAAAGATGGATCATGAAATAGAAATGCCTTACTACTTTCTCTAAGTATATACAAGTAAAGTGCTACAGTGAGACAGACTTATTTACTAGGGCGGTTCTAGAGCAGACGTTGCCTAGCCATCCCACTGTCTAAAACTTTTCCACATAGACTATGGGTACCAACAGCTAGTCAAGTTCTGCCCCTAACGGTCATTGTGGCCAAGTGAGCGGTGCTTGATAAACTTTTCAACAGCAAGAAAAATTTATTCTATAACTTTGATGTCTTGACCTTAGATTAAAGTGTGACTGTAACTTACACAGGGGTGCCCACCCCCCCCCCCCCAAACGTCATGACTCACACCCCCAAACTTCACTGCTCACCCCCCCAAACTTCATTGCTCACCCTCAACCCAATTGGCTGTCGACAAGGACGCCCATATATTTTCTAGGGGGGGCAATTTTTTTAATTAATTAATTTTTTGTCGCTTTAACTCCTTGGTCCACTTTGTAACGTTATATTAATAATATAATAAGTGCAACAATGACGTAGCCAGAAAATAATTGTGGGGAGGGTCGGAAGTGCCGGGGGGGGGGGTTGGAATACCCCCCAAAAAGGGGGTCGGGGGTCCATCCCCAGAAATTTTTTAAATATTGAACTAATGAAAATCACATTCTACGGTATTTTAGCACAGAAAAACTAGTTAGGAAATTTGTTTACCATACTCGAAGACATGCCAATGTAAATAAGAAATCATTACCTAAGTGGGGGGTCCACCCCAGGAAAATTTTTAAGTACTGAAATAATGAAAATCACATTTTACGCTATTTTAGGACTCAAAAAAACTAGTTAGGAAATTTGTTTACCATACTCTTCGACATGCTAATGTAAACAAGAAAATGTTACCTAAGTCGGATGTCCACCCCCGGGAAATTTTTAAATATTGAACTAATGAAAATCTCATTTTACACTATTTTAGCACTGAAAAACTAGTTACGAAATTTGTTTACCATACTCTAAGACATGCCAATGTAGATAAGAAATAATTGCATAAGTGGGGGGTCCATCCGCGGAAAATTTTTAAATATTGAATTAACGAAAATCACATTTTACGCTATTTTAGCACTAAAAAACTAGTTAGGAAATTTGTTTACCATACTCTAAGACATACCAATGTAAACAAGAAAATGTTACCTAAGTCGGGTGTGCACCCCGGGAAATTTTTAAATGTTGAACTAATGAAAATCACATTTTAAGCTATTTTAGCACTGAAAAACCAGTTAGCAAATTCGTTTACTATACTCTAAGACATGGCAACTTAAACAAGAAATTGTTACCTAACTGTAAGTTATAATACTTATTACTATTTATAAGAAAAGTTGAATAACACATGGAACAGTGGACTTAATAGGCCTACTCATTATGTTATGAAAAGAAAATAACTACTTTATCATATTTGACACTCCAACAAATCTTGTTTAATTAAATATTTTTTTTTTTAATACAAATATAGAATTTTAGGTTTTGACTTTTGGGGGGTCCAAACCCCCTGAATCCCCCTTTCCTAATACACTGTGGATTCTGCTTCCATGTTGTTGATTTGGTAAAAGTTCTGCAATTCAAATAATTGTCTTAAAAGAAAAACACCTGACTATAATAATTATTAATATACATTTTTTCTTTGCCCCCCCCTCGCCCCCGGGTACGGGCGCCCGTGGCTGTCGAAATTCTTTATCTTTATAAAGAATTAGAAGAGACCTTTTGAAGTTATAGAACTTGACTGTGTTTATTTTTAACACATAAAACTCTAATTTTGCAACAATTTTCAACCCCCCCCCCCCAGAAAATTCATAAATGATAATATTTTGCCCCCCCCCCCAGAAATTTCAATGACGCAGTCTGCGTCTTAACCCCCCCCCTGTGGGCACCCCTGACTTGCATACTTTCAGTATCGTTGTATAATAATCCGTGGCGGCTGGTGTATAGGCACTGTGGAACTGCAGCACCCCCTATTTCCACTTATGAGTCCTTTTTTCTTTCTTTCTTTATACTTGTACAATATATAATCCTTCAGCTTAATGCCAGTAGCCATCCCCCAGTTTATTAAAAAGAGAAAAGAAAATCTTTGTATGGAACTGTGTGCTTCACAGTTCCAGCGGTGTGGTGTTTGAGTGTTGTGCGCATGCCCACATAGGAAGGTGCATGCTGCGGCTGCGAGGGAGAAAGAGCACTGTCGCTTCCAGTGCCAACGGCGGCGATTGGTGCAAGGTAGTGTTTTTTTTGCTCCGCATGTGTTGTGCTTAAAAATTACGTACCATAATCTTGAATGTGATTAAGTGTAGAATTAGATTATTATCTTGTTTCCAGCTATTCTATTTGATTCATTTTTTGTTGGTTCTTTTATTTAACAGAAAACTTTAACCATGGCAGATCAAGAAGAAAATTATTGATCTTTTTGCGGAAATTACAAGAAATTATTTTTCAGTGATTTTTCAGTGTGCAGGCGAAAAGTAGCTATGCTGTCTGCTCAATGGAAGTCAATAGATCTCAAAACAAAATTAGGGGCAAGAAAAACAAAATAAATACTACTGATTTTTTTATAAATGAACACAGAGCATTGCAATTTACTTCATTGTTACTGTGTATTGTATTAGTAGTACTGTATTCCCAAATTTAATAAATTCCTGTTTTATACATACACATGGTTTTTAGATTTTTCTTGCAATTTTCTTAAGATGTCCCTTGGTATTAACAGTAATCCTTAGATAGCAACATACATTTTCTAGGGCCCGCAGATATTGTTATAATACGTTTCACTTTATATGTCATAGCAGTGGAATCAGGACTATTTTAACTTACAAATGTAATTCTACTCTTCATAGAGAGCAAAAATCACAGTTAATTCAAAGTGGGTATTTTGGTTGTTCAGGTACCCTTTTATAATAAGCAATTCTGAACACTAAACAGAAGGCAAAATGGGGGAATAATTAATAATTAATTCTCATCCTAATTTATGGTGACCACAAAAAACCTGTGCAGAAGGTATGGCTACGATAAGGTTGCATAATATGCACGTTTTTCTGAGACGCATTCTTTTTCATAGTAAAAGTTTACAAACGTGGTGTTTCTGTTTCTCTTCTTCTATCTACTTCAATGCCATTTTCAAGACCCTTGTCTGTAATAAATTAATAAAAATCTACGGAGGGATACCACTGTGTGATCAATACGACTAGGCCTCCTCCTAAAACAACACAAACATATGGAACATTCGAGGTAGGTCTGAAGTAAATTCCAATAATGCATGGGCTTTTTGAGAGAACAAAATCCCGGGGGGGGGGGACACATTTATTCTGGCTGGCCATAAGATTCTAGCCTACAATTACCGCCCACACCTGACTCAGTGTGTCCTCTTTTTGCTCTTTAAAATACTGCAATCCTAGCCTGTGATATCATTAATACACAATTACTGGTTAGTTGATTAAGGGACCTCCAACGTCTGCAGTGTCAAGACTCGTGCCATACTGGACCAAAGAGACCACAAAAATAATAAATCTCTATGTTCATTATATGGATTGAAGGTTTAAGCAGTAAAGCAGCCTACAATTATTCTTTCTTTACAATTAAGTGACCGCCGGCGTGGTCTTATGGTTAGTGTCGCTGACTACAGATCTGTTGGCTCGGGTTCGATCCCTGGTACTCCTCAGATTTTTCTGAGGTAGGGAGGTCTGGTAGGGGTGCACTCAGCCTCGAGATTCAAATTGAGGAGCTACTTGATAGAGAAGTAGTGGCTCTGGTCATGGTAACCACCATTAACGGCTGTGGGTGTCGGCATGCTGACCACATGCCCCCAATCCTGCCATCTGCCTATGTTAGATGATGCAGCGGTCGGGTGGTAGGCCAACTCCCTCCAGGGATGTAGCACCACAGTGTTTAGTTTTACTCACAATCGCAGTGTGCGATCTCTATAGTTCTGCTGATGCCGATTTTAATCTGATTAAAAAACAAACAAAAACTAGATTTTTATTCTTCCATAAGCCCTGCTTAATGAATCAATCTGGAACTTAACTCAGAAATTGATTTAAAAAAAAAAAAAACTGCATATCATAATTGCAATTATCACTGATTAAATAAAATCATTCTGGCACTTTGTTTACCTGATTTTATTATCTTAAGAGTTGATATTTGGAGATCCAAATAAATGTTGTATGGCAACATCCGTAGGAGAATGTACATGATACCATCATTAACAACACAGTTTACGAAAATATAAGATGCCAAAAGCTAATGCAGGTATAATCCAGAAGCTGTGATGTTAATAATGAGGATGTTGAAGTTGATAACAATGAGTATGGTATTTTGAAATATATCTGATAAATATATCTGCTATGTTCATTCATTATTAGGGACCGGATTTTTAGGTTTTTAAAAACACTGTTTTAGGTTTTCCATTAGGTGAAATAGTTTTTTTTAGGTTTTTTTGTCCAAAATATCGTTTTCGGATTAGAAAAATTGGTTTAATGAATTTGAATGTGCTACATAGGATTGAGTACATAATACTTGTAAAGTTTAACTTAACAAAATTGACTTAAATTTGTGTAAACTCGCTTTAAGACATTATACAATTGAAGGAAGAAAGCATAAACAATCAAAAGAAGCAGTGAAAATAAGATTTCCTCACATTTCCTGGTTACAGTATATCAGTAAATATCTTTCAAGATTCTCAACTGTGAAGTTCTTCCTGTTATCTCTTAGTTAAAAGTTAATACTGTATCTAGACACTACTCTTCTCAGGATTCAATCCGATGCTTCTAATTTAGTGAGTAAAATACTTTATGGTTGGATGTGGATAATGTGAAACTGATTATTTTCTTTTTTTCGGTTGTTACGCATGCTAACCGCACAACAGATCAACTAGGGACGAAAACTTCCCCTTTTTCCAGAAAGGTAAATAATACGTGTTTCTGGCAGGCTTCACAAATTATTACTTTGCCATCTGTAGTGAAATTCAGATCGTCGCCAATCCACTGCCGTAATAAACTCGATTTCATTTGTTTCAACATAATTAACATGTCTTCTTAAAACTCACAGTGTGACCACTCAGTATGAATAACAGGGCAGTATTAAAGGCAAACAAAAAACAACCGCTTTAAAACACAGAAATCTATATCCTTGTTCATACACGGCAACAATGGTTGTTCGTACGAATATTTTAAAAGGAATACGCCGGTACTCTTTTTCTCTCTTGATACTGTCCATCCTAGACAACAATGGGTTGAATGAACCGCTGGTGGTATTAATTTCTACCCGACAAAAATTATTTTCTCCCCGCAAAATATCGATTTCTCAACTGACAAACAAAAAAGACAAAAATGGAGCCTAAATTAGATATTTTAGGATTTATATCCCGTTTAGGTATATTTAGGTTTTTATACCCCATTTAGGTATTTTTAGGTGCCACAGAATTAATGTGGGTGAATCCTATGGACAGATTCAAAAAAGTGTAGAGCACTTTTTGTTTTGGAAGTAAGGAAAAAAATAGGTAAAAACCTAAGAATCCGGTCCCTATTCATTATATATTCATTTTTTTGTTTTACAGAGTATTGAGTGTTTTTCTGTCCTAATTTCTGGAAGAACTCAACAACTCAAAAGAACTTGCAGACACATTAAAAGATCGCCACTTCCAATGGCACCAACTTTTGAAAAACATTGGGTGGGCTTGAACACTTACACTCCCTCCTCCTACTTTATGCGGGACGGGGATGAAAGGACCCAGGAAGGAAATTTTCCACTACTGAAAAATCTCCGACACGGCCGATAAAATTTAACCTGAGCAGCTAGGGTGGAAAGGAAGCGCTAGTAACACCCGCACGACGCGTACTCTTATACTTTCTGGGGGGGGGGGGGGGGGGGAAAGTCTGAGGTAACAATAAAATAAAATGAAATAAAATAAAATAAAATACAGTTAAATAAAACATGGACTAATGGGTAGCGTTGTGTGTTCTAAATGTATTTCTTTTACACTTCTCTCTATAAATTCATCACAAGTACAGTATAATCTAAATCCAGCTTTTCCCCGCTATCCGTGTATAGGGTTATACCATACTTAGGATAGCAATATGTGTAATTAGGCCCAAGTCTTTTCTGGATATTGTCGAACGCAAAAATGTCTCCAGTCTTTTCAAAGGTAAAAAATATTTTTCTGTGAATACTGGAAAAACTGGCATTGGCAAAGTAAATTTTACATATAAATGTAAAGAATTCAGGAAAAATTTCAAACGATCGCGATCGTGAGTTAACTGAAACAAAGGGAGATCACGTTATGTATGTCAATAATATTATAGTGTGATTTTCGTTTTGCACTGATCAAACAACGAAACAGGATTTTTAAAAATAGTAATATTTACACGGAAAATAATTGGGTGGGCTTGAGCCCCACGGGCCCATATAAGTTGACACCACTGGAATAAAGGCCATGGGATAGACCAAGAACCGGAACTTTATAGTATACCATACCCAGGAGAATAATGAACTAAGAATTTGGCTGAAAAGTTTTACCAACAAACAAAAAATGAAGGTAACCTAGCCAAAAAATATGTTATGTTTAAAAAGTTCATAGGGTGGCTACAAGAAGATGCCTGGTAAGTCGAACCAGCAGATGGAGTATGCTCAGGATGAAGTTAATGAGTCTAATGGCCCTCAAAACACAGTTATTTTCTTAGTTTAATGAAGTTTTGAGTAGTAATGAAGTATTAAGTAAAGTAAAGCGTTTCCTATTACAGGCCATGGAGGCCCAGAGGGTTCTAGGAAATTGAGGCTTCCAGATTTTTAGACATTCGGAACATGAAGGTGGTAAGGTTGTCAGCCTTATTCACTGGCCGCCCGTACCCCCAGGATTGCTCCTGATACTCATTTCTGTTAAAGACTGAGTCGACCCCAGGGCCATAGAGGCACCAGAAGGATTAGGCCAATTGAAAAACTCCGACCTCATGGAGGATCGAACCCGTGACCTCCCGGTTTGTAGTGCAGCACCTCAACCAATACAGTTCACCTTACCTCAACTAACTTGTTACTTTATTTTAACTATTTTATAAGTCTTACTGAGTTGGACCTTGATATAAAAACATTACAGAATCTTCAACTTATTGAGAACTGTTACTTTATTTATTCAGATAAATTAGAGTTTTAAATTTGTTGTTGTTAAAAACTATTATAAAAAATGGAAATGAAATTGTATATTGACTAATTGGTTAGCGAGCACAGTAGCCTTCACAACAAAAGAAAGGAAAGCCTTGTCTGGCTATGAACACAACATAATTGGAGAATAATTCTTCATTAGTACATCTGATTTTGAATATGTTTATTTATTATTCTGTTGCATCCTCATTCATATTGCAAAATTCGGTAGAGTTCAGTTAAGCGGTTGGCATGTGATAATTTTTCAAATGATTTTTAGAGTTGGGGCAGAAGGGAGCTTTACTCCAATTAATTTAAACAATAATGGCAAATATGGATTAATGATTATTAAAAATTAGAACACTAAAGTACAAATATACAAACAATTTTACTAGTATCAATTTTACTAGTATCAATTCTAACTTATTTCTTCTCAATATTATTTTTAAATACACATAACATTTTGAAAGGAGATTATTTTGTAAATCAAGGTATTCTGAATCTCGCAGTCTTAATTTATAGTGTCTCTATGTACATAGGCGTAACCAGGCCGATCATATGGGGGGGGGGGGTTATAACATCCGGGGGGTATGGAATACCCCCCAGGGAGAGGGGGACTCAGGGGCTCTCCCCCGGAAAATTTTAAAAATTAAGATGCACAATAACTAGTTTTAAGCTTCCCATGCTTTATACTCATATTAAGTAATTTATACGAATATATGGAATACCCCCCAGGGAGAGGGGGGACTCGGGGTTCTACCCCGGAAATTTTTAAAAATTAAGATGCACAATAACTAGTTTTAAGCTTCCCATGCTTTACATTAGTATTAAGTAATTTATAAGCAGACTTAAAAAAATTATACAATTTTCCTTTTTTTAATCAATGGGGGGGGGGGGGGTTCAAACCCAACCCCCCCCCTTGTTACGCCTCTGTGACTATGTAAACCACAATGAGGAACTTACAATCATACTTACATGCTGCACACAATACCTAATACGAAGTAAGCTAATTTAATAGGAAAATTCACCTTTCAGAGGATCGTATTTTGTAAAATCCATTGACTATGTATGCCAGAATTTTTTTAAGGTCATTAAAACTGCTTTGTTTTCAGGGATATGTGGGGAGTTTGAACTTGGTATTGACATGTTTGGACTTGGTATTGACAAGTTTGGACTTGATATTGACATGTTTGGACTCGGTATTGACATGTTTGGACTTGGTACTGAGGTGTTAAAAACATTAGAACTCGCTGGGATATTTATTTGTAATAATATAAAAGCTTATAAACAGAACTTAAGTACAATACATTATATTTGAATATAGATACCTGTAATAAATAGAATGAGAACACAACACGAAAGAATTTATCTGACTCCATGACCAGAACCTGAACCCAGACGAATGCTCACATCTACTGGAGAGTCTCTCTCATATGTCACCTCCATGTCAAGCTCTTCATCATCTTCATCATCATGGCTATCGCTGTCATCATCATTATCATCTTCCTCTTCATCATCTTCTTCTTCCTCTTCAAGGTGCTGAAATGCATTTTCAGACATTTTAATACTAGCAGGACCTAGGAATGCATGGTTACAGGTATTATAATCACTAAATAAAGTAGACTCACACCAAGAAACAATGAAATAATTAATACACTCAATTCAACCCTGTCAATCCTCCAGCAAATGTCAGGAGTCCCCTGAATCAAATGCGATCTCCCACCTTTCTGAGACATCTGATTACCTCTAGGAATTATGGTTAAATCCCTACTTTTTTAGTTTTATTATATTCTTTACTATTTATGTCTTTACATTAATTTATTTTTCAGTTATGCTAGAGCTTGGCAATCTGAGAATTTTTTTTTTAAAATTAGAATGAAAATAAACCCATTAAATTAAGAATCAGCTAATATACAGTGCCTTTGTTAATATTAAGTTGTGCTACGACTATAGAAATTGCCTTACTTAATTTTGGATCCAAAGAAAAGACAAAGTGGTATTATCGTGTGTTTAATGATGCATGAAAACAAATTACACTATTGATTACTATAAAAAACAGAGTCCACTGACGAACTTCAACATCTAGACTGATGATGACATCTTGGAAATATGTCAAATATATTTTCTATTTCTATACACAAGAGAGTACACAAACTGTCTAGCCGACAGCTGTAGTAAAACTAAGTATGGAGATAGCAGTCTTTGAGACATGTTCAAGATAATTTATACTTTATAATAGTATTATAACTACAATCTTTTAAATCATTATATAATAATAATAATAATAATAATAATAATAATAATAATAATAAATAATTAATAATAATAATAATAATAATAATAATAATAATAATAATAATAATAATAATAATAGCAGTAACAGCAATAACTTATGCAGGCTCATTTAAGCGTGGGTAATGAACCTCTGAGCTCCATAAAATAAATAATATTCCTTTAGATTTCTTGGTTGGTATATGGTTATTCAATGACTGGATGTACTGGAACTTAGGCCAGTGGCCAACGTCGGTGTGCCAGAATTTTATCCCGTAGAAGTTCTTTTACATGCCCGCCAATCAACTGACATGGGCCCGCAGTCTATTCATCACACGGCATTAAAAGAACGATTAAACTGAGATCATAGTGGTCTGGTCATGTGGCATGTATGGGTCAAGATAGAAGGGTCTATAGCAGGCGAGGACAGAAAGTTACTCTTAAGACATCAGACCAGTCGGCTCCTGGTTCACACAGAATTTTCTGCGAGGAGTTTGTGAAATGTAGGCACTATTGAACAGCGGGGAAGAGAGGGGCATTAGCAATGTGGCTAGGGAGTGCTCTTGCTTAACGTCACACATAGTGACTTGCAGTGCACTTCCTTCACAAATCATCACTGGAGAAAGCTGTCTTACACTGGTCATTGAGTACTTGTAGTTAAACCAGATGCCCTATTCTGTAACTGTTCAATTTGCCAGTTCCTCGCTCAAGATGTTTGCCATTTTGGAGTGTTTTGTATTCTCTAACATCAATGGAGATCATCCACTTAGGGTGGATGTCTCAAATTGAATTTGGTATGCTGTCCTGAAGGTAGCCGAAGCACCAGTGATGTGTAGGTGACGATCACAAGGGTTTTAAGTGATGTCATCACAACTATGAAGATTTGTCATATAAGACCACACCTCCCACCATACTGAAAATGGTATAACTATCCCTAAAATTCACGAGACTTGATAATAACTTACATAATTTGTTGTACTAAAAAACTGTTAACATGAATAAGCTGCATAGTTTTTTTCTGCAGGCTTTACAGTTAAGTTATAACAAAACCTACACATCTTAAATGACTACTGTTGTGGTTTTAAAATTTTGCAATGTACCATTGTAATAAGACAACAATACCAAAGTGCCCAATTCCTTGCATTTCAAAGAAATATGCCAAGGGCAAGAGGGACAGCGGTCATTCATCTCTCATAGACCGATATGTTCCCTTTCTTCCAGATTTTATTTGTTCACATTTCCACTTTGCAGTCAGTCATTTATACTCTACAGTACTGTACATTTCTGTGCGATAATCTCACTAATGCAAGTTTTACTGAATCTGTGCAAAGTTCATAATGGATGAGTAGTGAAATTGTAATATGAAATTGAAATTGAATATAGTTCTGTAATTATTCTGGGAAAGAGCGTCGAAATAGCGATGTGTGCTATTTCAAGAGAATCCAGTTAGGATTAGTAGTACCATAGATCTAGTTTTCAGTAACAGAATTCCAGCATACCAAAGAGTTTTAACAAACGTAGTAGCAAGAAAACACTTGCCAGTTGATACCACAATACCCATTCAGTATACTCGCTCAGAATATGAACCAGTGACCCCCAGTATGACACGGAAAATCAACCTGGAGAATCTCTCGCGGCAAGATATCCCGAATATTGCACTGTGCTTAAGCAAGGGACATATAAATGAGGATATCGACAGATTAAAGGAGTGCATAAAGAATGCGGTATCACAAAACACAGTAGGCTACAGGAGAGCAAAACTCTGGTTCACCAAAGAATGCTATCAAGCGAGGAAAATAACAATCGCAGCACTACAGTCAGTGCGTAGCAACCCTACTGAAACACAATTGAAGAACTATGCTGCTGCCAAAAGAGCATACAAAGAAATCACAATGAAAGCCAAGGACGATTATCAGCTAAGAAAAGAAATGGAATTAATAGAGGAAGCTGAACGTGAACCGTTCAAGGCCCTGAGCACAAAACAGCCGCACTTCCCTAGGGATATCCCAATGCAGATATGGGAAAATCACTTCACAAGAGTTCTGCAAGCTCGGGAGACCAGGACCGAAGAAGACAAGACAAAGCCTAGTTTAAGCCTGAACGAAGAACTGTTCACAGTAGAGGAAGTAGAAGAGGCACTCCTAAGGCTAAAACATAAAAAAGCATGTGGACCTGACCATATATATAACGAGCATCTAATGAGCACTGCCCCTGTACTGAAGGAAATATGGACAGACCTGTTCAACGAATGCCTACGGCAAGGAAATATCCCGGATTGTTGGAGGCAAGCCACTCTTAAAGTTTTATACAAAGGCAAAGGAGATGTAAGTGACCCTAATTCTTACAGAGGTATTGCCTTAGAATGTACGGCTTTTAAACTTATGTCGTCACTCATCACGAAGCGACTATACAATAAAGTAGAACATGCACTTCCGGAAGAACAGTTCGGATTTCGAAAAGGAAGATCGACTCTACAGGCAATAAAATGTCTAAAAGAAGACATAGCAGAGGCATTGAGACAACCGCGAGGAAAACTCTACTCGGTTTTCATAGATTATACCAAGGCATTTGATCTTGTCAACAGAAGGCTGCTGATAGAGAAGCTAGAGAAGGTAGTTGGGAGAAGCTACATAACTAGTCTTCTCCGTAACATACTGAGAGACAACAAGATCAGCATAGATGACTTAGTTGCCAAGTCAAGGCCTATTGTACAGACCAATGGCGTGCTACAGGGCGACCCTCTCAGTCCGCTACTGTTTATAACTGCCACTTCGGAAATCCCTGACGTAGTGGCTTCAGAAAATGTGAAGTTCTACGCATATGCAGATGACATGGTGCTAGCATCTACGTCAATCGACCATCTGCAAGTCGCATTTAATCGCCTAATACAATGGGCAGATAGGAATGAATTACAGATGAACAAGACTAAACAGTGATGATAACATTTAGAAATGGAGGTAGACAGGCTACTAAGGACGTGATAGTACATGGCAAGGACCCGATCCCAGTAGTACAAAATTTCAAATACTTAGGAATTACTTTGCAGACGAATGGTAATCTCTTCACACAGCACATCAAAGAAAAAGTAACCTCCGCCATAGCAGCCCTACACGGAATAAAGAACGTAACTCAGTTATCACTAGTTACAGCTGTGAAATTATTCAACCTGAAAATTCTCCCGATCATAACTTATGGACTAGAAATTATTTGGAATCACTTAACAAAAAGAAATTTAAAGGATATAGAAAGAGTGAAAGCTACATTTTTAAAACGAACAATGAGTCTTTCAAAATATACCTTGTCAAGGCTAACATACGTACTTGCAAAAGAAACATTTGTCATCGAAGTCATACGTCATAGCCTGCTACTACAAAGCACTGAAGCCTACCAAGAAGTTCTTAAAGAGCTAAAGTCGAAGCGAGAAGAAATATGGTCGGATTTCTACGTTACCGATGCCATGATTAACAGAGAATGGACCCGGGCGAACTACGCATTACACCATGTGATGACCCAATATGCAGTCCATGGTTTCCATCATAAAGTGTGCAGAACGGAAAGGTTCCATCAACTAAGTGATCAATGTGAGTGTAAGCTATGTGGGAACAAGTGCGGCAGATACCATGTGATGGAATGCAAGAACATACCACAATCACTGACGAAGTTGTGTCAGGAATAAACAAACATGCACATTGTGCGAATTTCCTAATATTATTATAAATGTAAAAATTAAAAAAATTAAAAATAAACAAATATGTAAGTAATTTTGTGCACTTATTTGATCTTTTTAGTTATGGTGAGTACAGTGGTACCTCGAGATACGAGTGCCCTAACATACGAGTTATTTGAGATACGAGCTGTTGAGCGAGCAAAGTTTTGTTTTGAAATACGAGCGACATTTGAGATACGAGGAACGGCCAGCTGCGACGCTGCACACGGCCCACCAGTTTACTGCGCCTGCGCCTCGTGCGTCTCGCGCATTATCCGACGTATTCCCCCAGTGTGCTTGTTTACCTCGCTGTCGAAGCATCTTTGCTAAGTTTTTCTAGGGCTTTGCGCTTTTTGTGCATTTACATACTTTACCACATTTCTTTTTATAACCATGGGTCCGAAGAAAGTGTAACAAATATGTATGTACACTTTATAAAACCAGTTTTTTTGCTTTACATTGTCTTTTATTATGTTTTTATACAATATTTGTCATTTATAAGTTAAATACACTTTTCTTATTCAAAAACACATAACAAAAACAATTGTGGTAGCATTTTTGGGGCTGGAACGGATTAATGGCATTTCAATTAATTTCAATGGGGAAAATTGCTATGAGATACGAGCAAATTGACATACGAGCAAGGTTGCGGAACATATTAAACTCGTATCTCGAGGTATCACTGTATTTATTTCCTACTGTTCATAAAATAGGACTCCTATTAAATACAATTCAAGGATACAAATTTTCCTTAATACCTCTTGTGGTATTGCTGTTGATTTCTTTTTTCATTTCCTTGGTTCATAGTTAATGGCTGGGCTGAAAAAGCTGTAGGTCACTGGAGGAGGGGGGGGGGGAGACAGGAGAGTGAAAGCATTATAAAGTGTAACATATTTTAAAGAAAACTAGGCTACTTAGGAACTTAGGAATAAGATGATTACTGATACCTCTGAAGCAGTCTTCCCAATTGGAATCAAATCACAATCTTCTTGAGCTATACTGTTGACCTGTAACATACAATTTTATGACAACCAGTTTAGCTTTCAAATTATCGAAGGGAAAAAAGTATGTTAAAGGCACATCAACAATATTCAACAACTTACAAATAGCTATACAAAAATAACTTTAAAAGGGCATCTTTAACAGGTAGAACTGGTATTAGTAATATTATTATTGGTGCACTAATAGAAGGGGATGGTCAAATTCAGGATTAATGGTAGATTTCCTCCAATTGCTATCCTTCCTCCACGCACTAGCTCAGTTTTCTCAAAATATGTAAGTTAGAGATATCATAAATTCATAATAATTTAGGATTATCCTGTTCTCACGTATGTCACAAATTTTCAGATTGATGCATTGCACATTAACTTTCATTTACCGGTAGCTAAAACATTACTGCATAAACCCCAAAAAATATAACTCATGTGCAGTTTTACTAGACCAATGGACTGTGATTCAATGAATTTTAATACATAGTGAGACAGAGCCATGCAAGTGTTTCACTGAGCTATAATCAGAAGTGAAAAAATAGCAAAATCTGTCTTATCGTACAGGAAGTCTTATGAATGCTTTTAAATAAGGGTAAAATCCCATCTACGGGGACCATTTTTTAGAACACAGATTCTCTTCATAAAACACTTATATCACACAAATTTTGTTCTAGATAGATGTGTGGAGAGGAGATGTTGTCTTGCGAATGATTTGGTCCAACCCGCCCGCCCTAATTGATACACTTTCTTTTATATCACGATCTAGCGAAAATTCCCTTCTTCTCCACCATTTTTCTGTCCTCGTCCTCCTGATTGGACGTTGGAGGTGTGATGTCATATCGCTAAACAAGATATGATTGTGGATGAACAGTGTGACAAACCTAGAAACGTACAAGCCACTAGCTGCTTGTAAGAAATGGTGGTTGTGCTATTCAGTATATTGCTCCTTAACTAACAAAAACGTTCCTAACCTAACAAAACATCGGAGGTATTCAGTACATTGCTCCTTAACTAACATAAACGTTCCTAACCTAACAGTTGGTAACCGTGTATTGCTCATAAACAAAAAACATCACACAGTCCGTGGAAATGTGAATATCGCGTGAATTGGTCCCCGTAATTGGGATTATGCCAAAATAAGAAACAAAGGCAAGAAAATAGCAACCTTTGTCTTAGGATAGCTGTGTGTTTTAAGACCTATATCCTGAAGCAAGGAACAATAACAAGAATTTAATATAATATTTAAGCTATATAATATAATATTGCTAGGCTATATAATATTTGAGATATGGATCGATTTCTATGCTGCAGATGCCATGATCTCTCAGGACTGGATGCAGAGCAACTATGAGCTGAGACATGTAGTAACGAGATTCGCTGTACATGGCTTCCACCACCTGATCTGTGCTAACGCCAGTTTTCATCAACCGGGAACTTTATGCGTGTGCAAACTATGCGGGAAAGTGTGCGAGAGGTATCATGTGATGTCATGTGAAAGGAGACAAGAATCTTTGACAGTATTTTGTACTAAATGACCAAACTATGCACATTGTGCGATTTTCCTATTTCATTCATAATATTTAAGCTGGTGTTTCCATGTAGACTGCTCTGCCTCAGGTTCAGAGTTGTTCTGTGTTTACTCTAGTCAACCGTACTGTATCCGTTGTTCTACTCCAGCTTTATAATATGAAATTAATGAAATGGGCAGATGAAAATAAATTCACTGTAACCGACAGAAAACAGTACAAATGGTTTTCAGAAAGGGAGGGAGAATACCTGCCAGAGATATCATGCACTATGAAAATGGAGAACCTCTAGAAATTACGGGACCTTTCAAATACCTGGGGATCACTCTACAGACATCAGGCACCTCGTACAGTAGACATATCAAAGAAAGAGTAGCAGCGGCAGTAAGAGCAATGAACAAGATATCGATGGTAAATAGACTATCAGTTGGAGTGCTATGGAACTTTTCAAACTGAAACTTTCACCGATTATGGCATATGGATTGGACATGATATGGGATTACCTCTCAAAAGAAAATCTAAAAGACGTTGAAAGTGTGAAAGCCATATACATGAAAAAAGTACTGTGACTATCGAAATTCACACTCTCCTCGAGACTATGCCACGAACTCACAAGTACCGAGAACCTTTCTACACAACGGAACTTATAGACACCAACTACTCCTGCCATCTACCACTGCATATATTCAACTACAGAGAGAACTACAAGAAACAAAAGAAGGAAATATGGTAAAGCTTCTACTCAACGGATGCTATGACCAACTCAGACTGGACAAACACAGACCCATCACCACAAGATTTGCAACTCATGGATTCCACATCAAGTGTGTCAAAACAGATAGTATATCACACCCCCCAATAGGGTTGTGTGTGGGTTGTGCCACCGGACTTGTGACATATCATGTGATGGTTTGCTTCGAGAGGACAGGTTCACTCACAGCGTTCTGCTCAAACTAATCATGCACATTGTGCGCTTTTCTATTATTATTATAATATGAAATATTAATTTATTTAAGTCAGATTCCTGACAATTATCTAAAAAAAAAAAAAAGCAATTTAAATACTGCCAACAAACCCATTGCTGATGTTCCTGCTCCAATTGAACAAGTTCGTTTTCGTCGTCACATGGTCTATCAACACTGAACCACAATGGATCTGTGATTTTTGGTGTTAAAGTTGGAAATAAAAGAACTGGCATTGCTAATAACTGTTGATTAAATGAATCAATTTTTGCAAAATATTTCAAAACACCAAGCAATAACCCAAAAACGTCAACAGACGTGCAGTCAATTATCGTCTGTCAGATGTTAAATCAGGCCTGCCAAGATGCATTAACAAAATATTTCTCAACCGTAGCGAAGTCTCCCGTTTCTCTCTCTCGTTTTGTAGTGGCAATGGTTATGCCAAATTTGGCCTTTTTCTTCCCGTGTGAAAAGTGATTTCACAGTTCAATATAAATGATTCGACACCAGTATGGACATTCATGTTCGTAGATTAATAGTCTCTATACCTCGTCATTTTTTAAGCAGTGAAACATTTCTGTCTTTGTTATGAACGTGATCTAAATATAATAGAATCATGATGTTGAGGTTATGTTGTGTGAAATCCTATGCGAACAAATGTCCAAAATATTTTTCCACGGATTATTCACCAAACATGTGTTTAGTAAAGAAATTGTATAGTTCTGGAACTAACAACAAATCAAACCAGGATACTGAAGTGTACCATGGCAATTTAACATCTCAAATTAGAGCAGTGAAATTATTTTCATTGGTGTCGAGTGGAATGGGAATTGCAGCTCAGCCCATTCTTTATGAACAGTCTACCAGCCTTGGAGCTCCAATTACTGTTGCCCTCTTCGGTTTCGTTGGATTTTTTACGTTTGTTACACCATTTCTTCTTCATTCAATCACGAAGAAATATGTTACACATTTGTATTTTAATTCAGATACTGGAAAATACTCAGCTACGATCTTGAATTTCTTCCTCAGAGAGAAGAAAGTAACATTTTCTACTGAGGATGTGATTGTACCCGATGTTCCAGGGATGTTTACATCGTTTCAAGTCAAGGGGATTGGTTTGTTTGTTGATCCTAGACTTTTTGGGGAACCCAAGCATTATGCCAAGATCATGGGATATGACAAGCCAATAGATTTTAAGTTGGGCAAAGCCTCAGAGAAACCAAATGCTTCTAAAAGTGACACTTGAAATAATTATAAAAAAAAAAAATGTTTAACTCTCACTAAGCCATGCCAGTAGCAGATCGTTTTGTTGTATGTGTAAACTAGTCTTATAATACTACACAAGATCTAGCGTAGGCCTACATGTAGAGTTCAATTTTAGTATGCATAAGAACTTAATTTGATGGTCTTTGTAAGATAATGCATAAATAAAATCCATAATGTAAGAAGTAAAACTTTGATCCATTCTTTTACATTATGACCCATCCACCAGTAGAGGAACATTTGTAGTTGCCTGAGCAAACTAAGTGATCGACCATCCCCATTCCTGTTAATTGACGCATATGGCAGTCCCACTGTCGTTCAGTGTGAATGATGGCAAATAAGGCTAGAGAATATCAACACAAAATGTGAGCTTATTCGGATAATCATTTGATGTACATCTCTTGTTTCACACACTAAATGAATAAATAAAAATCTAATAGGCTAATAATGAGGACACTTATTAATAACTTGTAATACAAGCAGATGAAAACATATCCATGAAGTTATTAATAAACTTCATTATGAAGCTTAAATATAAGAATTTCAACTAGTATAGCATAAATCAAGTTTATGGTAAAGGTTCCACCTATATACTAGTAGTTTTTAATAACACCATATATTGCTTGAATGTTCAATGATATGCACATATATATATACTATAATTAATATACAATACTACTCGCAACAATCATAATCGGATTCAAGCAATATATGGTGTTATTAAAAACTACTAGTATATAGGTAGAGCCTTTACCATAAACTTGATATCCATGAAGTGTTACATAAGCTATAATAAACCATTTTTCTGCATTGTTGGCAATGCTAACGACCGTACCTAATATAACATGGATGGTCCTAACCTAAAATTGGAATATCGGGTCCTGTCGGCTATAGGATAAACTTAAGACTTAACATAAAGTGACCAGACATTCCGATTTGGCTGGGACAGTTCGGATTTTTGGAATAAAGTTCCTTTATCCACATCGGGATCTGCTGGGACACCTAAATTTTCCGGTATTTTTATTTTTCCAACATTTTCAGTCATAAATTCAGTAGCTTCAAAACTCGTATCAAAATGCTCCATGTTATGAAATGCGTTCACAGGCCTACTAGATGCATTTAAGTTCGAGAACTTCAGTAATACTTGCACTGAAGTTGATATTATTGGACTGGATTTGCTTCAGAAATGTTAAGCATTGGACACAAATGTTCAGCACTTTAGATTCAAGTACATAAATTATCTTATGAAAATATTTTTAGGATTGTGGAATTTGTGTTATATCTTCCCAGCAGTTGAGTGGGCGTTTTCTGTGATGAATAAGGTATGGACAGCTCAACACTTTGAAAGTGGCAGTTAATTTGAATTACATTTGTTCACAGTTATGTGACTTCTCAAAGGGAAGAACATCTCCTGTATCAAATTTCTCGCAGAAGTATGGGGGCATTAGGGACAGAATGTTGTAACATTGTTGTAACATTGTTTAGTTACCAACTTAAGCATTGTGCCCTATGATTTAGATTATGCTTATACTATATTATCATTTGATGTATTTTATTGAGTTCATCTATATATATAAAAATGAATGTATGTGTGTGTGTGTGTGTGTGTGTGTCCTTTATGTATTACTACACCATTCATCCGATCGCCATGAAACTTTGGGAAGTTGTTGAGTACATTCCCGGGAAGGTTTCTGGCATATTACATTTTTAATTTTTGCTTTCGTTCGTGAGTTATGAGTGAAAAACGGGCAGAAAACGTGTATTTATTGCGTTTTCGAAGCATGAGTTTTCAGTAATACAAATCAATTACACTAGGCTTTGGCTATTTTTGTCATACCTTCGACATAAAAGCATCGCGATCTCTTGAATGTTGTAGCTCACGCTGGTCGATTCATTTGTTTTTAATGTCAAGGCACGCAAACATAATATGAAATTTTCAACCTACACCGAAGAGGATTATTATTATTATTATTATTATTATTATTATAGAGATAATCAATATTAGCATAAATATGGTCAAACGTTGTTCGATTTGGACGAAACTCACTATACAGGGGTTTTCTGGGCCAAGGAACTCGAATCTGAGGTCGCTTTTACCAGGCAACGCTATCTAATCGTGGTGTGTAGTCCACGTGATTTAGGTGTTAATAAATATAATGATTTAACTATTATGCTCTTAATTTTTAATTTTTGAAATAATTATCGCGGGCGAAGCCGCGGGCACACGCTAGTCTGTATATATAAAAATGAATGTATGTGTGTGTGTGTCCTTTATGCATTACTACACCATTCATCCGATCACCATGAAACTTTAAGAAGTTGTTGAGTGCATTTCCGGGAAGGTTTCTGGCATATTACATTTTTAATTTTTCCTTTCGTTCGTGAGTTATGAGTGAAAAACGGGCAAAAAACATGTATTTTTTGTGTTTTCGAAGCATCGTTTTCAGTAATACCATTCAATGTCAAATCAATTACAGTAGGCTTTGGCTATTTTTGTCATTCCTTGGACATAAAACTATCGCGATCGCTTGAATGTTGTAGCTCACGCTGGTCGATTCATTTGTTTATAATGTCAAGGCACACAGACATATGAAATTTTCAACCTGCACCGAAGAGGATTATTATTATTATTATTATTATTATAATAAAAGGGATAATCAATATAGGCCTCAATATGGTCAAACGTTGTTCGATTTGGACGAAACTCACTATACAGGGGTTTTCTGGGCCAAGGATCTCAAATCTGAGGTTGCTTTTACCAGTCGACGCTATCTAATCGTGGTAAGTAATTCACGTGATTTAGGTGTTAATAAATATAATGATTTAACTTTTATGCTCTTAATTTTTAATTTTTGAAATAATTATCGCGGGCAATCTCGTGATTTTGTAAGTCCATCCTTGACAATTCATTTGTTTAGAATATCAAGGCGCACAGACGTATGAAATTTTCAACCTACACGGAAGAGGGATATTCAATATAGGCCTAAATATGGTCAAACATTGTTCGACTTGGACGAAACTCACTATGCAGGGGTTTTCTGGGCCAGGGAACTCTAATCTGAGGTCGCTTTTACCAGTCGATGCTATCTGATCGTGGTATGTAGTCCACGCGATTTAGGTGTTAATAAATATAATGATTTAACTATTATGCTCTTAATTTTTAATTTTTGAAATAATTATCGCGTGCAAAGCCGCGGGCACACGCTAGTTGTATTATAAACAAATTAACTTCATTTTACCCTAGTCATTTTCTGCCAGTCATAACTTGCAAAAAAGTGAAAATTAAAAATCCGGCTTTGAGGTGCACTTGGCCAGCCTTCAGTCCACCTATGTTTGAAATTTCAGATCTCTGCATGCAGTAGATTTGGCTGGGCATAGCTCACAGACCGGCAGAAAAACACTTGCTTTTATTATATAGAAGATATGTTAATAATAATCAATTTAAGTCAAAGCAGCCCGAATAGCCTAAGAAAGCCCTTTAGTTAAGGCCATTGCCAAGATTTTATAATGAAGAACATTAGGCTATTACTGTGTGTTGTTGCTTTCCAGATCGAGAGCAGTTATTAAATTATTGATCCCAGCTTCAAATACCAGAAATATGGACACCTTAACAAAATTTCTCTTTAAAATTTTGACAGATTTTGGTTTCCTTTTTGAGTGTCGTAGAGATCTCATAACTATTCTTAAAGATTCTTTAAGTATTTTACATCACAAATTGCATTTTAGTATATGATTTAAAATTTATATCACATCAGTAGGTTGATTTCTATATTCACTGTACGTTGGTTAGACAATTATTTGCAAAATTCTTGAAATTTTCTATTTTCTATTCTGGATCCTTACAGGCAGATGAACTTGTTTCAAAAAAATACTAGAGAAGAAAATAATTTATTACAACATATATGAAGTTGCTTGCCTCTTCGCAAGTTGCCATCAGACACAGCTTATCAATAACATCTTATAAGACAATACAATAAATTATTAAATACATAAATAAAAATCTTTTATCCTTCTCTTCTAAACAGAAATATTATACAGTATATATATACATACACCTATATAGTGCATGCCGCTTATTGTGATCACTTCGGGACGCAGCTAATCTGATAATATTAACCAATTGATATCAGCAGCCAAAGGAATTAAATGGTTATTTATCCATATTAAGATAACACACTACAAAACAGAATTTAAAATATTTGATAAAATGATATGTAACTGTGAATCACTAAACCACTCATAGGCCAGTACAGTAATGGACTGCAAGCAACTACTGGTATTTTTTTTTGACAAGTAACATAGTTTTTACTTTCCTTTAGCAGCCCATTAACCAATACTCCATAGTCAGTTACAAGTTACGAGTGTTTTTGAAAGTCTATACTATCTGTGGTGAACAGCACGTAGCAAAACATCTAACACCTATCTGTTCAAGTCTTTTCATTTTACACTAACATCACTGCATGTCAACAGAGTTATTGTCATAAATCAAAAGCTGCAGCTTAACTGTGGGGTGAAACATGTTTTATTGCTTAAAAGAGAAATACTGGTATATGCAATGCCACCCCCTCGAACTGGTCACCCTGTGAGCTGGGAACAGAATTGCTACCTCCAGTAAAACACAATACAGTTGAATTAGAAACAAAACCCTTACAAACAAAATTTTGAATGACGTACAGTACTTGGAAATAAAGTCGCAAAAAAGGAAAATGTGATAACATAAACTGAATCCTGGATCACAATAAACAGCATTTTTCAATGTATTAGTATTGATCCGTGCGGGACTTCATAAAAGTGATAACTTTACCCAATTGATAACATTATCCGCGATTACATTAAGCGGCGTTCACTATCTATATCAATAAAAATTAATTGCCACATGTATGTTGCCGCATTACTTGAGAACAGCTCGACCGATCTGGCTGATTTTTTTTTGTTGTGTTCGTAATTGTCAGGACAAGGTTGTATGAAAGAAAATTTTTGGAAAATCCACGGGAAAAGTCGGAAATGTGAAATGAGGCACAGCTTGACAGTTCTGCTGTCACATGTTTTCATAACAAAATAGAAGTGTGACATAGGTTGAGAGTTCTGCTGTCACATGTTTTTATATATAAAAAAAATAAAAATAAAAAATGTGAGTCTTGCAACCAAGCCATTAAAACCAATTCCCACATGTATGACAGAGCATCACTTGAGAACAGCTAGACCGATTTGGCTGATTTTTTTTTTTTTTTTTTTTTTTTTTTTGTGTGTTTGTAATTGTCAGGACAAGGTTTGTATTACAGAAAATTTTTGGAAAATGCATGGAAAAAGTCGGTAATGTGAAATGAGGCACAGTTCGAGAGTTCTGCTGTCACATGTTTTACGTAATAAATAAATCTACATTTCTTGACCAATTTGCTCGAAATTTTGCATACATACTCACTTAAGCCCGGGAAGTAATATGGTCAGCATTAAAATTCAAGCAAGCCACTCCTTCCCTTCAAAATTTATACAATTTCTGAAAATATACTGATAAAAGAAATGCGATTCAGTTATCATGACAACAGTGTATTGTTCATAGTGTTCACATAGGGCTTTGGGAACTACATAATACTGGGCTTTAACAGATTCTGATGCTATCGATGTAATACATTCGTGAAAATAATTCTTGAAGAATGAAATCCACGAAAATGAAACACAATGTGAAGCAGTCACATAACTTTCTCCACCCTCGACATGGAAAATATAATTTTCTCACTCCACATGTTGATGTAGAATAAGCGGTAGTATTGTAGGGACAGTGAGTGTGCCAGTGAGTATGCTATATCAGAAGTCAGTAAAAAATCCCATCACTGATACGTCACTCATAGCTATAGGCTTTGTATAGGGATGTTTACCATAGGCCCTAAACATATGAAAGATGGATGGAACATTTTCAGTTCTATGCCCGCAGTATATTATGTCCAAGGTTTTGGGGGAGGAAACTATGAAAGTGATATTGAATGTTTTTAAATTTCAGTTCCGAAACGGTTGTATGATAACATGAGAGTGAGAAATAAAATTTTCCATAAAGACAATACAATCTTATGTAATCGGAACTTATGTTTCTTCTTATTTCAACCCCTCCCAGGCATGGTGTGTAGAAGTAACGGAATGCAACATTCGACATCCTCTATGAGCCATAAAAAGCTATATCTAGCATTTTCTGAGGGAATATTTTGAAGGTAATATGTCGTTCTTCCTCATTTCAAGTTCTACATACATATTATACAAGGTCCTAGAGTTTGAAAATCGAAAGTCCTTCGTCAAGTTAATTTCAAATTACAAAATAAAAACCCGGGCGACGCCAGGCCTTTTAAGCTAGTATATATATATATATATATATATATAAATAGCTTAAAAGGCGAAGGCCTGGCATCGCCCGGGTTTTGTAATTCAAAATTAATCTATGGAGGACTTTCAATTTCCTCTCTCTAGGTAGGCCTATATCTAGGAAGAACGACTTATCACACTCAAATTTTCCGTCAGAGAATGCTAGATATGCCTTTTTATTGCTCACAGAGGTCTTAGAATTATTTTGCAACACATTGCTTCTACACAGTATGCCTGGTAAGGGTTGACTTAAAAAAACAGAAATTCCAGTAACATAACATTTTACTGTCCAGGATATTGTATTTCCCACTCTCAAGTTCCTTTACAACTGGTTTGGAGTTAAAATCAAAAAGAAAATTTTCACACCTACCTCTCCCAAAATTCCGGAAATAATTTGTTACAAACAAAGAACTAAAAATGTTCCATCCTATTTTGCCTTTTTTTACATGCTTGGCATACCCATTTCTCAAATAACACAAAGCCTACAGTACGAATAACATAGTGGTGGATAGGATATTTAGTTCAACTTCTGACATAGCATACTTGCTACCCATTGTTGGCACAAACTCAGGCTGAGACAACTGAAAATGCTGTCCCTGCAATACGACAGCTACATCAAAATGTGAAGTCAGAAAAGTATATGCTCCATGCTCAGGGTAGAGAAAGCTATATGAGGCATGACACCCTACATTTATTATGATGATTTCATTCTCCATAATTGACTTACAGAAATGAATTATGTTGATAACCTCTCTAATTATTTGTCAAAGCCTAGTTACTTGCAACTTCCAAAACCTTATGTGAACATTGCTAACAATAGTCATGAGAACTGGATTGCATTTGGTGAATTCAGTGTAATATTTTCAGAAATTATATAATTTTTTTAAGAAAAGGGCTGGTTGAATATTAATGTTGAGCGCATTTCCAGGTTGAAGTGGGTATGTGTGCAAAATTTTTGTGCAAACTGCTTAAAGCATTTAGAACTGTATAGGGAACAAACATATTAACCAACACACTTACAATTTTATATAAATATTCCTTAAATTCATTATGTATCTTACAAGGAACAGCGGTTTGTCTTAAATTTCAATCAAACAATGGAAAATAAATTAGAAGAAAAAATTAAATTTCACGTAGTATTGCACAATAAGGTACAAGAAATAGTTATTCCTCAGGTTCGCGAGCGACCCCTGGTGATCCCGTAAGGGGATATTCACAGCGGATTTGTTACCGGGGTGCGCCAGTCCCCTACCTACTTAAACCTAAGGACACACACACACACCCAGTCCTGAACCCGGGAAAGACATTTTTCACTACTGAAAAATCTCCGACCCGGCCGGAAATCGAACCCGGGCCGCCCAGCTGGCTGGCAGTCACGCTACCAACTCACCCACGGCGGCGGACACAAGAAATAGACTATGGTCCTAATCATTGTGTTAACTGTTTTCTTTGTAGTCCAGCACGGGTTTGTATATTGTGTTACCGGGGTGCGCCAGTCCCCTATCTACTTAAATCTAAGGACAGTCCTGAACCCGCGAAAGGAATTTTTCACTACTGAAAAATCCCCAACCCGGTCAGGAATCCAACCCAAGCCGCCGGAGTGGAAGGCAGGCAAGCTAGCAACTAATTCACGGCAGCGGACGTGTGTGTGTGTATATATATGTTGATATTAGATACAATATCCCATCTACCGTCACATCATGGATTGGAGCAGAATGTCACCATAAACAGTTAAAGCTCCTGGGCTTGAGTCCTGGTGTCAGAGGAATCTTTCTCCTACTCTCAAACCTTTATAAGTTGTAATAGTTTTTAATTTAAAAAATGACATATGAAGATGCTTTCATGAAGGTCTGAATTAATCTAAAAAAAAAGAATACTTCAATAGATACGATTCTTAAGCCTAAAAGAAACCACATTTTTCATTGTAATTGGAAGACTGTTAATGTATTATATGAAGATTTTCTGGTCAGCATTGAATTTGTACAATTATGCTTAAGTCCTACCAACCATAACCATGATGATGATAAACCTTTAGAAAGTAACTTTTTATCAAAATCAATGTTCCATACCCAAATTTGGGTTACCCTCTTAACTTTGATTTCAACTCCAAGCAATAAGTATGACATCATGCAGCAGATACCCAGAAGCCAAAAAGTTAGTAAAAAGTTTTGTGTTGATATCTTTCATTATTATTTAAAACTAAACTAAACTAAACTCTGTGGCGCTACATCCCTGAAGGGACAAGGCCTACCACCCGACCGCTGCATCATCTACCATAGGCGATGGTAGGATTGGGGGGCATGTGGTCAGCATGGCTGTTAATGGTAGTTTCCATGACTGGAGCCGCTACTTCTCTATCAAGTAGCTCCTCAATTTGAATCACAAGGCTGAGTGCACCCCTACCAGACCTCCCTACCTCAGAAAAATCCGAAGAGGTACCGGGGATCGAACCCAGGCCAAAGGATCTGTAGTCAGCGATGCTAACCACAAGACCACGCTGGCGGTCTTCGTTATTATTTAGTTATGCCAAATAGTTCTTTACTTTCTGGATGACCCTAGTAACCAGAATATGTAGTGAGAAAGTTAAATTGCCCATGCTTAGTGTAAAGAAAGTTATGTGAGTGCATTTCATCAGATTTGATTTGGGATGTGTAGCCTTCAGGAAATGCATCATGAAGCATGGCAACAAATTTCTCTACATTTTTACAACCACTTTAAATTAAGATAATTTCTTGAAAAGGCTCTAATAATTTGTTTAAATTTTCTAAACAAATTGTGGTATATTGTACAAAGAGCCAAAACTTTTAGATTGAAACATTTTCCCCATTCAATTATCTGAATTCACTCATTTCATACACAAACTTAGTCCTGCCTTGCGAATAATGCAACTTTGAAAGAGGCTGAAACAGCTTAATGCATACTACTGCAATAAACCCATGTACTCAATGCTGGAATATGCATTAAGGATAGAGGAAGTTATTGGTTTCACATTAGTTTTCTTTTTATTTTAAGTCATGGAAGAAAATTTGTGTTTCAGTAATAATGAAAATTTGTCTACATTGTCTTAATACTACACCATCTCCAAGAATGAAGAATTAAATTCAAGGATACAATCATTTGCCGAGACTGTAAGAAGACAGAAAAATTGATAAAATAGTTCTGAGTGCAAATCTAGAGAATGCTATTGAAAAACGTCATCATCAAGAAATGGAGAAACGTTTCAATATACTGTATTACACTGTGTTACAGTATATTTTGGGGCACTCCCACTATGATTCTTTTCAGGTTTGTTTTGTTTTTACACCCTTCTCTCTCTCATAAGTTTATGTTTCATTCTTTGGTTTTGTTTGTTTACATTTTCTGATTGTATTCTTCACGCGAGTTTACGTGTTTATGAACTCTGTCATGTTGTTGAGGTAGGTGGTTGTAGCTATCTCACGAATGGAGTTTATTACCGGACCCAGAAGAATTCAATTCAGGCCATGACGAACTAATGTATCATCTACCAGTTTCTTTGACAACCAAAGGTATACAGACTTTGTAACAGTTTTTCCTTTCACTGGTGGGTTCCTTCAGTTTCTAGTTTCGTGTTTTGTTCTGTTATTATGTTAAGTTAAATTAACTTCTGCCCACCGGTTTTGCTTTCATTTTTCAGTTCATGACATTGTAATGTTATTTTGATTGCTTATTCAGTATGCCACGTGTTGGCATTCACATTTTTGTGAGGCGAGATGGGCGTTGCCACACTTAGTTTCTGTAAATGTCATGCTTCTCATTTCACTATTACAGTCCTCATAATTTTACCTTGATTGTTTACTGGAGGACAATTTGTTAAATACTTTTGCAGTCATTGGTACTCTCTTAGTTCTTTCTATTTGGTAAATTCATCTATAATGTGGAATTAAATGAAATAAAATTGATATTCTCTGTTTACAAGACTTGTTTAATTTCTTTTGCATTTGACTGTCCGATTCATGTTCCTCTGTTTTGCATAAATGGGTATTAGACTACCAGTACAACACAAATCAAGCTTTGTCTAGAAGCTCTAGCAATAAGAACAAAATTAAATTATTTTGAACATGTAATTACAGAAAAGGATATGTTATGGAAAGCAAGGGGGGAGAGGAAGTATAGAACATGACACTAATGTCACTTATTTCAGCTGGGAAGAAGTGTAAAAATGGTCCAGCACAGAATGGAATTAGGGAAGATTGGTGGGAAAAATTTTGTGGAGAAAAAGACAATGTGAATAATATTAATTATCAATGGAAAGCCTTCTCCTAGTACGTCTTAATGAATCACCATGGACACATGCAACCTGATAAATTTGAAAGTATCTAGATAGAATACTCAGGGTTGTAGTGCCAGAGAGACAATTAGGGAATAAGAATAAGGGATGGGTAACATACGAGGGAGAATCAAATGAAAACCGCAATTAATTTTTCCCCTCTATTTTATTGCAGGAAGAATTCTTATTTGTACATTAATTTTCCACATAGTCCCCTCCCAGTTCAATGCACTTACGCCACCTGACAGGAAGTGCTTCGATACCACATGAGAAAAATTCTTTTGGTTGACACTGTAGCCACTTGTGCACTGCCGATTAGACAGTCTTCATCAGATTTGAGTTTATGCCCTCCAAGGTGCTCCTTTAATGGACCAAAGATGTGGAAGTCTGATGGTGCCAAAGTGAAGGGGATTGCTGAGTGCAGGTGTTTTGCTTCTACATGATAATGTCCGTCTTCATGCTGCTCATGCAACCATGAAAACCATAGATGACGTTTGCTTCAAGTGCCTCCCACATCCACCATACTCGCCAGATTTGTCACTATCAAATTTCCATATCTTTGGTCCATTAAAGAAACACCTTGGAGAAGTTCAAGTCTGATGAAGACGTCCAATAGGCGGTGCACGAGTGGCTACAGCATCAACCAAAAGAATTTTTCTCACTTCCTCTCCGATGGTGCAAGTGCATTGAACTGGGAGGGGACTATGTGGAAAAATAATGTACAAGCAAGCATTCTTCCTGCAGTAAAATAATGGAAAAAATGAATTGCGGTTTTCATTTAATTCTCCCTCGTATATTATATACGTAAACACCTTTTAGATAATAATTTACCACATTTATTGTGGTATATTACATTTCTGTATACACCACTTAAAAAATAATTTGCACTTCAACTAATTTATCGAGTTTTAATACAGTGCATTAAAGATACTGTTACCTATGCTTTGAATGACTCACCCTTCAAGATTTGTAAATGCTGCTTTTCTGGTAACTTAAACTCTCCATGATGTAGAACCTATTTTTCTGTTTAACTCTGCAAGTATGACAAGACATTTAAGACTATTTTCTGGAGTGAACATTGACATTTGTACATCTTTTTCATCCTGGTCTTTTTCTTCTGTCATCTTCTTCCTTTTTTTCTTTTTCAGTCTAGGATGGGATTCTCCGTCACCTTTCCTGTTAACACTATGTATGGAATTGTTTCGATTCCTCTTCTACTGAAAACAAACATAAACATATAACTGAATAAGGCAATAACTTATAAATCCTAAAATGTTACAGGAAGTTTATATAGTGAAGTTAATAAATAATATATTAATACTTTTTTTAAACATTTTAAACTTTATTATACAACAAGTATATTACAGTTAAGACAAAATTAATAATTGCATACACATAAAATACATATACAAGTCTATTGACTGTCCTTACTAAACTAGAAGGTCTAATAGACCAATAAGTCTCTATGTCGTTTACGTTTCAGTCTTCTAAGGTTGCATCGTGATGACATCTGGTGTGGAATCAGGTTGAACAGTTCATTTTGATGTTGCAGGAAGGAATGATGAAGTCTATTGTGGCTGTTGTGTAGAATGGAGTCGACTTTAATGATTTGCAGATCACGATGGAGGGTGTCATTGCGTACATACCAAGGTGCGCCCACGATTAACCTTTGAACCTGTTTCTGGATGGTTTGAATTCTTTTCACCTGGGAGTCTGAAGCTGAACTCCAGATAGGGCATTCATGCATCCACATACGTTTTATAATGGAGGAATAGATCAACTCTTATTGTGTAATGGTAATGTACTTTTAAGTAAATGCTTTAGCTGGTGGATTCTATTTCTAACTCATTTTATGAGATCACGTATGTGATGTTTCCAGGTTAATTTGTTGTCTAAGATGAGTCCTAAATATTTTATGGCTTCTATGCAAGGAACTTGTTCTCCTTGTAGAATAATGGCATAGTCTGAAGACTTGCTTTTGTATGTAAACTTGATGATTATGATGTTTTAGAGTTCATTATTATTTTCCATTTCGTGCACCGATTGTCGGTATCCAGAGATTTAACATACATAACTTCACTTAATTCAAGAACTAACCTGAACATGTTTAGTCATGATTAGGGACCGGATTCTTAGGTTTTTACCTATTTTTTTCCTTACTTCCAAAACCAAAAGCGCTCATACACTTTTTCGAATCATGTCCATAGGATTCACCCACATTAATTCTGTGGTACCTAAAAATACCTAAATGGGGTATAAAAACTTAAATATGCCTAATCGGGATATAAAACCTAAAATATCTAATTTAGGTTCATTTTTTTCTTTTTTGTTTGTCAGTTGAGAAATTGATATTTTGCGGGGAGAGAATAATTTTTGTCGGATAGAAATTAATACCACCAGCGTTTCATTCAACCCATTGTCGTCTAGGATGGACAGTATCAAGAGAGGAAAACAGTACCGGCGCGGGGAAGTTTTCGTCCCTAGTTGATCTGTTGTGCGGTTAGCATGCGTAACAACCGAAAAAAAGAAAATAATCAGTTTCACATTATCCACATCTAACCATAAAGTACTTTACTGACTAAATTAGAAGTATCGGATTCGAATCCTGAGAAGGGTAGTGTCTAGAAGCAGTATTTACTTGTAACTAAAAGATAACAGGAAGAAATTCACAATTGAGAATCTTGAAATATATTTAATCTTATACTGTATCCAGGAAATGTGAGGCAATCTTATTTTCACTGCTTCTTTTGATTGTTTATGCTTTTTTTCTTCAATTGTATAATATTGTCTTAAAGCAAGTTCACACAAATTTAAGTCAATTTTGTTAAGTTAAACTTTACAAGTATCATGTATTCAATCCTATGTAGCACATTCAAATTCATTAAACCAATTATTCTACCCGAAAACGATATTTTGGACAAAAAACCTAAAAAAAACTATTTCACCTCATGGAAAACCTAAAACAGTGTTTTTAAAAACCTAAAAATCCGGTCCCTAGTCATGATGCAATCAAAACATGTTCATGTAAGTTCTTCAATTAAGTGAATTTATGTATGTTAAATCTCCATCTCAAGTATTAATATATAATAATAACGTTTAAGATTAACTATGCAAAAACAATAATGACATGGATTTTGACACACAAATTTACTTAAATTTACACTGATCTGGACTGTAGTTCCAAGGGACATCACCACTCATCATCAGCTAAACTCCATCTGTCTGTTGGTCGATACCGGCATCCTCTCATAGGCAACCAATAACCTTCCCAATGATGTCATCCATGGAAATTTCAGAATTCATAAGTTTGTTTTTGTTCTTATGGTAGTAGATCTTTTCCCATATTTTTTCCCAAATACACATGCTGTTTGTGTATTTGTATACATTTTTCAACTCTGGTTTCTATATCAATTTCATGTCCTGTTTCCCAAACATGGATTATTGCTGATTTATCAGTTTGTCCATATTTTATGTTTCTACTATGTTCCTTGGTTCTGATTTACAAATTCTTTTTTGTCTTACCTATGTATTTTAAGTTACAGTTATTGCATCTGAATTGGTATATTCCGGATTCACCTTGATGAATGAAACTAAAACAAAAATCTGGAACATACCAGTACCAATTCAAATGCAATACTATAACTTAAATGAAATATTTCTGTTATATATATTCCATTGTTTCCACTCAAGAGTTTTATCAAATTATAGCCTATGCATTAGATGAAAATTTGCTCTGGTTAATAATATAATCCAAGCTGTTCAGTTCTGGTTCCTCAAACTAAGATCATCCAGTTCTGTTATAAACATTTCTCTAGACCTTGCTACAGACGTTAACAAATCTACAATATAGTAAGGGAGAGGACATTGTTTTCAGCAATGCGATCTCATAATCTGGGTAGGTAGTAGTAACATTACTGATATTAGAAGTACTGTTATATTAATTCTGTTGTCAGCATTCCTTTTTACTTCCTCTACCCGTATCCAATGATGGGAAGTAATTGAGTAAAAGTAATCGGATTACAGTAACGATTCCTTTTTTGGTCCCATTTACTTGTAATCGTTACTTTTTTAAAAATGTAATTTTTACTGGTAATTTACTTCTGGAAATAAAATTGCAATCGTTACTTTTGAGTAATCGTTACATTTTAGTAATCGAAAAGTATCGAATTGAGAATTTGGCAATGTTGGTTTTTTCTACTCACTGGCAGTCGCTGCAGTGGTGGTGAATTTAGCATTCTTTTTAAAGCGAACATAAAGCGTATTACAGCTGTTGCAGCATCGCTGTAAAGTCGCTGCAGCGGTGGTGAAGCGAAGTCAGATCTAGCTTTACGGGTTTTGCTGCATGGGCTATCAGCCGTTCTTTTTTACACTACTTTGCTGCGGCGAAATTGTAGCAATTTAAAGCAGTGACGCGACATTCGACATGGCAAGTCAGCATTTCTCCGGAAAACGTGGCGACGCGACACCAGCTGAGATGAGCGGAAGTTGAAAGTATTTTGTGTGTGTGTTTTTTTTTTCAATGGCGACCACAGTCAGAGCAATTTACGGGGAGCGATACTACATTTAATTAGATTTCTGTATGGTTTCCATTTATTTCAAGACGTGTTCAAGAAATTAAAATTGCTGTTCTCAGCCTATAAAATTTATTTATATCCCTTTCTTTGAAAAGAAGGTTATGTGTTCCACATTATAAAACTAAGCTCAAACTAACCTCAACTTCAAAGTTAATTACCGAGCATTAGAGGCTCTGTTGAAAATACTGCTTCTGGCATTGAAAATTCATTTATGCTGTATGAGGACCAGTGATTTACATTCACATATAATTCTGATAGTAGGATTCTGGATCCCGGTATTTGTCTTTTTCTAATTTGATCAAATCTAATCTATTGTGATACTGCAATATTACGCCGCGTGTTGCAGGGTTTCACAATTGTAAATGTCACTTTATGGGTTTTGCTACATGAACTGTCATGGCCTTCTTTTTAACCCCAGTGAAGCTGAAGCGATTTACAGATTCGGTTTAAAAAAGAACGAAAAATGCACCCTATATTTGTTTTTTCTCAAAACTTTTTCAGTTAAAATGTTTTCAGTAAGAACATTTCTTATTTAAATATGTTTTGAAATTTTCTTCTCATTCTCAATTGCTATAGGCTAACGTCATCACAACTAATATCCAGGTTAGAGGTAATATTAACAAAACTTACTCAATGTGTATGGAAATATTGGTATTGATCTGTTTTGTTTGTTTGGTCATTAATATTTTAGACTTTGTAACGTCCCAAGGAACTTTATTAGCTGAATGGCCCAATAGTTTCTGCCCTTGTGCCCCCCCAAAAATAAAAAAATAAATTAGGTACCGGTACTGCCATTTTGTAAAGTAATTGTAATTGTAATTTTACTGATTACTTTTTTGTGCCCCCCAAAAAAGAAGGAATTTTTAGGTACTGCCATTTTGTAAAGTAATTGTAATTGTAATTGTAATTTTACTGATTACTTTTTCAAAAAGTAATTTGTAATTGTAATGAAGTAAAATTTTTCTCAAGTAATTGTAATTCAGCCCAATTACTATTTTTTTTTAATTTTCCCATCACTGCCCGTATCATAGGTACTATATGCAGAGGAAGTATTGCTTTTGACCCCCAAATTCGAACATATGCGTTTTGAGGTCCCCTAAATCCAAAAATACTAGTTTAGGAAAATCTCTGTGTATGTGTGGATATGTGTCTGTGAACAGTCTAGCTCCAGAACGGGAAATTGTATGAAAACAAAATTTTGTACTTGGGTCAGGTCCTTCTGACGATATGACAAGAAAATTGGCGACAAGTATATCTTATTTTTAAGGGGACTTTACATGAAGAAATCTTCCTTTTTTGCGATTTTCTCAAAAACAGCTAAAAAGATTTTCTTTAAATTTTGTACATGGTAGTCCAGGACCTATTTAGTAGGTGTCTTAGTAAATATTTTGAGCTTGGGTGGACATCCGTCACCAGGTACATTTTCCAACTATGACGTCATCAAAGATGGCGGCCGCTTGATCACAAAACTGCTCATATCTATGTTAATACTTGATCGATTTTCACACAAATTGTGTCAGTATGTTGTAATTACTATTTGTAAGGTGTATATCAATGTGTTTTACTGTTACTTGAAATAAGTACATGAAAATTTTAAAAATGAAGTGGTTCATCATCATCATAGCTTTGCACAATAAGCTTTAAACAGTCTCCTAACGAAGTCCCGATTCTCAGTCATTTTAAGACTGATTCATACACGATTGGCGCCTTCGATAACTTCGTCCATGAGGAATCTACCTTATCTGGTACAGAAGTTTCTCATGACACTGTGTGTGTACTTTTTAAAGACAACCCACTAGATATACCCGTTAAACCATACATATCGGAGATTGGTATCACACGAGGTTTGAAAGCGATTCAAGAGCTTTTTCCATGCCAAAAGGTACAACTGTATTAGAAACCAGCAAAGCATCCTGATCTCCCAAGCGATCACGAAGTTTACTCTTTTTTTTTAAACAATGAATGAGGATGAGAAGAAGCAATATGAAAATTCAGACATATTATGGCACACTTCAAGAACTGCACAACCTCTTCTGCACAGTTCCGATGTTGATACAGATTACGATTTTTCTACTCCAGAAAAAAACTTTGAACAGCTTGTACCATCGTGGAGTGCTTCCAATGCACTTAGTTCAAAAGAGGATCTACAGCAGAAACAAGTTGGATTTTGCCTGTGATTTCAAACCCAGTAACTCAGCATGCGACTGTTTACATAGCTTTATTGAACTTCAATAGTATCCTCGACCATTTGGGGCAAAACTACCTCCCAGTAGCCTGTGACGAAGGTGTTTACGCTATTGCACGCTAAGTCCAGCTAAGCCATCCAGAAAAGTTTTCATATATTGTACTGGCGTTGGGAGCATTTCATATGACTAAAATTATGCTTTGTTGTTTAGATAAACATCTTCGTGGAAAGGAATACCCAATGTGTTCATTGAATGCTCAGTGTTTGGGGTAAATGTGGTAGAGTCGGTTTTAAATGGGAACAACTATGTGAGGGGAGTAAAAGGAATGTTTAGGTTGATGGTGAAATCGTTTTTGGAAGAACATTCCATTGAGTCTTATGCATCTGAGTTTGAAAACTTACTTCACTTCCAGCAGAACATTTATTTGGCATGGGAAAAAAAAACAGATCATATGGATATAAAATAATGTCAATGTAGAGAAACTCCTCACAGACTATGAGACTTTTTTGGCTGTGGAAGGCAAACATCAGAAAAATTTTTGTACTGGGACAATTTTCTCAAAATGCTCCAGCTTCTTAGAAAATTGATTCGTTCCGATAGACAAGGTCTGGGAACTGCATCTAGACACATTACAGAAACTTCAACCACTTCTTTGATTGTATTAACTACCAGAGATGGTCTTCTTTATATCTGGAAGACATCATAAGACTACCCAAGACAGCCCCAGAGGTGCATGAAAATAATGTTCATGAAGGGGAAGCCCATTGTTCAGCGGTATGATAATAAATTTTCAACTGTTGGTGAGGATATGGCATTGGAATAAACCATTAATAGATCACAAATGAAATGCTGATTTTGTTACTGCTAAGAGATGGATAAAAGAGGAATGGCCAAAAATGATTTCTGAATTTTCTACCTGAACCCAGTAGACTTCCAAAACATTATGAGTGTGACAGATTTATTAATGAACTCCTAAGGGAAAAACAGAAACAAACAACAATTGACAATATAGTTGTTTGCAGTCTAATACGATATTGTGAGTGGTACAATGCTTCACAATTATGTATCATCTTGTATGTATGAATAAATCTCATTCAACTGTATCATAATATTTAGGAAGTTTACACAGTGAAATAATTCCCGGGGTGCGTGGGCAAAGAGAGTTAAGTCCATCATCCTAAAAAATCGAGATATGTCCATAGAGTTATAGATAAAAATGTTCTCTACATTTGGGTTAAGTCCAGTAAGTCATATTCAAAATTGTACGGTAGTTATAGATGTGTGCCTCATAGGTTTATCCATCTCTAAAGCTATGTGGGGCTGGTATAGTGTGTTAAGTCATTCTAATTCTCAGTAGCAAGAAAGTGGACTTAACTCTCTTTGCCCGCGCACCCCGGAATTATCATATAAGAATAATAGTGAGATGGATTGTGACTTCAATAAAATTGGCAATTGTAAGATGAATGGGGAGACCCTTCAAAATTGCAGTTGAGGGGAGGATGAATGGGGATACCCTTCGAAACTGCAGTCCAGGTTAGTGTCAGTTTTAGTGAAGTTTGTGTGTCACAATCCATCTCATTATTATTCTTATATAACTTTAAACTGATCTTTTGGGCTAATGTTACAGTGAGTCTCTCTTGGACTGGGGCCGGGCCGGGCGAGCGGTGAAATGTGACTGCTGCAGTGAGTCAGATATTGCAACATTCCGCTTGGCCAGCAGTTGGAGTGCATGCTTGTGAAGGTGAAGGTCAAACACGGCCTGTGCTCTCGTGTTATAAAGTTATATAGTGGTCTTTGCCGTTGGACGATTCAGAACACAATTTCCAGATGTAAATCCTCCAGGTAGAGAAACCGTTCGACGACTAGTAAACAAATTTAGAGAAACGGGTTATGTGCTCGATAAGAAACAAAGGGTAAGAAAACGTGTGCTTACTGAGGAGAAATTAGACGAAATAGGAGAAAGATTAGAGCATACGCCAACAAAATCCCTAAGACGACTTGGACAAGAAACCAGTGTTTCGAAGGCCTCAGCATGGCGAGCTACGAAACTGTTATGTTTGAAGGTAAGTCACTATTTTCATGGTCATGCACGAACAAAGTGAAAGAAGCGAGAGAAGTGCCGTTCAGTTCCTACACCTCGGGGCGCAGGGTGACCACTCGGCGGCCGCATGCACTTTTGCTGCTAGCCCGGCCTCCAGTCGAGAGAGACTCACTGTATAAATTGCAGAGGTGTCAACCTTTCAGGTGGGTTATCCATAATCCTATAGAGTGAACCTCCCTCCCCTATCCAGCTTTTCCAAAAATTCAGATCCAAAATATATTAGTAATATATGATTTATGTTTCTTTAAATCATTGTGTCTTGTACAGTCATCTCGATAACCCCATGAGATACAGAAAAACCAAATGAGCACACAGTACAGAATACATGGTTTTCACGAACATGTGAAGTAATATAACTAAACATGGCCACTCTTTCGTGTATCATTCTCAATATTTTTGTAGCCTGGAAACCTGTAATAATTATGGACAATCCACCTCTGCAATCGGTTAATATTATCAGATTAGTTGCAACCCAAAGTGATCATAATAAGCAGTATGCACTGTACATTGGTATGCCAACTCCTTTTTACAAAAGTAACCTATTTTTATATTGCATTGGTTCAATGATTCACAGTTATGTATCATTTTGTATGTACGAGAGTAAATAAAAAATTACTTACACTTTTCATTCTACAACTTTATTAAACAAAGATAGGTGTACAACAGATACATCATTTTTTTTATATAGTCTCCACCTTGAGCAATGCACTTTGTCCAGCATGCCACAAGCTTCCGTATGCCTTCCTGGTAGAAGGTTTTTTGGTAGGTCGTGAAGCCACTTTTGCATCGCATGCCGAACGTCCATGTCTGAGGCAAATCGATGACCTCTCAAAGCCTCCTTGAGTGGTCCAAAGAGATGAAAATCTGAGGAAACGAGATCTCGGCTGTAGGGAAGGTGTTCCAGGATCTCAAACCCCAACCTGTTGATTGTTTCTATGGTGTTATGGGCCATGTGCAGCCGGGCATTGTCTTGCAACAACAAAACTTTCTTTGAGAGTAGACCCCGGTGTTTGTTTCGAATTGCTGGTTTCAGCTTATTGGCCAACAAATCACTGTTCCTCACACTATTTATGGTAGTCCCCCTGTCCAAGTAGTAGTCCAGTATAGGGCCTTTTTCGTCCCAAAACAGGGTTAGCGTCATCTTCCCAGCCGATGGCGAGGTCTTGAATTTTTTTCTTTTAAGGGGATCTTGGGTGCTCCCACTCCATACTCTGGCGTTTCGATTCGGGCTCATGGTGGTGAACCTACGTTTCATCGACGATCACTATTTGGCAATCCAGTAAACAATGAAGGATGTCCAAACGTTTGGTTTTGTTTGCTGTGTTAAGCATTCGTGGCACCCATCGCCCACACACTTTATGGAATTTGAGTTCGTTGTGGATAATTTGATAGGCAAAACCATGACTGATGTTTAAAGACAATGCGACCTCATCTATGGTAACTCGCCTATCTGCCAGAACCATCTCTCGAGCTTGCTGAATGTTGTCTGCAGTGGTCGAGGTTGACGGTCGCCCAGATCCTTCTTTTTGTGTTACGCTCGTTTGGCCACTTTTAAACATTTCGATCCACAAGAAAATGGTTTTACGAGATAAAGCATTTTCCCCGCATTGTGATAAAAGTCTCCAGTGAATTTTGGCACCTTTCACACCCTCTGACCACAAAAATCTGATCACTCCTCGTTGCTCCTCTTGGGTGCAATCTGATAGCAGAGATGACATGCTTACGCTGTTGTAGCTACAAGACACTGACGTGATCGTGATTAACTTTTGCACACTTGCACACAGATGCGCCAACTCAATGCATGCGCATGCGGCCACCACCTACCTTTGTTTAATAAAGTTGTAGAACGAAAAGTGTAAGTAATTTTTTATTTACCCTCGTATGAATAAATAACTTTAATGATCTCTTGGGCTATTGTTATAATTAATTGGTTAATATTTCCAGATTAGCTGCATTCCAAAGTGATCTTAATAAGCAGTAGGCACTGTATACCTGTATGCTAACTCTATTTTATAAATGTATTTTTGCACTGTATGAACTAAACAGCGAGAACATGAAAAGAAATTACCACAACCATAGTAAAAACATCATAAATTAAGTTACTAAACTTTTCATAGAAGCACTATAAACAACATTTCCTATATTCATTACGTAAGTGTAAAAATATATGCATACACTAAAGTAATAAATTAATACTGTCACATGGGAAATGTTTAATCTGAGGTCCTAACAAAGTCTGTTCAACTACGCACCTTTTTTGTTTTCTTCTCATATTCTAAAGCATCATAATAATTTGGTTTTTCTCTTTTTATTCTCTCTGTTCTTCTTCGCTTTGTGGGGCCTCCTTCTTCCTGTGCTGCCAATTCCTGTGCAGCAGCAGCAGCAGCTATGATAGCTTTGCGTGCAGAAAAAAAATTATGTCCACAAGGGCAGGCCTTACATGCTACAGGCAACTGGAACAAAATAATTAGCATATAATGTAAATCAAACTTGGAAACTACTAGCAAAGGAATTGTACAGAGGTTTCATTTAAAACCCACCCTCAAGCTTAGCACAATAGGTGTTCCCAACTACACACACACTCACACAAAAATTAGCAGCTCAGATTAACTGTAAGATGGTGAAAACTTGCATAAATTGTTGCACAAAGAAACAATGGTGTCCACTTGCTGAGCTCACTTGAGTTGTCTAAAAGATGGAACAATGGCGAGCAGGGAGAAGGTAGCAGAACCTGCATGGAGGAGCTACTGGCTTGTCGTTATTTCAGTGTAATTCACTAGTTAATGTTTAGATACCGGTAGTATTTATCATTTTCACATAAAATTTTAGAGAGATTGAGAGATTGATTATGGTCGTTAGTTTGTGTACCTATTACAGAAGTGTGAAGACTCAATTGCACAATTAAAACAAAGATTACTTTTGTACCATGCACAGCGAACCAACACCTTGCAACAAAATAGGCTGTTTCACAATACAAAAATACGCTTGTACCATACATAATATTTCACAATTATAAAAACCGCCGTATTAACTTATATCATTAAATATGGCTTAATTGTTGCAGGAAAATTCCCTTGTACCAACACTACTCTTTTCATAACTAACAAAATATCTCAAAATTATAAAAACCGATTCTTGCGGAAAATCTCATGAAATCCCCCTAACATAACTCTAATATTGAAAGCTTCCTTCAATGCTCAACATTCACTCGTAGCGTAGTGGTCAAGACTCCTAGCTATAACGCTAGGGGTCCCGAGTTCGAATCCTGATCGATCCAAAATGTACTATTAGGAATAGGTCTCAAATAGGGAGGTAGGGTGAAGATTAGAAGAGAGGAAGGAGAGGGGAAAGGAAGAGAAGAAGAGAATAAAGAAGAAACAAATTCTTTTTTCTGTTTCATCAGTTCATTAAGAGATGGCGGTACCGTCTCTGCTAGTAGTTCAAAAGTGATGTTATGCCTTTCCACTTCTCAGATCACAAGTGTGTTTGGATAGGGATTAAACAAATCAACCCCGACAAGTGTAATCCTACAGATTTTATAATAGTTACCACTAGACCTATCAACCATGACAAAATTCTAAAATTTAAATCTGCTCTCTGTGATTTTGATTGGGTCAAGTTTTGTAGTGATTTTCAAAATTGTCCTGCAACCATAGTTTTTGAGAACTTCTTTAATGTACTTATGAACACATTTGAAAATAGTATACCTAAGAGGAAATGTAAGGTCAACATATGCAAAAAGGTTACATCAAAAAGTAAAAATCAGTGGTACACCCCCCAATTAACTACTATGAAAAATAGGTTACTAATATATTATGATGTATATAAAAAGTACAACTCTATTATAGCCAAGTCGAGCTATGTTAAAGCCAGAAGGGAATACAAGCAGGCAGTGAGCGAAGCTAAGAAAATGTATAATGCAAGAAGTATTGAATTATCAAAAAACAGGTGTAAGAAAGCTTGGGAAATAATTAACTCTGTATCGAAAAATAACAGTAACAATCAAATCACAATATCTCCAAACGATTTTAATAATTTCTGTATTAAATCTGTGAAGGATCTCAGGAAAAACATTGTAAGACCTAACGACACCCCTTTAAACCTGCTTAAAGAGGCTAAGGCTACTAATATTCATACTGAAAACAATTTTGCTTTTCGGGAAGTTACTCCACATATAATTTTAAATATAGTTAAAAATTTTAAACCTTCAGAAAGTCTTGATATATATGATTTTTCATGTAATATGCTGAAAATAATAATAGATTGTATCATATTTCCACTTACATTTGTCATAAATAAGTGTTTATTGGAGGGCGTCTTTCCAAATCCACTAAAATTAAGCAGAGTTGTACCTATATATAAGAAAGGTGAAAGAGATTGCCCTTCGAGCTACCGCCCCATTTCTTTAATACCGATTTTATCGAAGGTATTAGAATCTGTCATGTATATGCAACTTTGTGATTATCTGAACAAATCGGATATTATCTGTGAAGAAAAGATGGCTTTTGGAAGGGCAGGTCTACTGTCGATGCAATAGAATCTTTAGTAAAAAAGGTTATTAATGTCTTTGAAAATAAGTACTTTGCTCAGGCCACTTTTTGTGACCTGAGCAAAGCATTTGACTGTGTTGAGCACAATTCCTTACTTAGTAAGTTGGAATATTATGGGATCAGGGGTGCAAGTCTTAAATTATTTGAATCTTATCTTGAAAATCGTTCTCAAGTGGTCTGTATAAGAAAAGAGAGATCGGATATTGCTAATATTAAATGTGGTGTCCCTCAAGGATCCGTCTTAGGACCATTGTTGTTTATATTAATGATAAACGATCTGCCTTCTTTTGTAAAAACGCATGTAATTATGTATGCCGATGATACAACATTCTTCAATGCTAGTTATGATTTAGATTCACTAAAAGCTATGACGGATAATACCATGTCACAAATTTCATACTGGTTTAGAGTAAATGGATTTTTGTTAAATGAAGAAAAAAATAAAGAGTTGTTTTTCAGCCTAAGAGAATTCCCCCCAAATAATAATGCAGATAAGGTAAAGTTTTTAGGAATTTATATTGACAAAAACCTAACATGGGAACCACACATTCAATTTATTACTGGTAGGCTGTCTAGAGTTATATTCTTGCTAAGAAATCTAAAACATTATGTACCACCCAACTATATACGATCAGCCTATTTTGCATATTTTCAAAGTATTGTATCCTATGGAATCCTGTTTTGGGGCAATAGCAGTCATGTTCAGGAAGTTCTCTTGCTCCAAAAGAAAGTCATCAGAATAATTAGTAATTCAAATAAGTTAGACCACTGTAGGGCATTGTTTGTCAATCTAAAAATTATGACTGTTATCAATGTGTACATTTACAAATCGCTGATACATGTTAAACGCAATTTTTCAGACAAACAGCTTAGACAAGATATACACTCCCATAACACTAGAAACGGTAAACGTGTTGACATACCTTTTCATCGACTTTCAAAATCCTTAAATAGTCATGAAGTAATGGGTCTAAAACTATATAACAGCTTACCATTAGAATTGTTGGAACTTTCAATTAACACTTTCAAATCTAAATTATATGACTGGTTGGTCAAAAATCCCTTCTATAAAATTGACGAATTTTTTGAATGTAAAGAAGTTAACATCTGAACAAGCTTGAAATTGTGCTCAATTACAATTACAATTACACCTAGAGTCATTTAAGTTATTTGAATCCAATATGTTTTATTATTTGTTTTCTGATGTTCTCTGACGTTGTCTATTGCTTGTATCACAGGTTTAATGACAATAAAATACTATTATTATTAAATGCCGCCGCTAGGGGAGGGATTGAGAGTAGGAGTGGGGGACTCGCGTGAGTCGCATATACCATTTTCCTCTTTTCCTCTGGTATTTTATAATTTATTGAGATGAATCTACATACCTGCTGGACACATTTTGGACAGCTTTTGGTAATCATGTGCTTTTTAGGCATTCTGAATGCTACATCGTCACATATAAACTGGTAGAACGTTGCACAAATTAAACATTCTGCAAATAAACAACGATTCTACACACGAAACAGATGCTGTACCCAGATGTTAGTTTAATGGGTACCAATTTTGTACCAAATGTACTTTTATGAAATAAATTTCCACTTTAATGAGGCAAATTAAAGAACAAAATACACAAACATTTCTCGTCTACTCTTAAATCTTAATAGCAAACAAACAAGGATGGAAACAGTGTTGCCAGGTGTATAAACTTAATTTCTCGTATTTAGTTTTACCAGTTTTACAAATGCCCCGTAAAGCCTAAACAATCGTGTTCCCCAGAATATTATTCATTTTACTTATTCGTAATTTAAAGCCATAGAAAATATTCATTATTTTTTATTTTATTGTAGTCATAGTTAATTTCAAATATCTGGTAAGTTTACATGAATATAATATGTACTCCTTTGAAGTACCTAGTACTAAAACGGCGTTCCTATTTGAAAACGCGGGCTCATTCCATTTTAAAAAGGACAATACAGTATTGTTCATAGTAAATTAAATATAGGTGATTTTTTAAAATGACATACCTCCTTAGTATGGAACATTTTGTAACTTCGCATTAATATCATGTATAATATAGTTTTATTTCAACCAATCAGAACACTTAGGTCATACAGCACCAGTGTTAAGTGTTTCAAACCAACATTTGCATCTTTCTCCTTTCGATCAAGTCTTCTAAAAAGGGTTGACAGGGTCCTTGATTTTAACTCAGGTAAGTTATTATTATATAATTCATTGCTATTTAATTCGTGTTTTATAATATCATACATGTTTATAATATCATACATGTCGACTGGAAGTCACATATTGAAATGATAATTCCAAAACTAAGTTCAGCATGCTTTACCTTAAGAGTCCTGAATCAGGTTTTAAAACAGGATGCCTTACGCATGGTGTATTTTGCAAATTTTCACTCGATAATGAAGTATGGAATCATATTCTGGGGTAACTCTACCCATAGGGATAAAATATTTAAGCTACAAAAGCAAGCAATTAGAATAATGTGTGGAAAGAAAAGGAGAGAATCATGCAAACCGCTCTTTGAAAAATTAAAAGTCCTCACTCTCACAGGGGAGTATATATACTCTGTTATGTGTTATATGGTAGATAATATTGAGAGATTCCAAACTAATAGCAGTGTTCATGAACATATTACTAGAAACAGGAATGATTTACATAGACCGGTTAATGCATTAAAACTTTTTCAGAATGGCGCTTATTACTCCGCAATACAGATATACAATAAGCTTCCAAACAACATTAAATTATTATGTATTCAAAGAAAAAGCAAATCCTTCAAAGGATCTCTCAAGAAATTTTTAATGACTCACACCTTCTACAATATGGATGAGTATTTCCAGTTTGAATAAGTTTATAGTGTAGTATATTATATATCATTATTTATTACTTGCTTGTATATTGTAATCTGACGTGTTCTATATCCTTGAGTCCCACTCAACACAGGATCTACAGAACAAGATAACTACATCTACATCTACATCTACATGTATAATATAATAATAATAATAATAATAATAATAATAATAATAATAGAGAAGAGCACCCAATGGGCGTTGTAATAAGATTGTTATGGAGTCATTTGGTGCAGAACTGCGTCAGAGAGGTTTTTCTTTCTTTTCAGTTTAGGGCATGATACCTGTCACATTTCCCCTGACATAGTTCACACACTCGGGGGTATTATACATGTATAATATAAATAGGCCTATCATACAATTGTTTCCATGAATGATTTACAGAATTTTATAGGAAATATCCATGAATATTGTGGATGATTTCAGATAAAATTTAGGATAGATGATCCAAGCCTAGTAATTCCGGCACCTTCAGTTGGAGTTTTTTTTTTTCTTTCTTTCTTTTTTTCCTGGTCACATAAGCAGATCATGGGTATCACATACCCAACACCCATATGTACAAAAATCGCTGAATTTTCTCTAATAGTGATTGTAAAATTTTATTTCTTCCTATTAATCAAATACATGATATTGGACATGTCACGTCTTATTAAAGGTATTTAAAAACTAAACAAAATTGAACACAGTGTAGGCAACAATAACTTCAGACTAAAATATTAATGAAGCACTTGGTTACACACACTGAAGGAAGTGGGAAAAATCCAGATGCGGTATGCTTTCCCAAAACTTTTCCCTCTCATATCTCCAATTTAAAAAGCAAACCCCTCCCTTACAACATAATTATTATGTAATATGCAGGAAATTGTTATATACATTGTGCATGTGTTTTTAATTAACTTCCACCATGAGTAACAAACCCTGCTTTAGGCCTATAGATGATCACCAAGCAGGAGCACAAATGTTTCAAACATTTTGTACTCTCGATTGACAGACCAGATTAAATATAAATATACTGTTACAATATAACCTTAAACATATAATAGGATCTAAGCTTTGGTACAAAGGAACATTTAAAAAAATATTTCAGTGACGATATGACAAAACAAATCAAATTTTGCAGAATACATCATCACAACAGACCACAATTACGAAAACATAAACACAGACATGGAAATATTACACTTCACACACAAAAGCAAGAAATTAAATACATTGGAACAATTCGAAATCTACAAACACGCAAAATCACACCCAACATTAGTTTTAAATAACCAACTCAATTTCAGATCACACACGCTATTTGACACATTAATACACGCAGGCAGTCAAACCAAACCCCCATCACCTACCCCCACCTCCACTACACCCCCACCATAACAGACACCCTCACAAACACCTGCTCCAGAGACCTCATTTGGCACTCTGCTGATGATGCAGGAACACCACCTGCGAAACGGTCGTTCAGAAGTTTACTAAGGTAAATAAAGTGCGTTAGAGAAAGTGTTTTTTTTCAACCACAAGTTTACATATAGACATAAACAATTAACATACCCAGTTTAATCTGTATCCATGTGTAAACATAATACCTTGTGGGAACACTGTTTGTTTCCCACCACAGATGGCAATAACCTTTCAAGCTTCCATCACCGGAAGTGAGCAAGGTGGTGTGCAAAGACTTCCTCCCGTGAAGCATTGTTGCAGTAGCCATGTTATAGAGAGAACAGAAGACACACGCCAAGACTGTATATACGCGCACGTTCATATTGTAGTTCATATTTTAAGGTAAATGTTGTAATAAATATTATCTGATATCAACACTGTGTCTGTAACCCACGGCATCCTACAACCTCATGAACATATTTCAACACCTCACTATCTCAGAAAGCTTGTACCTACTAAACTAGTACCTACTGAAGATTGAACCTGAGCCTCCAGCAACACTAATTCTGGACCAGGGAGATAGTTTACATTTTATTCATATAAGATAGTAACATATCATTCATATTTTGTAACTTTTCAGGATTCCCTTTAGTACTACCTCTTCTTGGGTGTTGGGGTGTAAGTGTAAAAAACTGTAGTTGTCTCAAGTTCATAAAATGTAGTTGTTTTTATCCTCATGCCCAACTAGAATTTCCCCGTCTACTAGATCCAACTGTTATCACGCCAGTTAATACCTGTTTCTAATGTCTTTACACCACACAAAATGTTATTGGTATTAGAGTAGCAATTGTGACCATTCATTTGCCTTTCTTGTCAGCATGCTGATCACAAGCCCTTCCCCCCAACCCTGCCATGTGCCTATGGTAGATGATGCAGCAGTCGGATGGTAGGCTTACTCCCTTTAGGGATGCAGCACTACGGAATTATTATTATTATTATTATTATTATTAATTGTCAAATACCTCCCAATGGATACTACTAGGATTGTGTATTTTGCACTCATTTACTCACACATTACATATGGGATTGAATTATGGGGCAATAAATCTAAGGAAAACATTAGGAAAATTCTTACATTGCAAAAGAGAGCAGTTAGATACATGGGTAAACTGCCATATAATAGTGCTTGTAAGGAAACATTTAGAAAACTATCGCTGTTGACTGTTCCTTCGATATTCATTCTACGATCCATATTGTACTTAAAATATAATAACTCAACCCCGGTAGCAAAAAACTCGGATGTTCACAATCACCAAACTAGAGGTGCTAATAACCTGGCTATCACCAGGCATAGACTTAAGCTTTTTGAAAAAAACCAAGCTACATCGGCACTAAATTCTTCAATAAACTCCCGCCATACATGAGAAATACTGAACCAAAGAAAAAATTCAAACAATTACTTGTAAGCTTCCTCATAAGTAAAGCATACTATGATGTCGAGGAATTCTTGGAGGATGATTTATCTTAATGTACATAATGTACACGTCTGTATATATGTTGTATATTATGTAACATTTATTATGCATATCTTTGTATTGTGAATATTGAGTTTTTTTATAGAGTGCTTGTTATGAATGCAAGGGTGCAAATGCAGATGTTCATAAACATGTATTTTGTACTATGTTATGATGAACAAATCTAAATAAATCTAAAAAAAAGAGGTTTACAACCAACAACAATACACAGTTTTAAAATAAAATGTTTAACTAAAAAAATAAAGAATAAAACTTATTTTTATGTTTAAAAGCAATAAACACTTTTACTATTATTACTACGAACTGTTAGATTGTTAGTTGTGATTGTTAGTTTTGTGCGAATTTAACTTGAATTGAATTTGCCGCGTGTAGAAGGGATTTTAGTTTTGTATGTTTGCTAAGGTCATCGCGCAGAAATAACGCATTCTGTCGGTAGAAATAAAAAGAAAAGAAGAACGTTGAAGTCGCAAACAATCGAATCGAAAGTGTTTCCGTACAGACTACATAGGGATTGCGGAATGAATTGTAGTAAAATAATCAAGAGAATTATTAAGAGTGTTGTAAAATGAAGAAAGATTAGATAGATCCTAATTGACTAAACAAATAATAATGCAAGACGATTCATTTCCTGCGGCCGAAAGAATTTTGGCGGACATAGAGGCGGTGTTCAGAAAGGACCCAAAGTTGTAAGTACATCTTAATCTGAAGGGTGTTGTCACATGATAAAAAAAAATACCATTTGTTAGTGATAATTAAGCGCATTCATAGGTAAATATTGTCAGCGAGCAGTATCATTCCATTAAGAGTTTTTACTTTTTCACCTACATTGAAAATTTTCTGATATTTTAAAATCTCGTATTACTGTTTTGCCTTCCTTTTTTCATAAAATTGATTTAGGAATTATTGAATTTACGGTTTGGGGATAATGTTTTGAGTATAAGTATTAAAAATAAGGAATGCCTTCAGAATAGTGTAGCCATCTAACAGTGAGGTATGCTCTGCCATTAGCGACCATGCCTCTCCGACCCCCAAAAAACAAGAGGATCGACTGGGGGGCATTCATTATTGTTACTGAAACAGAAAATAGCAATTTTTTTACCTGTGCATTTTTTATTTTGTCTGCAGGAAAGAGTTTGATATTGTGCCAGTGACAGAGAACCACAATAAGTCGCCTGTTCTTCATGTGGAGCATTCTTTGGGATTGGAATCTTGGTGTGTTCGCCATGTCTACTGCTATGCATATCACCGCCTTATGGATGCCCGACAGATGCGCAGTCGCAGAGAAGGTTAGAATTAAAATATCGAACTAATGTACTTTACCAGAAATGAAGTTCTCAAACTGCATGCAACATATAGGCCTACCTGTTTTCTTTTGGCAAATAATACCTAGTGGTGTTTTAATAGTTTTCTCATTTGCAGAGCATATATATATATATGATTATAATTTAGTTGCACTTGACTTTAAAGAAAATAGGTCCAGTGAAAGGAAATAAACTAAAATAACCTGCTGTTGTCGAGAGGCCTCTAGGCCTGTCATTAAGTTAATCAATAAGCTGATGGTAAACACAAGTCAGGTGAGCAGATTAAACATTACTGCAAAGTCGAGATTCTTTTCTGTAGCTGGAGCAGAACCATATTTAAAAGAAATATGTTGGTCATACCATCTCCTAGTTAGATGGTATGGACACATGAAAAGAATGACAGACGATAGACTACCGAAGAAGATATATGAGTGGACTCCGAAAAGTCGAAGAAAGAGGGGCAGGCCCAAATTGACATGGACACAAGGCATCAATGAAACACTAAAAGAAAGGAGAATTGAAGACGAAGCATGGACAAATCGAGAATTATGGAGAAAAATGATAAACTCCTGAAATGGGTGCAGGAAGATGTCTAGGACATTGTATAACCTGATTAAATAAATATGTTGGTCATTTCAAAAGTGTTTATAAAATATTGGATGATAGAGGAACTGAAAGTGCCAAGTGTCTATTTAGAATTTATCTGACAGATTGCACATTTATCCAGAAACTTGATTAATAACATGTACAACATCTCTTTAAGTTCAATAAGATTACCCTCTAAGCTAGTTTATATATCTGGTAGACTGAGTACAGTTACACACCTAACTAGGAGATAAGCAACTCTGATCAAAACAGGGCTTCATGTTTACTAGAATACTCTAATTTTGTTACTTGAACAATTAATTAACATAATAATATGGGCTTCCGGGCAAGTTGGCACATGTTTGATCCTAATTGAATCTTCTTCCAGATAAATAGGACTGTCACATCTATCCCCTAGTTCGTTATCTGCTTATATCTGCCTCTACTAGGAGGCAACTGGGGCACAGACCTAGCCCTTTCTTTAAGGTAGTCTCTTCAGTGTCTTGTTCCTAAATATGATTTTGATTCAGAGCATACCTCACTTACAGGCATTGAGGTATAAGCTCTATAGGTCAAAGTGATAGAGAAAAGGTAATATGGGTTTCAAAGTATATTTGAATGATATACAGTGGTACTGATTAGCTATCGTAGCCTACTTTAAATATTATTCTCATGCAGATTTAACTATGTCATAAATATTGTCAGGAACATGAGTTGGAATGATAGGGACATGTAATAGAGCAGGCATAAACTGGATGCCAGAACCATTGCAAACTCAGAAAATATTACTATAGTTTAGTTCCTTACTTACCAGTGTGTTGAAAGCATTTTTCAAATAACAGTCCCATAGTTTAGATCCAGTGATATACAACAGAAAATATTTATCTTCCAGATTGGGTAACTGGAAGATACTTTTCTGTATGCATTTATTTATAGTGATATAGTTAACTTTTTAAGTAAGATTTAACTGGCAGAGTGGATCTAAAATTAGATTAGGTACACAAACTACAACTTCTGTTTAAATACAGGCTGGAAGAATTTGTCTACCTGGTGGATAGAGTAGCAGTTAAACCACTAACAGATATGCAAGCATGGTGAAAACAAAATGGAAATACATGGGGACTGTGTGGCCACTTGAATTCCAACCTCAACTCACATAATAATACAGTTTTAGACACAATCTTTAACAAGAAGAAGATGTATTGTAAGAAAACTAAGTCACTTTCCATGTTGATGTGAACGAGCGTTCACACATTATGCTGCTATATTGCTAATTTTCTTCTCTCCACTACTTTTCTTGTTCTCTCTAATTTTTCAAATGTCAAAAAACTGCAGCATGTTTCACTTACAGTAATAACAAAATGAATCCTAAATATCCATCATCTGTGCCTAATTAAAATAAAATGACAAAGTGCAGGAAATCTATTAGTTTATCAGTGGAAATGGATGTTATAAGGCGGTTTGAATCAGGTGATTGTCCTGTAGATATCACATCTAGATTAGGCTTTATTCTAACAACAGTCCTTTATGATACTGTAAGAGCTGCAATGATATCCATGCAAGAATTATGAACATTAAATGTAAGTACCGTAACTAAAATATTCTATTGCAGTATTATAGCGTACTTGTTAAACATACCCAACATACATTTTTGGATGGTAGATTTGTGTGTATCATGAATTATTTTATATGTTTTCCAAAGAACCTAACTCCAAGTGAAGTGAGGATTTAATGTATATATATGCTATTTCTGTTTGCAGATCCTGCCATGTTGGCTCGTTTGTTGATGGGTGCGCTGTTACTGAATCCTGATGTGATGACATTCTGGAACATGCGACGTGAGCTGATGCAGGCTGGGAGATTAGATGTTCAGGGAGAACTACATTTCACTGCTGTCCTTTTGTCTCGCAAGCCAAAGAGTGCAGAAGCATTTGCTCATCGCAAATGGGTAGTAGGCCGATTGCTTTTGGGTAAGTCCACTTTCAAATAATGAAGCTAAGTTAAATTTTGAAAATAATAAATTACCAACTTTTTAAAGGCCCTGTTAAAATGCTCAAATTTTAAAATTCAAGTTTTATGCACTGAAACATTTATTATCACCTTTGATCTCGCCTGGTTGATATAAGCTCCGTCTCGTAGATGTCCCAGCTTGTGCTACACTTCTTGGAAAGCCACTATGGCTAAGTCATAATTGCTGTGGGATTTAGAAGTGTATTGTATAACAATCAGATTCGTACAAAAAGAAGCGTAGAAAGTATATTTTCTGAAATTTAGTAAAAAAACAGTATATGTATAAATTTGCAGAAGTGAAATAACTGCATGTGTAATATAGCAAACTTCATTCAGACTGAAACCCTACTTTATAAACATAGAGGTAATGTTAAGTAATTTATTTATTACTGCTGACTGTCAGTTGCGAATTTAGTTAGTTAGGCCTACCTGTCTTAGAAAGTGAAAGCATTTCTCCCCTTTGCTCCAAATGAAAGTGTCGCCAAGTGAAATGAAAATAATGCATATTGAACTCACCAGTCAGCTGCTTTGTTTCCTGTAAATCCTTCCATAAGAGATTCTGTATTATAAGTTAGCTTTGTTAGGTTTCATGCATAGGACAAAGAATATTGTCTTGTTGACGTAAAGCTGGTTCACATTTACTTGATCCTTAAAAATTGTCTCTGTGGTTCAGACAGGTACAGTGTGGTTCTTGAGAGAAAATCATAAAGTAAAGTAAAATAAAAATTATTTTCTTATTTATTGTATTTCCCATTAATATTAATTTATTTCTCTCTATGCATTATCTCGTACAGATTATTATTACAATAATATTAGTGAGCTTTGTCTTAGAGAAATGGGGGTATTCAATTGTATGATTTTTTTTTTTCATAGTCCACTTCCACTCATAACCTATCAAATGAAAACAATATCAGTACATTTAGGAGACCAATAAATTTTTTCATTTCAACATTGATGAAGAGCGTTCTGCCTGAAGGCAGGCTTAGACCTCAAACAAAGCCATGTGACCATTACTCATCCACAGCTCTTTCAGGCAAGGGTGATACTGCAGAGATTTGCCATGGTTTGAGAAACATGAACTGGGGGAAATACAAATAGGGGAAAATGCACTGAGAAATATTAACCAGGAATAATGGATTGAAATTTAGAAACATAAGGAATTCCACTTTAGGGGGAAGTTACATTGTGAGAATGATTGAGAAGAATGACCTACAGTTTGTAAATATATTTGTAGCAGTAATGATGTTACATAAAAACAATATTTGACCTTCCAGTTCAGATCAGTAGGCATACTGGTAAACACATCACTGAATAATTCAAATCCTCCTTTAAACTTCTCCAAAGCATTTTTGAAATTGAGAACCTAATGATGCCAATGAACAATTGATGCAATTTTTTTAAATTTTTTATTTATTTTTATTTATTCTGGCAGAGCTAAGGCCATTTGACCTTCTCTTCCGCTCTACCAGTCAAAAATTACATTACAATTACGTAATACATATACATATTATAGATAATTAATTAATACTTAATACTCAAATACAAAGCACTAACATTGCTATTAAAAACATGTAAGCCTAAACATCTACAAGTTTATAATAATTACAATTTGAGTTGAACTTAGACACTTATGCTTCACTTACCAACTTTTTGGTAGAACATGTTTCAAGGACCCTTGTCCCCATCCTCGGCTACGTGTCCAACTGACAAATCCTGCTTTTGAAGGTCATGAAGTGTCCCTGGTGGTGGTTTTATGAACTTTTTGATGAGGTTCTCATCCTCTGGTATTTCGAAATTCATGAGATTACTATCAAATTTTTGTATGTAGATCCTCTCCCAGATGTCCAGTTCTTTTGGTTTGCTTACTGATTTTAACAATTTTGGTTCTCTACAAATTCTGTGGTCATTTTCCCAAGAATGCGTTGCAACGGCCGATTTTTCCAACTGACAATTTTTAAGGTTTCTCATGTGTTCTTTAAATCTAGTCTCAACATTTCTTTTTGTTTTTCCTATATAAATCTTGCTGCAGTTAGTACAATTTATCTGATAGATCCCTGATTTCTTTCCAGTAGGTATATCATCATTCTGTTTGGATTTAATCAAATTTTTTATGCTGAATCTGTTGTGAGTGGCCAAAGTTATGTTATGATCCTTGAATATTTTTTGAAATTTCGGTGTTGCCCAGGGGTGGTGAGTGAACCTTTTGAACTTTGTTTTTTCTCTTTCGGTAGACAGTGTAGTAATTTTTCTTATATCTTTCTGTTTTTCAAATTTGGCTATTTTTTTATCTGCAAGATTTATATAGGAAAAACAAAAAGAAATGTTGAGACTAGATTTAAAGAACACATGAGAAACCTTAAAAATTGTCAGTTTGAAAAATCGGCCGTTGCAACGCATTCTTGGGAAAATGACCACAGAATTTGTAGAAACCAAAATTGTTAAAATCAGTAAGCAAACCAAAAGAACTGGACATCTGGGAGAGGATCTACATACAAAAATTTGATAGTAATCTCATGAATTTCGAAATACCAGAGGATGAGAACCTCATCAAAAAGTTCATAAAACCACCACCAGGGACACTTCATGACCTTCAAAAGCAGGATTTGTCAGTTGGACACGTAGCCGAGGATGGGGACAAGGGTCCTTGAAACATGTTCTACCAAAAAGTTGGTAAGTGAAGCATAAGTGTCTAAGTTCAACTCAAATTGTAATTATTATATTATAGTTGCTTCACTGTATATGTTCCATCATTTTTTAAATATCTACAAGTTTGTTATATGCCTAATGTAAATTTAAGATTAATTTATAAATTATTACAATTTTTTAGGGTACTATAAAACATTAAATTACAAAAAATAAAAATATTGAAGAAAATAATTAGGATTATAGCATATGATGTTATGGCTAATGCTCAAAATGGGCCTGTGTACACTATACCAATACTGCTCTACAATTTATTAACTTCCTCCTTGTGATTTACTTTTATACATATCTTTTCAATTCACTTTGTGAAGTAGTAAAAAAAAAGTGGAATTTCGCATTTCTCTTTGTGATACATTAACTATAATTACACTCAGCAACACAGCATGATGCATGGCTGGAATGTTATGACATATTATATCACAAAAGGTCGAACAAAATATCTTCATACAATCACACTTTATGCATATCCATTTACAATGGTAGCAACCAACAGATAACTTTAATTCATATGTGCTGCGAGCAGTTCTTGGAAAATCTGCTATAGCACCATATGTCTACAAGCACGAAGCCTGTACTGTCAGATTACTGTGGCTCACTCATGTCCTCGTTATGTTAAATAGAAGTCTGTAATGTTCATGAAGGACAAACAGCTATTTTTGGAAGTAGAAAATTCTGTGAATTGTGAATGGACAAACTGGAAATTAAAAATTTCATAGTTCAAATATTCAGGAGCCTATTTAAACAAGTATATTTTGCAATACTGTTCCTTGTTGTGACACTAAGATTGACATGTTGAAAACAAGTAAATGGGTACTCCTTGATTGTGTAGGGTTCCATGTTTTCAAAATGTTGTACTGGTTGACAGTTTGTCATAAATGCTATTCTTAAATATATATATGGGTGATTCTTCAAATACGGGAAAATGTGTGTTCCGGAGTGATATTTCCCTTCAAATTCAACTTTAAAAAAAAATTAGAAAATAAAAGTTTGTTTCTACTACTTCCATACTACAACCTTCACTTTGAAATGTCACTAACTTTAAATTCTGATATTCCTAAATCAAATTTAATTCAATGAAATGTCATCCACATGCCCTGTCCCATACCCCGGTTTTGTATATTCTAATGCATTTTTCCACAAAACAAAATGTTGTTTCCTTTTCAACTTTTTTCCTGCAAATGAGTATGAATGTGTGTGAAGAATATTAACCCCTAAAAAATAAAATGAAATAAAATTGTCACCCCACCTAATGAACATAAAGAATGTCCCAAGGGTTTTTGGTCATCCACATGGCTGAAAAGAATGGAATTTTTTCTGCAGAAATGAGAAATTTGTATAACTGGCAACAGTGTTAGAAAGCCAACAGGGCAGCTTGTGGTTGAATTGTAAGGTTGAATTTTGCTTGCTTACAAACAGTTTGGGATTAACAAAGGACTTTGCATCATTTTCAAGGAAAACGTTTTTATTCCCCGTCATTAACATGACTTCTAGAAAGTAGGCAGAAAGTGAATATTAATTAATTTTGATTATGCACTATGATAAAGCTACCAAATCAAAGTACCTGACTGAAGTTGAGCCTATAGAGGTTTAGGAATGGCTTGCTGAGACCACTGAAACTCCTTTTTTGTCATCCACATGCCTGATTTTTGTGTCATCCACATGCCTCACGAAGGGGTATGTGGATGACTCTCAAGTCATGTAGATGATAAATGTAGGGTACTATTGTGTTTGCGGTGTCTATGACCTGCACTTAAAATCTTAAAACTTATTAAATGAATTTCTGCTTGATTCCCTCCCCCCTAAAACCATAAAAACACAGTCTAGTTAAAATTACATTAATTCTGGAGTATGCCCACAAATTTGCAAATTTGGTGCAAAATCAACTGAAGCACACTGAGAAAAATATGAAATCACATAAAGAAAAGCAGATTGTTGCCAAAGTTAGTCATTAATGTGGCCTTCTGCCATCCACATGTACACGAATGTCATTCACATGGCTTTAAAAAAATTAAAATAAATAAAAATATAAACATTTAAGCTCTGCTTTTGTCATATTATAATCAAGTAACCCCTGAAGTGTTGTAGTAATTTTTTTGAGATCTTTTTAAAAAAGTAAAAAATTTGGATTTTACACACTCCAAATTTTCCCGTATTTGAAGAATCACCCATATAAGACACATCCATTCCAAATTTTATGCTAGATGCTTGGAAAAAAATGTGGTATATTTTTTGGGTAATAAGGTTATACTTATTACTTTAACATCGAAACAAGTTAATGAAGTCGGGTGTAACATATATCTAATGAATCAGTTTGGATACATTCAGCCCTTACATTAATTTTTTAACCTTGAAAGCTTTTTCATTCATTGTCTAATGCTACTACACATCTGTATTACATAGGCCTACTATAAATTAGTAGAACACTAAAAATATTACATAGCCATTAGCCATAGCTCTGTTACATATTTATACAAAGCACCAAATTTTACCTAGCACATACTTGTGGAGCACATAAATATTAAATACTAAAAACAGATATCTTTGAAAGGCTGGCCAATCAGATTCTGTTAATTCTATTTCACTAAACTCTCAGAACATTTTAACAATGATTATTGAAATGCATTTTGCAAATTTATAAGATTCTGAAGAGGACTGCTTCGACCGTTGTCACCTGGAATTCTGCTTTGATTAAATCTGTTGACATCTGTTGCTTGTGTTACTCCACTTTCTTTTCATGAATGAGAAGATTTACCCTGCGCCAGGGAAGCTTAACAAAAGTCACACCAGTATGGAAATATTTAGTACATCATGTTCAGGTTCAGAAGAAACAATGTACTGGGTACAGAAGAAAATCTGAAGAAATCTGAAGCTCAGAAGAAAAATTAAGAAATCTGCTGATGTTTCTATCATCTTGCCATGGTTTTTATCAAGGCTTCTGCAACTCCAATTGGGATTCTCTCTTTATATAAGGTTTGTGTGTTTCCTCTAGACATCCAATCACAGTTTGACTCCCATTTTCTAAGGTGATGGTCCCAGTCATAGTGGAAAATGGTCCTTTTCAGAGTCAGACTGTTTCATTTGGATGGTGTTTCTGGTTTTCCATATCGAGAGTATCTTCTGGCCATCATCTTATATGATGTTATCTTGATGTTTAATCATTTTTATATGGCTTCCCTAATTGTATTGTTTACTGTATAGACTGTGGCCAGGATCTTTGTTTTGTCGAACTCGATGCCATGTTTCGTGACCTCAAAATGTTCAGCTGCTGGCAACCTTTCTGTTTGGAGTGCCCTCATAGATCTTATTAATTTTACTCTTTCTCCCATTGTTTGACCAATTCCTCCAACTCTGGCGTTGACTACTGCTGGAGATGGCGTGGAGATATTCATGTTTGTGTAAGGGGTTGCTTTCTCATGTGTTGTTTGTATAGTTTAGATTGAAGGTTTTATTATTGGATAGAAAGTTGTTACTTGTCCTTGGATTCTCATTTTTTAAGATGAATTGAATTACGTTTTGCCTGGTAATTCAACTTCTTCCATGGAGGAGTCTTTGGTGGATCTTCTTTGCCCTTCAAACATTTTTGCTAATTTGATACTGATTTTCTATGAAGATTGAATAAATTAAAAATACACTACCACCAACAACCACACTTGAATCCGACTGCAGACAACAACAACATGAAATAGAACAAAGTGGAACTAAAAGACAGAATCAGAGATGCTTTAAATTTGCTCTCCGTTGCTGTTGTATGTTTGTTGTTTACTGCTTTGATTTAGAAGATCAAGTGTTGCCAACTTTCACAAGAAACAACATAACCAAAGTAACTATAACAGTGTCATTTTCCAAGGATTATTGAAATTTTATGATGTTATTTTACTCTATGAAATATAATTTCCAAGACACTTAAAGAAGAAGAATTATCCACTTGGATAAACAATATATGGAAGAACTAAATTTGGGACAAACAAAAAAAAATCAGAAAAACAGAGCATATGAAAACCCTAGGTGGGGATATACATGGGCGGGACTTATCCAAGAGACCGTAGTTCTCTTGAGAGAGTTGTGTCTTGTAATGTCTTCATCTTTCCCTCAGGGCTTTCCAGAGATGCATGAACATAGTCAAATTATTGTACAGTATATAGTTTTTCATTGTACACATAAACTTTACTTTATTTTGCTCTTGTACTGTTAAAAGAATTGTGTTATTTACCCATCTTCATCTTCTTACTCTACTGTCAGGGATCACATAACAGTTTTACTCTGATTCACATTTTATTCATAACTTCTAAATTAGTTTAAAACTTAAAACTGGCATGTTCGTATCATGTAACTTTTGGATAGGGGTTGTGGATATTGAGGTATTGTGATAACTTGTATTTCTTGGACCTGTAGACTGTAATGACCACCACCATGATACAGTTTTTACCAATGCTGACTGTAGATCTAGAGGCTTGGGTTCAATCCCCATTACCTCATCAATTTTTTCTAAGATACATTTGTAATGGGGAGCACTCAGCAGCATGAACTGATGACCTAGGCCAGGTGAGATTCTATGGTCCTAGTTTTGAAGTAGAATATTTTATTTCTGTAGAGTCCTATAAAATGTATGCTTAAATTATTGTTCATTGAAAGGGTTAAGTATTTTTTGTCATTTAAAATTGGCAGAGAGGAATGTTGAAATCAAAGGAGGGGAACATGCACCAGACTTCATCACAGTTCATAAGATCATAAAGAGATTATCTGCAAAATTTGCAATAAAGTGGGGCAAGGAATATATTGTGAAGAAAGATGCTTCCTCTATTGTATGCATGCTAATATTTAGCCTTTGACTGAAGATTAAAAATATTGTTTTTCCGTTCTGTTCTGAGTCTTGTTGTTCGAGTTTTTTTAATAATTCTGTATATCACATATAACAAGTGATTTTTACCACAGCTGGTGTCGATGTAGATGAACTATTAGAAGAAGAACTGCGAGTGTCCCTGTTTGCAGCTGAGCGTTATTCCAATAATTATCATGCTTGGAGTCACCGAATGTGGTGTTTGACCCATCTTGTACCATCATCTTCTGCAGCTCCTCTGCTCAAAGAATGGGCAAGATCTGAAAGTTGGTTACATACTCATGTGTCGGACCATAGTGGAATGCAATACCGGCAATTTCTCCTGAGTCGCATGCTTGAACTTAAGCCACCAGCTTTGCAAAGTATTGTGGAAAATGCGAAGAAAAGTTTGTTGCAACTTTTGTCATCCAGTAAAGCAATACCATTATCACCCGTTGATACAAAGGATGATTTCAATATTGTACAGTTTTGTAGTATGTCAACTATAATGAATCCTATAGCTCTTATTGCGTCAGAACTTGTTTTAAATACAGATCTCATTCAGAGGTTTGCAGGGCATGAAGCCTTATGGTGTCATCGTAGGTATTTGCTCACATCTTTTAAGAAATTTTTAAGTTACAAGGGTATTGATGTAAATGGTACAGATAGGTTTGGTAAACTGGGGGTTAGAAATAAATTTGATGAAAAGAATGAAGAAGTATTCTTCTCTTTTCCTGTGGACTGTTATTCAGAAGGCAGTGAGAAATTCAAAGCAAGTAATAACAATGACGTTCCAGAAAATATTAAATCTAACAGTCATAAGAATATGGATGGTGTTCCTTTAGAGAAAGATCAAAAGCTTTGTTCTGAAGAAACTATAGAATTAGGTAAACATGAAAGAGAAATCTTTTATCAGTTACATAAAGCTGTGGTACTGCATGAAATAAAACTAATGAACACTTGTCGACCTGATGAATTGCATCAGCAGAGACTTGCCAAACAGCATCAGAAGTGGCTGCTGCATGTACTGAAGGTAGATTTGCCGTCAGTACCATGTGTTTAACTTTTATCCTGAATCTGATGAGATTGTGTGGCAAAGTTTTCAAGAGATGGTTGTGCTGTTTGTACGAAAAGAAACTGTGTTGTCTGAATCATACAGGGAGTTGCATACGAACTAATTTCATGTGTACTTATAATGAACCATGGTCTCGACATTCTAAATGTCACAGTACCAGCAAGTTACATGTCACAGTTGCTTGAAGGTTTAGTTTTTAAATCTTATGTAGTAATTACCATTTTACCTAGATTGAATGTAAAGAGCTTCCTATTATACAGGCCTTGAGGGCCTTCGGATTCCTGGAAGTTGAGGCTCCTGGACTTTTGATATTTAATACAGAACGGTGGTATGATTGTAAGAATTATACATCCATCAGCCTACCTTAGGAGTTTTAGGGCAATTGAAAAGTGACCTCATTGGTAATAGAATCTACAACCTTCTGTTTGTAGCACTGTTTTTCAACAAACTCATTACAATGAACTTCATATACCAGTATTCAATGAAGGGCCTAGTTCCATAAGGGCGTAAGGCACAAGGACATAGTTTTGATAAATCTTGATATTTTTAAACAGTGTTACCACTCACAAATAGGTGGTTTAAAGTTTAATTTTATAACATATATTTTTGAAGGACAGGGTGTTCTGAAAATTTACAATTGGGATTGTTTACAACTAGAGGTACATAAACATGTTAAACAAAAACTGAAGAATTTTTACAGTAGCAAAATCTTTTTCCTTTATATCATATTATTTGTTTTTCCTTTATTTTAATAAAAACCTGAATTACAGTGACAATTGTATATTTGCCAATGAATACCAGTATAGTATACAGCGATAATTGCATGTTTGCCAATGAATACTAGTATAGTCATTAATACAATAGATGAGAAGCAAAACAATCTATTTCGAATGAAGTTACACTTCAGAAATGCAAGTTCAGTTTTTATAAACATTTGCTTGGATGGTAGCATTACGGAAAATAAAAACAGTCGGTAAACACACCTCAATAATAGATAGGAAGTGTGCCTTACGCCTGTATGGAACTGTTATGAAGTGGAATGAATGTGCAGTCTCACGGGTCTTTTCTTATAACTAAGCAGAGATTTAAGGCACAAGCACAAATAGTTCACTGAGTATTTAAGAGGTATGAGGAGAAGGCATAAATGTTAAAAATTAAAAATTAAAGATTTGTCCCTTACACCCTTATGGAACTAGGCTCTTCATTATCATAAGATGCCTGAAATATATAATGAGTCCCTTTCCCAGAAGTCTAACTTTAAAAAAAAACTATTTTAACTTTTGATGCTGTACCGTTATTTCGATAGTGGTGCAACTTTTGTAAAGTAAATATTACGAAATAAAATAAAATATAAGGCAGTTAATTACAATTAACTTCTTTGTAACTGTATACTAAGTACAAAATTCATAGCCATTATAGTTATCACTGCTCTTATGTATAAAGTGCATCAACTTTTAGAGCTAAATTGTAGATACGTTTTAAATGACTGTATCATTGCTGTGTTTTAACGAGAAGGGTTACCATCAATTCAGAATATTATAATAATGATATATTTAAAGGGGCACTGTAAATTAATTTATTATTGTCTTGCGTATATTTTAGAGTAAGAAATTATGTCACTTAGTTTTTGTTAAGTAGGCTTAATACAAAAACCTTCATGTAAGGACTTGTTGCAAGAGAAAACTTAATCTGTGGAAACTAGGAAAGTGCAAATTGACATGTATGTAACTCTCTGTATGTGAGCTTTCTTATTTTCTTCTTCTTCTTCTTCTTCTTCTTCTTCTTCTTCTTATTATTATTATTATTATTATTATTATTATTATTATTATTATTACCACTACTATTATTATTATTATTATTACCACTACTATTATTATTATTACTATTATTATTATCATCATCATCATTGTTATAAAGACAGTATTTTTAAGCACATTACGTAGTCTTTCATTTTCTATGATCCATTCATGTCTAGTGCAAAACACATGAAACCTCATTATCATAATATTACTCATTAAAAATTATATAATATGTACAGTCGGTCAAATAAAAAACGTTGGGCGGTATTTGATTAAGTATCACGAACGAGCATATGTGCATGTACAGGAAGACTTAAGGTTAGGTTAACACACGCCTCTTGTCTATCCATGTATTTTCTTGATTATTTAGCCAGTTTTGTTCCAAAACAAACATGTATAGAAGGCTGTGGCTATATGCCTCAAATCCGCCATATTCTTGGTTGCAAATTTTTATAATATTAATAATTAATAGATTCGCGAGGAATATGTTTATTCAAGGAGCATTTTTTAAAGATTTTATTTTATAATACCGGTACTTCTAGTGCAAAATCAATTACTTACGCTCAACTTCTGCAACCAATCTAGCATCGAAATACGCGGCCTTCCGCAGATCCACGCTTCCTATGAAAACTCCCGGTCGCATTATAGTAAAGTTCCCACCACTGAGCTGCTCTTTCGTAAATATTGAACCTTCTCGCTGCTTCAGAGGCCGAAAAATGCAGGTCAATTACAGCCCTAACTACACTTTCTCTCACTTTAGCATTTGTATGTGGCGATGACACAAAGCAAAATGAATTATGACAATACATTAAGTTGAATATCGTGTGTTGAGCTTTCCGCGTTGTTCATTTTTTCCCTCCTGTTGCATGGCCTCATATGTTCCGAAAATGACCTGTATTTTATGTTTTTTATAGGAAACTTGTGAACTAATGCGTTAAAACTTTAATTTTAACTGCATACGAGTCCCGACGTTTTTTATTTGACCGACTGTAGTTGTCACTCCTATTTGTATCTTGGATTGTTTTTATTGGTGTGTTTGTTATTTTGTTTCCTCACATATACATAGTATAGAGGGCCTATAGTGATTGCGAATAAAATTAAAATCACGATAACACTGGAGAAACGTGTTTCATATAATACAAAAGAGATGTTTTTGGAATGATGTGTCTGTCCATCTGGTGTCTGTTTGTGCAGGTCCATTATGGGTAAACAGTGCTCTTCATTTAATTGTAATCTGAGTTTAGAACTTTACTTAATTCTTTTTGCCTTTCTATTATTTTGTCTTTAGCTAAAATATTAAAGGTACCAGATGATTTTGATAAAAATATCAGCTTTTACACTTCCTCATAATAAGAAGTAAAACAGTTATTTCTGTTATGTTAATTAAATGAGATGGTTAACATTAAAACACTTTAGATTTCATTTTTACTTACCGTATTTTATGGACCATAAGATGCTCCGGACCATAAATTTAGGATGGAAATTTAAAGGAAAATAAATTTAATGTGATTCTAAACTAAAAATTTTAAAGGGAATAATAAACTTCATTACATAAGCAAATTATAACCTTGTACAATGCAATCGCTGTAAATCACTTCTAACTTAAAACCTGCGTTATACGAAAATTTCTTCTATACAGGTGGCATCGCGTAAATTTTAACAACTGAACTGATTTCTCATGGAAGACTGAAAATACTTTTACACCCTCTAACCCTCAATTCAGCATATGGTAAGTGTAACGGACAAGGCTGTTTAGAGGTCATTGCCTTTATTTAAACCACCCAGCGGAGACAACCCCTTTCGTATAAAATAACTCAACATTCCTTTCTTTTCGCATTGTATACCTGGCTTCCAGCTACCCTCATTTTACGATTATCTGTGCTAAAATTCGTAACTGTCTTATCGTTTACAACACCTTGTGTATAACTATGGTATTTCAGCAATATTTACCATAATTTTATTTTTTTAGTGTACTTCGGACCATTAGACGCACCCAACTTTTAAGTCTCTGTGTTCTTATGGTCCGTAAAATACGGTACATTTTTGCAGATTGTATGTTTCACAGGCTTTGCCCACATAGTGAAGTCTAAAGTGTTTAAATATCATCTATCTCATTTAATTAACATAGTATATTGCTTCACTGTATAAAAGTTCCATTGTATTATGGTGTTCAAGTTATTTCTGTTTTTACAGATAGAAAATTTAAGCATGGTTACCTTGTGTACATTTTTTTTTATTTTTCTCGTCTATCTTGACTACACTAGAGGATACATGATACATACTATACTCATGGCCACATATTTGTATTGAATGTTTGAATTGTCAAATTTGGAGACGTTTATTAGAGATATAAAATCATTTTCTGTGCTTAGGAGGCAGTCATATTTATATAATGGCAATCACTGTTTAGTAAGGGATGTTGTGGAGACAATAAATTAAAATGCACATCTTTTATAAAATCTATAGTTTTTGAGGTGAAATTGAAATAAGCAATGCATAATTTATTTCTCGGAAGACAATATCTTATGAAAATATGAATTATTCTGTTCTTCTATTTATGAACTCATAGTAACAAGGAAGCTACATCATCAGAATTGGTCTTAAAATGTTCCCAGGCATTAAAAGGCATTGAATATACCTATGTTAAAATACAATAAACCCAAGAAAATGGTGGGCTACAATGAAAATGATTAATTTTGAATACTAAAATTTTCCTGCATAAAATAAATTGCAGTTAAGTTAATTCAATTATGCACAGTTGTGGGTGTTGCTGTAAGGAAGAATACAATTCCATATTCATAGTTAAGATCTCCAAATTCATTTAAAGCTGAAGAACTGAAATTAATTTAAAAATAAAAGGATTTAGATATTTTGTCCTTCTAAACAAAACAAAAATCCAGTAAATGTCCTCACAAATGGTAATGCTTAAAACTTGTGGAAGGAATTTGTGCAGCATACTTTGCTCATTTATTTATTGAGTTATTGTGACTGATTGTTATCGAGTATTGCCAAACCTGGTCTACATAGTTGAGGGTTGTGTGATAAACAATTTGGATAGGCTTTGGCTGGTAGAATTATTGAATGCATGTTTACAAAACTTGGGCATACAATTTCTTGTTTATTTTACAGATATGTATAAAATAAGAAAGTGGTAATAATTATAGTCAAATACTTGTTAAATGAGTAAATATGTATTGAAAGTATAGAACTAAAAATACACTTTTTCAAAAATTGAAAATAAGTTTCCTTTAATGAGATTTATAGACTTATGATGAACAGAATGTATATATGCAAATAGTGTTGTTACATAAGCATCCAAAGTAGGAGTAAAAAAAAGATTATAGCATATGATGGTATAAAGTAAATATCAACAAAAATGAACTGTATTACTTACAAGATATAAATGCTGTCTGTCTTGAGGTAATTACAGATTATGATAATATAAACTTGAGTGCTTTTAAAATATTTAAATCTCGAGTCATTATCTTAAATGTATATTACAGTGAAAAGTCTAGTAGATCTGTTTGTTAAAGATTAATCATTTACCACCATGGTGAGGAATTTTTAAATGAATTGTTTGAAGTTATTTCCCCACGGAAAGAGCAACATTTTGCTTAGGATTTTCAAATTCAGTTTATAAATTACAACATTTTGGAGGTAAGAACGTTCCTACTCTTTCCATGAGTATTGCCTTGTGAGGAAGAAGCAAACATTAAACTATCTTCTAATTATATTTAAAACCCTTCCATACGTTTTGCTTAGAACATTGTTATTTTCAGAATATTTATTAAATAAATCAGATCATCCCAAACTAGTAAACCCTTGCCAATATTAAATTTAACTTTATGACTGTAACTTTAAACATGATATGTAGTAGGGGATTCAGAGATATTTCAGATTTTTATATTAACATGATAATGTTTATATATTATGGTTTGTAACACACTTAAACTTCACTACTTTAGTTTTTACCTTGTAACTACGTAGTTGCAATCACCATTGTGATCATCGTCAGCTACCTCTGAAGTTTGGTTGGCAGGGCTGCTCCACTCGACGACCAATCTCGGCTCCTTTATGCCATCTAGAGGTGGGTGAATGTATCTTCTGATTAGACTGTCTTCTGCTGGTATTTCGAAATTGCGTTTTTTTTTTTTTTTTTAAATAAAAATCCTTTCCCAAACTGTTAATTTTAGAGGCTTTTCTACTGGTTTTAATAGTTTTACATCCTGTTCTTTTGCAGATTTGTCTGTCTGTCTGTCTGATTTTAATGTTCCTAAAATGTTCCTTGAATCTAATTTGAATATTCCTTTTTGTTTGGCCAATGTAAACTTTTTCACAATCATTGCAGTCTGTTTGGTAAATACCTGATTTTTTATTGCTTGGTTCTTTGTCCTTATGTAAAACTATTAAAAGCAGTAGAAAGGCCTCAAGAATTAACGGTTTGGGAAAGGATTTTTATTTAAAAAAAAAAACACACACACACACAAATTACTGAATTTTGAAATACCAGCAGAAAACAGTCTAATCAGAAGATACATTCACCCACCACTAGATGGCATCCAGGAGCCAAGATCGGTCGTCAAGGGGAGCAGCCCTGCCAAACAAACTTCAGAGGTAGCTGAGGATGATCACAAGGGTGATTGAAACTACGTAGTTCTAAGGTAAAAACTAAAGTAGTGAACTTTAAATATGTTACAAACCATAATATATATGCTACGTCTTCACTGTGTTCTTCCCAATATTAGTATCTATATGATAATATTTCTTAATGTTGGTCACAGCTCTGTAGAGGAAGATGATGAAAGAAGGACTATTCCAAAGATTGTCAGGGTTTCAAAAATCACTGTCTTAATATAATTAAAAACTGAATATGAAAGTTGTTATATTTGTAGAAAAACTCTTCAGAATTTGTTAGATGAAATTATAATTTATTTTCCATGTGTGTACTATTGGCCAATACAGATATCAAAATGCTCCTCTGACTTGGTCCACTTTCGTTTGCGATGCTCTGTCTCCAAGAATTGTTTTACTACCTGTGAATGGGATTATCAGAGGTCGATCCCTTTTAAAATTTTGTGCAGAAATGCTGATTAAACAATGGTAACAAACTGGTTCTGATGATATTCAAGAGTACAAAAAACTTTCTCAGCTCCAATAGTTGCATTTAACAGTTGTCTCCTAGTGATGTTGATATTTACAAATCAATTAGCAGTACAGAATAGAACTTTGAGAGTTTTCTATGTAATAAAACAAGCTTCACTTTTCTATCTCAGTTGTAACAAGCATAGGGATTTTTGAAACCCCAATAATCATATTGAATAGCCCTGTAGTTTGCATTTTTCAGGCCATATCTTCTTGTTTGCAGTTACCAAAATTTCCATAATTTCAATAAGTGTTTTAACCTTTCACTTACAAAAGATGTAACACTTAAGTATTTAAAGAACTCTGTGAGGGATAGACATGTTTTGACTGTGATGACATTTCAAAAGTATTTACAATAAATTTTCCTCCTACTAGTATGAATAATTAAATGCATCATTGTATTATCACATTTCTTCCTATTGAAAACATGGAAAACAATTGACATATTGAACTAGGGGTGTAAATTACAAACATCCAAGAAGTATCTAAAATACAGATTATTATAAATAAACCTAATATATTTAGAAATTATTTTTTAATATAATAATTACATTAGCTGCAAAATCATTTTCAAAATATTTACCAGAGAATATTAGAAAGTCTACATTAAATAATTGTATTCTTCATGATAGTATTTCATTCACTTAATGATTGATAAATTACTTGAAGTGAATTTTTCAGTCTGTTAAGTTCACGTGAGTTGTTATAGCAGAGGTACTTGGATATTGGTGTGTCCAGTTCAACCAGAATTCGTCACATAAATTACAGCAAACAATCATGGCCAAGCAGTGAAACTGTAGCTCAAATTAACTTTTGGGGCTGCCCCCTTGGCTGAGTGGTTAGACGGCTTGCCTTCCACCAGGATCGAATCTCGGTGGATCCATGTGGAATTTGTGGTGGACAAAATGGGGTCGGGCAGGTTTTCTCGGGGTGCTCTTGTTTCCCCTGTCATATATATCATTCCACTGTTTCACCATTCATCATAGTATGACCATTTGGCTGCAATAAAGAATTATTATAAATTAACTTTTGACTTAATTCTTGTGCTTTGACTTAGAATGTTTTCTAATGTAATTTTTGCAGTTCTAAATTGTCATCCATAAAGCAATATGTTGAAGTACAAAATATAGAACTGAGGAGTATAGTAATCTAGAATTGAGCGTTTACTTTTGAGAATTTTGAATTCTATCAGTAATACAAGAGTTTCTTTTATTGACTTTATTGGTGGTAGTACAAAATATAGTTTTATGTGGCATATGATATCATAGGCGGAGAGAAGTTTTAAATAAAACATACAAGTAAAGTTTGTTCCAGAAGTTTGTCATAATTTTTAAAGACAGTTACTTACGTTCTGTCACAAGGTATCAAGTTTGAAACGACAATTGCAAAAACATGATTTTAGGGAAATGTCCCCTATTAAATACTTTAGAGCAGTAGTATTATTGTTTAATATCTTTATTTTCAAAGGAAAGTTATTACAGAATACTGCATACCAAATTGTTCTACAGAAAACTCTCGATTTTCTATAGGCAGATTGACCATCATTTTAGAATCATCTTACAATTTTACATTTTATTCCTTGATTATTTATATAGGTCTATAATATATTCTGTTAATTTTTCTACTGCGGTAATGCAATTATAGTGTAATGGATGCACTACTTTCCCCTAAATTTTGCAACAAAAATCTTTGGTGTGTCTTTCATATGGAGTAAATATTTACATTAAATAAAAAGCCAGTAAAATGCTGCTACAAATAGTTTTGAGTAATGCTAGTAATTACCACCAACATTTTTATTGTTTTTTTATATACCGGTACTGTATTTATTTATATATTGCATACATAAATAACTACTGAACCTCCAGTGGAGTGGATGTATATTCTATGTATTCGTATATGTGTTTCTATTATTTCAGTATAAGCTGCAATTGCATTATGGTGAAGTATGTTATCTTTAAATAGACACAAAGAGTACAATATAAGTTTTATATAGAGTAATTTAATATATAATACAACAAACACACAACCAAACATCCTGTTTTATTCACAACTTTATTAATGTAACCTGCTTTATGCCGGGTTTGGTTGTTTCAAGAATACAAGGATTAGTAAATTCAAAATTACTTTTTTAGGGGGGCTAGAGGGGCATTCCTTATGCATATTGATGTGGTATTTTACCTGTTTTAATTATCTTTGATTTGCCATTGATTGTACCTTGAAGTGATCTTTCACTTGTGTACTGCCTTAGTGTATTACTCCTGATTAGTACGAGGTTTCATGCAATTACCTGATTAACTATGGCTTTTTATTACCTGCGTTGTTATTTGATTAACTGCAATTTCGTTTTATTCCTGCTATATGGTTACCCTCCATTACCATGAATAATTGTGAGTCTACTGTATCCATGTCATTTGAAAATAATCTTCTATAAATTTTTCTTTACATTGTACTTCATAATTTCTTTTTAGCCTAGTTTAATGGTGTTGATAACATTTTTTCTAGAACACTGTGTTCTAAACTATCTATTTGTTTCATGAGCGTCAACAGTTAGCTTATTTCTTAAATTAATTTGTTTTAGTGAATGAGTTTGCAAGGTACATGGTACACTCGCATTTGAGAGATTGCTGGTTCAAATCTCACTGCTGACCACTTGGGGTGTAGTTTTGAGGATTTATCTTAGTCACAGATGCAAATGCAAATGCAGATTGGAATTCACTTACTCTTCATGAAAATAGAGCTGAATGACCTGTAGCTATCGAGAGGCCTACAGTCAATAAAATAAGCAATAAGCAATGATTCGTTCATTATTTTTTATTCCTCACATTTAATCATATTTATAAATATAATATTTAATAATAATATAATATATAATAATATTTTTGTCATGTTCAATATAAGTTTTCATATTGTATTATTTAAAATAAGATTTCTTGTATTCTGTGATAGTGAGGTTTCACAAATCACACAGTCCTGAGAAGTTACCTGTTTGTGATTTATGTTTAATTCAAGCAAATTCAATTTAAAAATAAATATTTGTTATATTCTCAATTTTTTTACAAAATACAAATATACATAAAGGAAGCAGCCTTTAATTACGGTATGTGATCATTATATAAATGCACAATACCATTTTATAACTTTAAATGCTTTCATACTAGGTACTATATATAGTTAGAGGTAGCGTGCCATGTTTGATGGATTTTTTCAGGACATAAAAATCCTGGTCATGGAATTCTCTGGGAGGGACTTAAAGCTGAGGGGCCCACGTCATAGATTCGCAGTACATTAAAGAACTCCAAGTCTAAATTAGAGCCTCTGGACGACATACTTCCTTGGCCCTTTCATGTCCAAGTAATATCTTAGTTTCTTCTCAAGGGTTGTTGAAGCGATGGGCTTACCACTGTCCCTATGCCCTCTCTTGGAAAATAAGCATAACTGAATTACTCCTTACTTCCATCACTGTATGGCCAAAATATAAGAGGAAAGTACTATAGAAGCAGTAGTTCTCACTAACAGGTCAAAGAATTGTGTGCTAGGAAGTCATTAATGCTTCCTTTTGTTTGATGTCCCATGCAGGAGCCAGATTTACCATTGCCTATTCGTTGAAATGTCAGTCAATCTCACTATGGCTTATCAAATGTGTTGTGTGTACAGTGACAGCAAAAACGTACTGTTATCACATTTGAACAAAACCTTGAAGCAGTCAAGAATTTAAAAGTAGGGATTTGTACAACTTTTGACTGGGTAGGGATTTCTACAACTTTTAACTGGAGATTAACTCTAAAAATGGTTACATTTATTTTCCAAAAAGCTGTTTATCTGAAATTGGATCAGCTGTCTTCATTTTTGTTAAAAGAAGTTTCTCTATGTCGCCAATGTTTATCATACGTCTACTCATCACGAGAAGAGTGTTATTTTTAAGACAAAACAATTTTTCTTAAGTTTCCCTAGAACTTTCACTGGATGGAGAGAAACTAGGCTCTTTCTTAAAATGTATTAACATATCAATTTGATTCAGAAAACAATTAGATATTCCAAAATAAAGTCCTTTGCAGGTCTGTGTTATTTGTACTTAGTGGTTTAACAAGAATTTGCCAGTTGTTTTTGTTCTAGTAACTTATATGTGCAATCCCAATTACAGAAATAATATGGTATACATTTTATTTAACAAATTCCCCAATACCCCTAAGTTATTAAGAATAAGTATTAGCTTAAGAATGATTGGCAAATTATTGGTGTGGTAGCTTGTTTGTGTGTTGTAATTGTGAAGTGTTCATGGAGTGTTTTTGGTGGATATATAAAGTGAGATTTGCACAGTATGGGATGCATAACTAAGCAAAATATACAGATAAGGTCTTCATTTCTTATAGAATTCCTTGTTGGATCCTTCACTTGTTTTCCTGTTTGCTAGAACTCAAGCAGCAGAGCTTTTCTATTGTAAGATACCCCAAAGGAAGGCACTTTTTTTAAAAAACAAATCATAAGTATCGTTACATATTATTACTTTTTTCTTTCTGACCAATCAGATCTCTCCACTTCATTCCCTGGTTTTGTTATTTGCTCTAAGATTGCCATAATTTAGAAGTGAAAAACCTGGACATTCAACAAGTTGATATTCAGTATTTATAGCGTACCATATCTAAAATAATTTAGGCCTGTATGCACAATTGAGACAGTACTGGAATTTTCATTATCATATTAAATAGATTTACTGGTTTTGTTTGATCTCCTTCATTAAAATAAAAAAACTACACCAGAACAACAAATATTTTTAAATAGCCTAATCAAAGCATCTATGCTGATATGACTAGCTACTATTCCACTATCTACAAAATACAGGGACAGTGAAGAGTACAGTTTCATTCAAGGCAAGAATATTTTCACTTGGCATTAATTTAAGTTGCCTAAATTTTTCAAAATTTGTAACATGAAAACAAAATCACAGACTTTTAGTCTTCAGCCTGGACCTCTTCTTACATTGCAAAAATCTTGGATTGTCCATGAAATCGGACACTCTGTCTCACTCTGTAGTCATGCGGTGTAAAAGTGTCATACTCAGGGCCATCAGTATAGGTTGTCTGCTGGTTAAGTCATCTGGGGGAGAAATATTGTCACAAGATTTGTAACATCTCAGCATCATGAATAATAGCTAGTAAATACAGATGCAGATGCCGGCAACAGATGTAGTTTATTACGTTGACCACAGGGCACATGTTTTAGAGTGTATTTGTAATAATGAAACCATGGCACTCTAATATAATAAGGATACTCTTTCTAGAGTTAAAGTTAACACAAGGATCAAATGCACTAATGCCATCTCTTTTACTGGACTGTTTCTGCTGTAGTGCAAATGAAATGAATATTTCCAATATTTTAATGTTGTATGAGGAAAAGGGTATGTCATAAACATTGAAATTGACATATATACTATATTTTTCTCACTAATTATTATGTTTTGGTGATATTTGTACCTTATGCTAGGTTCACATTGGGATATGGCATGCATACATGTATCATGACAAACTGACACAATTTGCAAAATTATGGCACATGTTCCTAATCCATTGGCACAAATGCTGGAACATAGTGTGCCATATACAAGGTTCCAGCACAAATCATTATTTTGCTCAGAGAACTATAATGTTGCATAAATCCCAGACACTTTGTTCAATGCATACACACTGTAATGACAACAGCTGCGTTTTCCATTCAGTCATTAGCTTGAGTTCTCATATCTCTCATGTTCCTCTTTTCCTGTACAGTGGACTTTTACAATACTCAATTGTTGGTTCGTTTTTTCTCTGTGAACTGCTGTAGGTTAATCCTTTCTCACTTTCATAGTAAACTGAAGGATCTATTATAAAACCCGAAGTTCAGTAATTGTCCATTGTGATGTTAATTCTTTGCATACATTGTATCACCTCGCATCAATGTCATGGTACTGTTTCTTCAGAGGAGTTGATACCTCACTCTTTATCTGATTGTCCAAATGTTCCTTAGAAGTTGATCATATTTTCAGTACCCTAGAGCATATGCATTGCCTACAGTGGTTGCCAATGGAGACCTCATACTGGAGTAACATTTTTTGTATGTATTGACTGAATCGCCATCAGTTGCGGCTCGTGGCTTAAAACAAGAGTGTGCTCATATATGCGAGAAAGTTTGTGCAACATATTTTTGCACCATTTATTTACCATTAAAATAATTTACTTTAAAAACAATAAAGTACTTAAAGTTCAGTAACTGTTAAATATCCGTGAAGGTCCATTATACTATTTGTGTTGTATGGTTGTTTCAGCAGTTATGTAGGCCTCCTCAAATTTTGAGTCAGGATGCTGGAATCAGTTTCTAGATGTAACATTTTTATTCCATATTCTGTACAAATATGTATTATAACAAACACTTTGAATTCAACTTTTTATATGGATTATAGTATTGTAATGAATATTTTATTACTTCGGCACTCTGATTCCTACTATACATGATATATTGTTAAATATGAACACTAAAAACTCAGAAACCTATTTAAGTATTTTTCCCTCTTAGTCCAATTTCAATGTCTTTGTTAGCTGTATGCCTTCTTTGTTTTAAGAAATATTTACCTTTATATTTACCACACACGTATAATGTTCTGTTGTCTTCATTAATAGTATTGTTTGCATCCTAAAACTATGTTATCTACTTCAAACTTTTCAATCGTTTCATGTTGTTTGTTAATATTGTCTGCCTTTTAAAGTCAATATTATAGCCTTCTTTTATTATCTCACTTGACTCAGCAGGTATTCGGGGCTTTGTCCTCATCTTCAGCTTTGCTGACATTTGGTAAACTCTGCTAGACCCTGATGCATATGTAATAAGTTTTAATATAGAATATTTGGTTTTGTTTTTTAAGGAAAGACATCTGAGTTGCGCTATCCTGTTAATACGAAAATATATTTAGAAAACTCTTTAGAAACATACACTATGAAATTGAAGGGTGTCAACATTCTAAATCAGGGCCAGGAGACGAGCCACTGAAAGTGCAAAATGCTCTAACCCCTACTATTGCTCCTCCCTTTAAGGAAAAGGGAGCCTGCCAGCATCTAGTCCCAGATTCAACTGGTTTAGTTACCTCTGCCTGCTGTTGAACAAGAGTAGTGCCTCGTTTGCCAGGCGTGTTCTAGAAATTGATTGATTGGCTGTTGTCAGCTGTAGCATTTGTTTCACTTTTGTCATGGGTTTTGCCATCTTAATTTAACAAAGTATTTGTGGTTCATCCTCTTAACATATTGTACTTCACATACTGTATTCATTAACTCAACTTATTTGAAGGTCTGAAGTATATTTATTTACAGATTGTTATATCTGAGAGGTTAGAGTGCCTATTTACCCTCTGCATGCCTACCTAATTAGCAATAGAGGGTCTATATTATATATATTTTAAGCGCACACATTTTGTGTTTTAATTACTTCTTGATCTCTCTAAGCAGGAGACGCTGTATTTATTATTAAACATTTTTGTACATAATTACGTACTTCAATCGTACTGGCTTAGTTAGCACTGCCCCTTGCAGATCCCCTCATGCATTTACCCCTTACTTCTATTCATAACTGGGAACCCTGAATATCTTACTCAGGACTAATTTACCAGTGTAATCGATCTTAATCCTACTTCATACTTTTTCTCATCCACTTCTCTCTTAACTCTTCTTAAATACTCTCCCCTTTTCACTGATGTGACTGCTCCCCTGTATGTTATTAAAGTGGCTATAATCTCATCTTGTAACTTAGCCCCACTTTACTTCCCAGATTTCTTCCATTTTTTACCCTCTTCACATTCTGTTAGGTAGTGTGATATTCCTTCCTCTCTGCTCCAGATAGCACACACATTTTTTTATGTCTTTCTTTACATCTTTTAGAAATATCACCCCAGTTCTCAACCAGGTGTAGCCCTCCCTTCCACGTTTACTCATTGAAATAAAATTTATAAATATTAGTATGCAGTTGTACCCTACAGGGGGTTCTCAAATGTAGTATTTGCTATTGTGCCAAGTTATGCATGCCTTACTGCTGAAAATATGGTGATTACAGAATTAATTAGAAAATTTATTTTCCGTTAAGATGAAGTGAAAACTCTTCCACAATAAAAGAATAGACACATCTGACTTCCCATTCCTTCTTCCATTCAAATATTTTCTGTTATCCTTTCATAGTACAACAGTAATTGTGCTGATTAAACTGTTATTACATTGCAATCACTAGTAATTAAGTGGAGGACATACACTCATAATGACATATCTGTTATGTGCAATAATAATTTTAAATTGTACAATTGCCTCATCTTTTCTGTTCTGTTGATTATTAGTTAGTTTGAGGTATATGTACACCCAAGAAACAAAAAAATGAAAAACTTCAATTTTTAAAAGTGACTTAGATAGTTCTTTCCTCTTGAATTTCATATATTAATCTTTAAAATCCTGACTGTAGTTCCGTAGATAGAGCCCTTTTTCTAAGAAGCAGCATTTTGCCATGCCCGCCATTACCCAGCTACCAAGTTTGAGAATTTTTATTCTTTCCTCTCTGCTAGGAGTTCCCATATTGATTATTAGATGTCACTAAAACTCTGGTATGTAAGTGGAGCCGTATGCTGGGGTAAGAATGAACTGTTTCAACTTACTGTTTTCTTGTTTGTCTCCACATGTGTTGTCCATGTGGTTTGCTTTCTTCTTCTATTTCCCATAAATTGAAGTTATTTGGTATGCAGATATTTCAAATATAATTCCTCTATAAATTGACATAAGGCGATTTTAGTGTCATTTTGAAGCTTAATATGCTCTCCAGTGCTTGTCATTGAGGAATTTGTGATGTGTGTGTATTCTACTGTGTTCTAGATTTTTGTTGATGATGATGTGAACAAAAAAAAATTATGTTTATACCACTTTATTAACAGCCCCAGAGTAACAATATACAGCTGATATGGCAAACAAGAGGGATAACTGTTGAGACAACATGTTATTCAACATATGCAATAACGCAACACTGAGTACATTTATGTCTTGCAAATTACATCACCTAGATATCCACGGTCTCGTGTGCTGCACTCATGGAGTCGACAAACAAAACTATCCATAACCGACACCAATATTGCAGGTGGAATGGCATGGACCTCTTCTTCGATGTGTCTCTTCAGATTGTCAATGTTGGTGATACATGTGTAAAACATTCGGTTCTTGAGGTACAAAAGAAATCACAGGCAGTCAAACCAGGGGATCTGACTGGCCACGGAAAGTTCCTGAAATTAGATATGATTCTGCCATTGGACATAGTATGTAATGTTGCCATTGAACAAACAGTATGAGCAATTGCTCCATTCTGCTGGAAGTAAACTGAAGCCAATTCTGGAATCAGGAAAGTTTTCAGTAGGTTTGTGTATCGCTGTGAATTGATTGTGACTGTGTTCCTACAGTGTTCCTCAAAAAGGTAGGGTCCAATAATCCTGGAAGCAGAAACATTGCACCAGACCACATGTACGAGGGCGGTTCGTAAAGTAAGTTCCGATATTTTTTTGCAGAAAACCCTTTATTGTAGGGACTTTTATTACACACCAGTGAACAGTACACCCTTTCAGCTATTTTTCAACATAATTTCTGCTAACATTCAGACATTTGTCATACCACTTCACAAGCTTCGAAATTCCTTCTGCATAAAACTCTGCCGCCTGTGCGTGTAGCCGCCCGTTGATGCTCTCCTTGAGCTCCTCATCCGTTTGAAACCGCTGCGATCCGATAGTCCAACAAATTTGTGGAAATTGCTCTGAGAGGAGACATGGTGAAACGGCGATTCTCTCTGACCACTTCATCCACTTTTTGCAACAAGTTCATCATTCACAACAGACGGTCGGCCACTTCGTTCATCATGGACGTTAGTGCATCCGTCACGAATTTCATGACCTCAGCGTCGAACCATAGTGTCACTCATAATGTTCCCGTACACTTCAGTAATCTCACGATGAATTGCTGCTGGTGCCATTTGTTTTGTCCACAGAAATCGTATTAATCCACGTACCTCACTCTTAGCGGGATCTCTTATCGCTGCGCACATTTCAAACGCCTGTATTGTTGAGATAAATGGCCAAAAACAATCTCACAGTTATACTGCCGTGAGCGTAATGAACCAAGCTACACAACGGAACACAGTTCGCGATGATAGCGCCACTCATTCACGTATTGTGAGAGAATGGAACTTACTTTACGAACCTATTATAAGCACACCATTATCGCATGTTCTGCTTATTGACATATCCTGACAGTTGAAAGTGAGTCTTGTCCGTCATAATGAGACCATGAGGAATTTCCCCATTTTCATTCATCAACTCAATAAACTGTTGACTAGACTGTTTCTGGAAGGCAAAGTGACGATCTGATAACTTGTGGGTCACCTGCAGTTTGTAAGGATGATGTCTTAAGTGTTTCTGAATATCTAGGACTCCTGTCAATAGCATTCCTTATCCTGTACATATTTTCAGATGTCCGTACAGTCCTCGTCCTTCCCATTGACTTCTTATTTGTTACAGATACAGTAAGATGGAACTGATTGACCCACCTCTGAATTATGTGCCGTTCGGTACCTTTCCATGTCTCCCAATGTTGAAGTCTTATCGAAATCGCTGCAGGGCAGCTACCACACTGTCATTATGTTTGAAATATGCCTCAAACACAAAAGCACGATGCATAGGATTACAATCCTCCATTGTTAATAAATTGTGACCTTCCTGCTACAAACCACCATCCTCAGTTTCTTCCTAAGCCATCTAAAGGAATATTATCTATTTAAAATTTAAAATCTTATGTAACCTCCCCCCCCCCCCCAAAAAAAAGAAACTAATTGTCAGGCACTAAAGAATTCATCTATCTACAATACAGTGAACATTTTGTGTATTTATCTTTCACAGTTTTGATCTAATCAGATTGGAAGTTCTATGTCAAAATTTTCAAAAAATAATTTTTATTAACAAATTATAAACAATTACAAAACATTTTTCTTGTGAAATGTCTTAATATATAATATATACAAAAAAAGAAACTCTTAATATTTAAAAATAATATTTTCATATCTGAAGGTGTACATATATCTTAAATATCGATTAAGAGTCTTTTGCATCAATTTATCATTCACAAGCAAATCTTTCAGCATTCTATTTGCAAGCCAATGCTCATATTAAGATAATTGTATACTCCTCTAATAACAAACGTTTAATCATTTTTAAAAATTATATTTATCAACAGGTATTATTTGTCAAGTCACGAATCAAGTTACTTGAGTCCCTCATTACTGAAAACTGTATAAGTTATGTCTTCATACTGCTCATCTTGCATCACTTACACTTTTGTCAGGAAAAACAGAGCAGTGCTACCAAATAAAAAAACTCTTTTACTGCTATCTTCTATAAGTTACATATAGTCACAGTTTTACTCTAGGAATATCCATTGCAAACATAACTAAAGTACTCATTTTTATCTATATTTCCTGTCCTTTTCTGTAACACAGTCTGATAGTAAATGATCATACTGATTCCCTCATTACTGGTTAAAGAGAGAGAAGTAGACATGCTTTACCAAGCTGGGTACTACTATGCCCAAAATCACTATCAGATAGTTAATTAATGAATGTAATTTTAATTTTTAATTTTGCCAGTATTAATATATTCAGTAGTATCTGTGAAACTTCTAGGAGAAGATTAATGGATAAACAATTACGGAAATCATCAATCAGATAAATTTCTACCCACCTTGTTATAGGGAAGGTTTACATAGGAGGTTCTCTATTTTACCCATTTCTGGATGTTAAATTGAAATATTATAGTTTCAGACAATTCTGAATGATTTCTGGTTGTCTGAAATTGGTCTTGGTACAGTCATTTATTGGGGTACGCCGTAGCGTAGTGGTTGAGGCGCTGCGCTACAAACCGGAAGGTCGCGGGTTCGATTCCCGATGAGGTCGTTGAGATTTTTCAATTGGCCTAATCCTTCTGGTGGCACTATGGCCCTGGGGTCGACTCAGCCTCTAACAGAAATGAGTACCAGGAGCATTCCTGGGGGTAAAGGCAGCCAGTGCATAAGGCTGACAACCTTACCACCTTCATGTGCCGAATGTCCAAAATCTGGGAGCCTCAACCTCCTGGAACCCTCTGGGCCTCCATGGCCTGTAGAGGGATGACTTTACCTTTACCTTTACAGTCATTTATTTCTACTACTCTGTTCCCAGTTAATATACATTGTTAGTATTGTTTTAAGGAAAATATTGCCAGTAGACATTGTGGAATCAAAAGCTAAACCTGATTATAAAATGTAAATATAATATTATTGGTACCGGTATTATAGATCTGTAAATTTAATTAACTTTTTTAACAGTTTATTTTATGTCAGTAAGATGCAAATAATGGAAAGAGTTATAGTGCCTTGATTGAAAAGAGGAGTATACTACTAGAACACATGAGAAATGTCTATTTTTAATAATGTAATTTAAGTAAGAGCATTAGCTTGTCTTTAGTTTCTTAATAGCTATTAATGTGCACTCGATTTATTTGTAGGGTAGGTCTTATTTTTATTCACTAATTAATTTGAGCATTGATTTTGAAGTGGTTTCTATGGTAAGATATTTACAGAAATGAGTACATGAGTTTGAGTTTATGCATGGATGATAACATGTCACTTTACAGCAATATCATTTTGTAATAGTTTGCCCTACAGCCAGCCCCATATTTAAGCATGGGCGGCAACATTTTGAGAAAAAATATATATGCTGGAAATAAATGTTCACATGCACAAAAAGAGCAGCGATGGTAGTGGGAATTCTTATTAATAAAAGGGAAATAGTAGGTAGACCGATAATGTAATAAATTTATTTGCTAACAACAAGGAAATAAGAAAGCCATTGAACTACTGATGGTTTTTGTTGCATCACTCATTAATTTTGTGGTTTCTACTGAGTTATCTTTTTTTTTTTTGTGGTTAATACTGATAAGTATATGCCCATGATTAGTACATCCATCCTGAATTTTGGACACAAGGTTAGTTATCATACTTCAGGGTGTTTGTTTAGAATATTTTCCTTCTTTGCAGATGTCTCCTTTAAATAATATATATTTTAAATAGCCTGTTTACAGTAAACAATTTTGTTGCTAAATCTTTTCATATTTGCAAAGGTATTTGTTGGGAGGGGGGAAGAAAAATTGTTGGGCCCATATCTAAAATACAGGGCTACCTACAACTAAACATATTTTACAGGGATTGTGGCTTCACGGATTATAAGCGATATCAGAATTAAGAATTTGCCTTCATCAGGATACGATGGCCGAAAGTTAAAGTTAAGGTTAAAATTAAAGTTTTTAAATCCTGACATTGCTGATAATGTGAAACCATAACAACAAACCAATGCCATGAAGCCTTCGTGTCCTACATATTTTACAGTAATTGAAAATAGAAGCCTCCAATTTCAGTTTTTTTGGTCATTATAACTCCTATGTAGTATACTTTCCATACTACTGTTTGCTAGACTATTATTCACTTTTGCTATAGCGTACCTAATAAACTTCAAGTTTGTACCCACGTTTATGCTTGTAATGAGATTATAACCCGTGCCTTTTTGCAGTTTTCTCTTTGTTTGCTTCATTTTCCCTGGTGTTAACAAAAATGAATAATTTTGTTGTGCATGAAGCTGTGATCTTTTTTTTATGTCAAAGATATTTGCTTTCTTACTATATAGAATAGCAAGAGAAAATATCAAAGCCTTCATGCCAAAACCTACATTGAAATTTTGGTGGCACTGACAGTAAAAAAATAGGTTCCTATTACTTCTGCAAAGCCTTAAAATTGAAGTGGAATTCCTAAATGACCTACCAGTTAATGGCATGCATCTAGACAACACTGCTTTACTAGAGTTCAAGAGTGAAGGCATAATACAACAGTTCTAGACAAGAGTTTTCCATTCAGCCAGTAGCTACATATATCACTTTCCTACCATTTATATGCATAATTCAGGGCTCTATTTTGAAGCCTTTCAGTTGAAATAGCAAATTTTTTTGTGTGCTCTTTACACAGAACATTAGTTTGGTATCCAACATTTCAAGCAAATTTGGGAAATAGCTTTGACATTTTCCTTGTAAGACATTTCTATAGGATTTGACAGTGGTACATTCATTCCTTGATTCAACGTTATGTAATATGTTTCTGCATTTCTAGGCACATAAATGGATATAAAGGTTAAGATGTTTTGACATCTTTATAACAACTAACACTGTAAACTTTAGAGTTGCAAGCTGATTAATTAAGGAAAGAAATAGTTAGGTATTATGGCACCATACTGATGACATAGGCTACCATCTATTGACTAGAGTTTTAGAATGTGATTACAGAAAAAAGGTATTAATAGCATAAAGTCTGAAATTAGGGAAATAAATTAATGTAGATATGCCAAGAAGTAAAATAAAATTAGTTGCAGTAAAAAGAACAATTTTGTGAAAGAAGTAACAAATTCAGAAGCCAAACTGCTGTGTGCCAAATATTTGTATGAAATGAATGAAAAATAATAATGAAAATAGATCTTGTAGTGATTTAATCTAAGTAAAGATTCTGTACTTTATACTGTAACCACTGCTTTAGTTGAATATTGTTATTAGATGTAGTTTAGAAAAAATACAGTATGATTTGTGAAACCTTCAAATTTCGTATTAAATTTTGACCTAAACAGTGATATTCCAAATCCTCTCCTTGGATAAACTTCATCACTCTGATCCCAAAACCTCCTCTTATGTTCTACCATTTTTGAAAATTGAAGTATTAATTTTATCATGTTGCCCCAATCATAAGATGTTTCAAGGATTGTTCCACTTTTCTTTTTCTCATAATTAAAATTGGAAGATTTTTTTATGTTCATAACCATATTTAAATAAGATGAAATATTGCATAATAATCATTATTTAAATTTGTTCATAAGTGGTTTTTGTTAATAACAAATATAAGGATTTGTCATGTGATCTAATTGTAAAAAATTTTAACTTTCAAGTTTAGATTTACTTTATTTAAGTATTTAATCAAATTTACTTGTTTGTGTATTATACAGTAATTTAAACTTTTATGTATAAATAACACTACTACTTTAGGTGTAGATGAATTCAAAATAAAACAAAAGTTATTAATAATAAATACTAATATTTAAGCAGTTGATGTTTTCACACCAGGAAAATCAGTCCAAAGTTATTAGAAATTATTATAGAGATTGGGAAGATAAATACAATAAAAAGAAAACCAATAAATAAAGTTCTAAGGAAGAAATTACTAAACAGATCTGTATGGAACATTGTGCTTTATAAGTCTGAAGTGTGGACTAATAAAGAAAATGCCAATGACATATTTAGGGGCCTTTTGAGATGTAGACTTGAGGAAATCGGTGAAGAAATAATCACTGAGATCTTTCTGTAACAGTGGATGAAAATCGATTAATCTTTATTCACTATTAAGTACTGGTACAGATTGTATTATACAATAGGCTTTATCAAAAACTGTTGATCTATCACTTCTGATTAAATTATTATATACAGAAATCTTAACTATCAAACAAAAAGAAGTAAGATATATCTATTACATGTCAATCATGTTAGAAGAAGCTAGCTTAACTTATATAAATATAACATTGGTTGTTACACAGCAGTAAGTTTTCATAGAAATTTATATAACTGCTTATAAAACAAGTTAGTTTCCTTCAAATCATTTTCTAAGATTTCACTTCATAAAACTCTTCTGTGGTATATAAAGACTTACTTTTAAACCATTCTGATAAGGTATCATTAAGTTTTTTTATTTTCCGTATTTCTAATATTATGTGGAATTTTATTAAAGAAGATTATTTGTTGATAGCAGGGTCATTCCATATTAAATCAACAAATTTTAAGAAAATTTTTTGCCACACCATTTTTGATTTTGATAAAATTTGGTAGGTGATGTGTACCAGTCTTCTGAACCCCAAAACAAATCTTGTTATTCCTCTAAAAAATTTTAGTCCTGAGATATAGGCATTTGTTTGGAGCACGAACAAGCAAAAAATGCAATTTCAGACCTATTTTCTGAAAGCCGTAGAATTTCTATTTGAATCAGTAGGATGATCAGATAGGGCTCATTGGAAAGCTTAAAAAAATGGACTTTCATTTGTGCATACTAAATTAGATTTAAGTTAAGTTTAAACATACGTTTCTAGGGCTCTAATCTTCGTCCGTGAATTGTCGTTTTGCGTAAATTTAGGCATTAAAAAAACAACGAAGGACTTGGAGTAACAGGCCAATTTTTTTTCCTGTTACACTTATGTATGAGGAGTATGTGCAGAAAAAAAACTGAGCTGTTACTGGTGGTCCTTCACCCTGAAAAATGTGCTTAAACTTCGAAAAAAATGTAAATCGTGCTTTTTCTCGGTCCTAAAAAGTAATGTGGGACAGGTGATAAAAATCTTAAAATGCCAGGATGAGAAGCCCTTATAGTGTACTTTAAAATAAAAACAAAATCATTCTGTGACTCAAAGGGATAGAGGAGCTACAAGCCTTTGAAATATCAAGAAAACAGCACTTGACCGCTACTGAAAATAGGCTAAGCAGATAGGATAATTACCACAAAATTTAATTTAAATTTACATAAGATACAAAACATTTATTTACAAATGAAAATTTTCCTCAGTTATACAACTTTCTGATTTTTTGTGATTTTTCTAGCAAATTTCCACATTTGATTTCTTTTTAAGCAACATTGATGGCAATTTCAACTAGGCCTACTGTATTTAGAAACCATTCTTATCCTGGTTTATTAGGTGTAGGTACTGGATTAAACTCTACTCTCTATACAGTATATTGAATTATATGTTAACTGATAAGTGATAAGTTCTGGACACGCACTGTTCATTGGAGTCTGGTTGCTGACCAAGTCATGTTTGAATATGCATAGCTTCATATGATCCAGCCCCTCTGTTGAATGCTGTCCACTATTCACTTATTGAGCTGACTCACAGCATGTAGGTTGTGTTTGTGCTTCATTATCTTTTGATTAGTTTATTTTTTTTAAATTATTACTATTGTTATTTTGTGCCGAATACATGCTATTGAAATTGTTACCAGTATATTACTATGATGGAGTGTTCTTGTTCTGTTGGCATCTTATAAAGGAGAGGTATGTCATAGGCCTATATTATCTTACTCTAGGTCTTCAGTACTCAATACTATTTCCGAGTTCACTGAAGAACAAAAAACATTATTTTCAATTAGAACTGGTTGCGATGATATAAAATGTTTCACAAGGCTGAATTTTTGGACAGATACTTCCAAATTTTGTGTACGGTCTTGCTCTGACCCTTACAGTGTTCACTCAAAACCTATTAGAAATCTCTCTCAGATAAATATCAATGACACTTTCCATGTGCAATCCTGAGCTGAAATTAATCCCAGGGAAGGTATTGTGCACAAAATGTTAAAAAATTAAAAATCCAAATCAAGGCACAGAGACCGGTACTGACAGTGAAGATGAATGCCCAGACATTTATGAACCTGAAACCATTCTTGTTGAAACAATTAATGATGCTTGTTCAGCCCTTGGTATTTCTCCTGTTAAGGCGCAGAAGCTGTCAATTGATGCTAGACCCTCAGTGTTAACAAATGAGGTTAGTATATCAGGAAAGTTAAGTAAGTCTATTGATTTGAACATTTCAACTGATAATGAGGAATTTTCAATGAACATGTAGCCTGCCAGTTTAGCGAATGAGTACAAGCAACTAATTCACAAGCTTAAGGAAAAAAATGAAATAACATTGTAAGTTTAGCTCCTAGTAGTTGGAGTATTAGTATAGTTCAGAATGAGTTTAATGTCAGCCAATACTTAGCCCACCAGTCAAGAAATTTAGTGAAAAAGAACGGGATTTTGCCACAGAATAGGGAGAACAGGACTAGGAATAAACTTGATGAAGTTTCAGTCAAAACTGTACAAGACTTCTACGAAAATGATGAGTACAGCAGAATGATGCCAAGGAAAAGGTACTGTGTATCTGTTAGAGGACCTAATGGAGAAAAAGGTTAACATACAGAAAAGGTTAATTTGTTGTAGGCCTAACCTTAAAGAGCTTTATGCAGCTATTAGTGTTTAATGCATTACCTACATCCAAAAAACCAGGATAAGAATGGTTTCTAAATAAAATAGTTGAAAATACAGTACTTGAAATTGTCATCAATGTAGCTTAAAAAGAAGTCAAATGTGAAAATTTGCTAGAAAAATTACAAAAAATCAGAAATTTGTATAACTGAGGAAAATTCTCATTTGTAAATAAATGTTTTGTCTTTTATGTAAATTTAAATTAAATTTTGTGGTAATTATCCTATCTGCTTAGCCTATTTTCAGTAGCGGTCAAGTGCTGTTTTCTTGATATTTCAAAGGCTTGTAGCTCCTCTATCCCTTTGAGTCACAGAATGATTTTGTTTTTATTTTAAAGTACACTATAAGGGCTTCTCATCCTAGCATTTTCAGATTTTTATCACCTGTCCCACATTACTTTTTGGGACCAAGAAAAAGCACGATTTACATTTTTTTCGAAGTTTAAGCAAATTTTTCAGGGTGAAGGACCACCAGTAACAGCTCAGTTTTTTTTCTACACATACTCCTCATACATAAGTGTAACAGGAAAAAAAATTGGCCTGTTACTCCAAGTCCTTCGTTGATTTTGTAATGCCTAAATTTACGCAAAACGACAATTCACGAACGAAGATTAGAGCCCTAAAAACGTATGTTTAGACTTAACTTAAATCTAATTTAGTATGCACAAATGAAAGTCCATTCTTTAAGCTTTCCAATGAGCCCTATCTGATCATCCTACTGATTCAAATAGAAATGCTACAGCTTTCAGAAAATAGGTCTGAAATTACATTTTTTGCTTGTTCGTGCTCCAAACAAATGCCTATATCTCAGGAGTAAAATTTTTTAGAGGTATAACAAGATTTGTTTAGGGGTTCAGAAGACTGGTACACATCACCTACCAAATTTTATCAAAATCAAAAATGGTGCGGCAACACCCATTTGTTGATTTAATATGGAATGACCCAGCAGTGACTAATAATATTTACACTAAGGTGAAGGGAACCAGCTGTGGTGGTCTAGAGGTAGCGTGCCCGCCTCTGGATCCGAAGGTCGCGGGATCAAACCCGGCCACGATCAATGGATTTTTTCAGGACGTAAAAATCCTGGGCACAGAGTTCTCCGGGAGAGCCTATTAGAGCCTCTGGATAACATCTCTCAGAAGACTTTGGGAAAGGAAGCCAAGAGCTTCTCCACCAAAGGGGCAGTGCAATAAGCCTTCCAGGCTGACGTCCAGGAGGTCTCTAAAAAAACTCTCTTCAAGCCCCCCGTAGAAAAAAAAAAGAAAGGGAAAAAAAGTTGAAGCGATGGCTTATCTACTTGTATATAATTTTTTTGTCTGGTGTGATAATTATGAACGGAAGACCTAAGTGTAAATGTAGATAAATGTTTTCTAGAATATACAAGAAAGGGAGAGTTAGAATTCTATACCTTTGAAATAAGGTTTACAAGATTCCCTTGCCCTTTTTCCTGCTATCAACCTAATAATTTTCTGTCAATTAAAAACCTTGTTTGAGTTCGGAGAATTACCCCAAAGCATAATATGGGGTTGAAAGAATGCATAATAGACTGTAATGAACATTGCAAAACGTAGACAAAATTTTAATCCCTTTAGCAGGTTCCATACTCTGCCCAGTTTCCTACAGATAGACAAAATATGGTCATTCCAAGTAAGTTTGTATCCAAATATAAACCTAACAGTTTTACAGATTTCACCTGACCACTGTTTCTAAATCTAGGGTTTAGTGTAAACATTATACCTTCAGTTTTCGAGTCATTTATACTTAATTTATTGTGAAGAAACCATAACTTAGCTTGCTCTAATGATATTTATTTAACAAGACTTTCCCCATAAGGAAATTAAATTGCCAATATGGCAAAGTATAATGGGAACCAATGTGTTTGTATTGAGCCTTCATTATATCATATTATCGTCCATCTTTTCCCTTTATTTACCTTAGTAGTTCATACATTTTAAGATATTTGGCTTCAAAAATATGCATATCTAGTAGTCATATTATAGATTGTTATGTAAATGTTCAAGGGGATTATTATACTTCAATTATAAGTGCAAATACTGTGATCAATTCTTGTATTGCCTAACAAAAAAATTATTTAAAATTCCCCATTGCTTAATGAAAAATGTGAGTTGAACCAGTTGAACCTGTAACAATTCATACCAGTCGGTCTTAACAGCTGATTCCAGCGTCCGTAGTGTATTGGAGTTTCTTGCATAATACACAATGTTGATATTATTAAAATATTCTTCAAACAATATATTACAAGAATAGCACAGCAAAAATATTTTTGTTACCAAGCAACAATTTGTTCTAATATATTTAAGTTTCGCCACGAGTGAGATATAAAGATATTAGAATTCAGAAGATGCCAAACAATATTAAGTGCTTTTGTCACTTGAAGCGTGACATCAACAAAGTTGCTGAGGAACAACTGAGTAGACTCAAGGGCAATGAGCGTGAATTTGAGAATGAATTGAGAAACTCAGCATCTAGGTACATGATCTTTTTGTCTTGCATTTGTGTTAAATAGACTTACTGCATTCCGAGCAGATTGGACTTACAATTGGATGTTACGATTTTTAAATCGTAGAGCCATATGAAACTTCTCAGATCCATAAATACTAGCACGATACGTTCATGAAGTATGACATTTTTCTAACAAATTTGGTCCCTCACTAATATAAAGTACTGAAGTTTAAAGGCATTGTAGATAAAGTAGAAGCCCTGTACAATGCGGCTGTCGGGGGACATACCTTGCCCCATGGTATAGCTTCACCGCAGTGAATTGAAAGGTCCCATTAAATCATTAACGGGTAGCAGGAAGGGGGAGGAGATGTTTTATCATTTACTGCTCTAAGTAATGTACAGACAGTTAAAATGGCTCACCTGTTTTTCATCTTTATTCCTGCAGATCTTACAACCATATACACTATTGTATCACTACTCTGTGCTAGGCATAAAAAAGTCAGTAAATTTACTTTGGCGGAATAAAGCAATCGTGTCCACAAATCTTCGAAGTTGAGTCTCTCCTTTAATCAAACCCCAAATTGTTCCTTCTGGGACGAGATAAACTTGCTTTTGAATGGTGATTTTTTATATCCTAATTGTCATTTTCTGCACTGTAATCAAGGTGTGAAATACAGTTCCATGTACTGTTGTAGAAAAGTTTTTTAAATTCTTTTATGTAGATTTTCCTCTTAAATAATGGTAAAAAAGTTAAATACGATTATTATATTTTTAAATAGGACTTGCATAAAATATTACACAAGATCGATAGCTTAAATGAAGCAACTAAGCAAGATTAATAGTTTAAACAAAATGGTCAGAAGAGCTGCATGCAACCTCTTACGTTACAAGTTACGCAAAGATTGAAAGGTCTGAATCATTGACATTTATTGAAGCCTCTAACTCGCCATATTCATACTTATTCCTCCTAATACTCTTCATTCACTAATGTTTTAGAGTGTATAAAATAGAGTGGGAGTATACATACCCATGTATGTGGAGTTTAGACTATAAAACAGGTTTTCAGCTGATAAATCAGAGTGGTATACAACCGATTGAAGAGATAAATGCTTGTTTAGGCTTACAGGTTCTCTGCTGACAAACTATTTCTCTGTTTAGTGTGTTTAGAGAGGAGAATTTGTTTTACAGTGTAAGCTCCATGTGCAGATGCTAGCTTTGTATTTCCTTCAACATATGTTTCATAATCTCATTTGCTAATCAAGTAGAAAGAAATTAAATAATTCCACATAATATAAACTAGGGTAAGCTTACGTAAGACTTGAGGCTTTCTCGGGGTTGATTACTAATGATGGTTTCACGGGTTATAAGCCGAGTAAAAGGATATATTGCATCCAAGCTTTTGGTCGCTGACATCTCTGCGACCTTCCTCAGGGAAATGAGTGTAGAAAAAGGGAAGAGAGAGCTTATATATGTTTTTGAGTGAACAGCAGAACGACTACAGCCACCAAGAAATCAGCAGGGTCCTTCATCATATCACTGCCAAGAAAACCAGCACCCAACCTGAACCCATCAGCATTTCAAGAAAAGCATTCATCCCATACTGCGGCAACCTGTCCAACAAGATAAGCAGAATCCTAAAAAAGAAGAACTTAAAGACTATACAAATGCCTCCCACTAAAATTCTACAATTTCTACGGCCCATGAAAGATCATCGAGGCCTACAGACTTTGGAAGTTTATAAGATCCCTGCGAATGCAGCAGTGTCTACATTGGCCTAACTGGAAGGACGGTCCAGGAGAGATTGCAGGAACACCAACGCAACATGAGGTTATTCTATCCAGAAAAATCTGCTGTGGCACAACATGCCATAGAAAATGACCATAGAATCATGTTCGACAAAACCAGAATCATGCACAGCTCTACAGCTTATTGGGACCGTGTCATAAAAGAAGCAATTGAAATAAGGTCACTTCCCAACAACTTCAACAGAGAAGGGGGACTCTTCCTCAGCAATGGGCTCCATCCCTGAAGTTGTATCAAGAACCAACATATGACAACTCCAACAGTAGCAACACTTCAAATCCCCAGACCCCCATGTCTTCTTTTTAAGCATTGGACCGATTATTTCTATTTACATTTTTACATCGGTTATCCCCCCAAACCACTCGGCTTTGACCCATATTATTAACCTCTATTTTTCTCCCACTGGTCCTGATATGGACCGATTGCATCTTCAATGTTTTTACAATAAACAAAATTCCTGCATTCTGATTGGCCGATACACTCCAACCCATTTCCTCCAATCACAGAATTTCGTTTTCACTCAAAAATGTATCCCTTTTTCTACACTCATTTCCCTGAGGAAGGTCGCAGAGATGTCAGCGACTGAAAGCTTGGCTGCAATATATCCTTTTACTTGGCTTATAGCCTGTGAAACCATCATTAGTACGGTAAGCTTATATTGCAAAAATATAATTATAAAGACTAGCTGTAGGAGTGCGAATGAACAAAACAGTCTTGCGCTGAGTCAGAATGTTATTGTAAGTGCTAATTTGCAATCTGCTTGCCTCAGAATCAAAACAAACCATTGCAGCCTGTCAAATATGTATTGCATTTACCACACATCTTAAGTAATGTCCTACCTTCAAACTAAGTCCTAGCTATATATTATTATGTACAGTAGTCAGGAGACATGCTGATATCTGACTAGGCTCAACAGACATTTATTATGGGTTTTTCTCATACATCTTCAATATTCTTTAAGTTACACATCGAAATATATTGTCACCAAGATAACAGTAATAGTATATCTTGTCGCCAAGATGCGATAAAGATTTTGCATATTAGCTAAAGATTAACTAAATTTTGTTGTACTTTTCAGATTGTGTAGATGGAAGTATTACATATTCCTTGTAAGCCTAGCCTTGATTGTGCTGTGGATTACTTTTTTGTTCGGAGCTGCGGTGATGAGGAACAAGTGTTATCCAGATAATGGTTGTTATAGTTGTATGTGTCAGGGGGACATCGAAGCGCCATGGTTCGTGCCTTCGTTCTTAGTCTCAAGACCTATTCGTAGGCATTATGTTTTCTGATAATCTGCCTAATAAAATATATATAAGAGTATTTTATTTTATTTTTATGATCTGAAGACTCAAGACACTACAGACATTTAACTGGAATGTTTAAGTGTTCATCCATTGTGTCAAAATTCCCTTGTTACAAGTTCTGTAAATCCAAATGCTTGTTGTGCGCCTTAGCAGTATCGCCTACACCTTGGCAACAATACAAGCTCTCAATTATCTAGAATTTCACTCTCCAGTTTATTAGAATAGAATACAATAGAATTTATTTAGTAAATTTGAAAATATACATACAATGGGACGTGTCCAAATGATTGTATATACATGTTTACAGTTTAAATTCAATCTAAGATGAAAACACAAAATTTAACATTAATGATGAATTCTTTACTATTGTTATATAATATTGGATTTACAAAAGAATATTGAATTTTGTCATACCTTAATATTTATGGGGTTGAATGATTCTGATACTTCACATTCAGTATATGAAAGTAATAATATATTAAGCCAGATAAACTACTGCCAAATAAAATAATAACAATACAATAAAATTAGAAGATCATTTATGGAATTTTCATATTCAGAGGATTTTAATAAACAAACTTCCAAAACACTTCCTTTTATAAAAAATAGAATACTGTAACTCTTATTTGTTTTAATAACACAACCTTCCCTGACACTTCGAATTGCATAGAATGTTGAGTGCATGACACACTTTTTGCTTCTACATTTAGTTTTACAGTGACACCTCCCATAGGCTCCTGATGTAGTGTTGGTTCAAACCACTTCTCTGATACTTATTTCCTTATCTTTAGCTGACCTCAGGCTTCCTCCAGCTCCATAAAATGTTCAATACAAGGACTTATTTGTGATGTGATATATTTTTGGTTCACTCATTTTTAAAATGCTGTTTCTCGCAAATCTGACTTTCAAACCTTGTATTGTAATATACTGTTATTTTAATTTACTGTTAATTTACCATAAAGCATTATAACAATAATTGTAGGACCGCTCCTACATAGCCTATACTGACTATTTTATAATTAAAAGCTCTTTTTATGGAAAACTTCTTTCCTGTGAGTTTTTTTATCGTTTTAGGTAGGTACTCCTTCAGACATATTAAATATAATTTATGTTGTAACAAATGCTATTTTCCTCTTGCTTCCAAGCTTGTATCCTACAGTGTTTTTTTTTTGCATGATTGTGTATTTTCAAAATAAACTAATAGGCCTATACTCAAATATGAGGGTGAGTCCGTGGATAAAAGACAAAAAATATAATGAGACATTAAAGATAAGAAATACCTTTATTTTTCCACATAATTACCACGTACATTGAGACATTTGTTATACCGCTTTATAAGCTTCAAAAAGCCCTCCAGGAAAAAAATCAGGGGTCTGCACTTCCAACCAAGAGTTGCAATATGGTTTTGCATTTCTGTCGCTGAGTGTGGTCTCACATTGTCATCCAACAACAGAATGCTAGATTGGAGAAGGCCAGGCTGCTTTTTCCGAATCACCTCCTTCAATTTCGACAGTTTGTGGCAGTACCGCATAGCAGTGATGGCTCCATCCTCCAAAAAGTCCAGCAACAAAACCCCTTGGGCATTCCAGAACACTGTGAGGAGCACTTTACCTGCAGAGGGCATTGTTTTGAACTTCTTTCAGGTGATGACGGATGTTTCCACTCCATAGATGCAGCCTTCAATTCGGGCATGAAATGATGGATCCACGTTTCATCCCCCGTCACAATCCGAAACAGAAAAAGTCATTGCCATCATGATGGTGTATGAGTGTCTTTCGCGTTCAACGGATGTCTTGTTTCCCTCATTACTGTTCGATTTCCTGGGGAAAATAGAGGGGAAACTTATTTTCGGACTCCCCATCGTATTAAAATCTAGCTTGGTGGGTCCATTACAGAATTACAAGCTATTAGATTAAATAGCAATTTATGAAAAAATAATTAAAAAAGATAGGCATCTGCTAATTCATATTTGCCTTCGCTAATTGTTTAATCCGAAGGGCATATATAAAAAGCAACATAGGCTCATTCATTTTATTTTATTTTCCCCTTGATTGCTTTGATGCATGCTGCTTCTAATTTTCATCTTGCATTGTAATATCTTTACTACAGCATAGTTATTTTCTAATCTGTTTTGATGAATTTTCATCAGGAGTTTTCGTTGCTTTTTTATTTGGATTCTCCACATTTACACTTTAACTAACTTCACCCATGTTAGTGATGCTATGGCAACCAAGCAAAGCCTTCTTCAATTAATTTCACAATTGAATACGGTCTACACGGAAACACCAGCCCAAATATTATATTATATTAAGTGGAGGGAAAGGAAATATACATTAAATCCATGTCTGGGATATTAATACAAGTAAGAATCAGCTTGAAAAATGTTATGTCATAACCGGGATTTGAACACGGATCTTCAGCTTAACGCGCTGATGCTCTACCATTGAGCTACCATGACAACATGCCAGTACAACATCAAATTCCTCAACTGATTCAGAATACAAGGCAACCCACGGGAGGTTTCTCCGTTGAGAACACACATCCAATGGTGTCCTACATTTGTAGGTACTTTGAAGCCAAGTTATTATTTATATACTATTAATTAAGTGGAGGGAAAGGAAATATACATTAAATCCATGTCTGGGATATTAATACAAGTAAGAATCGGCTTGAAAAATTTTATGTCATAACCGGGATTTGAACACGGATCTTCAGCTTAATGCGCTGATGCTCTACCATTGAGCTACCATGACAACATGCCAGTACAACATCAAATTCCTCAACTGATTCAGAATACAAGGCAACCCACGGGAGGTTTCTCCGTTGAGAACACACATCCAATGGTGTCCTACATTTGTAGGTACTTTGAAGCCAAGTTATTATTTATATACTATTAATTAAGTGGAGGGAAAGGAAATATACATTAAATCCATGTCTGGGATATTAATACAAGTAAGAATCAGCTTGAAAAATGTTATGTCATAACCGGGATTTGAACACGGATCTTCAGCTTAACGCGCTGATGCTCTACCATTGAGCTACCATGACAACATGCCAGTACAACATCAAATTCCTCAACTGATTCAGAATACAAGGCAACCCACGGGAGGTTTCTCCGTTGAGAACACACATCCAATGGTGTCCTACATTTGTAGGTACTTTGAAGCCAAGTTATTATTTATATACTATTAATTAAGTGGAGGGAAAGGAAATATACATTAAATCCATGTCTGGGATATTAATACAAGTAAGAATCAGCTTGAAAAATTTTATGTCATAACCGGGATTTGAACACGGATCTTCAATGGTAGAGCATCAGCGCGTTAAGCTGAAGATCCGTGTTCAAATCCCGGTTATGACATAAAATTTTTCAAGCTGATTCTTACTTGTATTAATATCCCAGACATGGATTTAATGTATATTTCCTTTCCCTCCACTTAATTAATAGTATATAAATAATAACTTGGCTTCAAAGTACCTACAAATGTAGGACACCATTGGATGTGTGTTCTCAACGGAGAAACCTCCCGTGGGTTGCCTTGTATTCTGAATCAGTTGAGGAATTTGATGTTGTACTGGCATGTTGTCATGGTAGCTCAATGGTAGAGCATCAGCGCGTTAAGCTGAAGATCCGTGTTCAAATCCCGGTTATGACATAAAATTTTTCAAGCTGATTCTTACTTGTATTAATATCCCAGACATGGATTTAATGTATATTTCCTTTCCCTCCACTTAATTAATAGTATATAAATAATAACTTGGCTTCAAAGTACCTACAAATGTAGGACACCATTGGATGTGTGTTCTCAACGGAGAAACCTCCCGTGGGTTGCCTTGTATTCTGAATCAGTTGAGGAATTTGATGTTGTACTGGCATGTTGTCATGGTAGCTCAATGGTAGAGCATCAGCGCGTTAAGCTGAAGATCCGTGTTCAAATCCCGGTTATGACATAAAATTTTTCAAGCTGATTCTTACTTGTATTATATTATATACCTGAATTTATGCAAACAGATTAGTAGCAAAAACAGCATTAGGTGCCTGAAGAAACTAAATGCGGGAACTCCACATGCATGCATATTTTCCGGTACTTAGAAGGCATTTATTCATTATAGCCCATGCTAAGTAATAGGTTCTATTATTGCTAGGTTATGTAGGTTAGCAATGTCGGAGAAGCCGGTAGTTGTAAATTGAGCTTCTGCAACTTGCTCTATGTAGGACAAAATAGACGCATGATCAAGCAAAAATCTTATTTTTGTCATGCTAAAATCTTATTTTTACATTTCCTCCCTAAGTCTTTGTCTTTGGGCACTTTTTTTACCTAAAAAGTAGTTCTAACGAAATATGTACTTACAGAGCTTATACATGTCTTTCTCATTTGAACTATCAAAAAATAGCATTAGTTACATCATTGGCCAATAAGGCTTCGAAAGTTACGAAATTGCCTGGACATTGTTGTTATTGTCAACAACTCCCAAATATCTAGGACATTAATACAAGTAAGAATCAGCTTGAAAAATTTTATGCCATAACCGGGATTTGAACACGGATCTTCAGCTTAACGCGCTGATGCTCTACCATTGAGCTACCATGACAACATGCCAGTATGACATCAAATTCCTCAACTGATTCAGAAGGCAAGGCAGACCACGGGAGGTTTCTCCATTGAGAACACAATCCAATGGCGTCCTACATTTGTAGGTACTTTGAAGCCAAGTTATTATTTATATACTATTAATTAAGTGGAGGGAAAGGAAATAGACATTAAATCCATGTCTGGGATATTAATACAAGTAAGAATCAGCTTGAAAAATTTTATGCCATAACCGGGATTTGAACACGGATCTTCAGCTTAACGCGCTGATGCTCTACCATTGAGCTACCATGACAACATGCCAGTATGACATCAAATTCCTCAACTGATTCAGAAGGCAAGGCAGACCACGGGAGGTTTCTCCATTGAGAACACAATCCAATGGCGTCCTACATTTGTAGGTACTTTGAAGCCAAGTTATTATTTATATACTATTAATTAAGTGGAGGGAAAGGAAATAGACATTAAATCCATGTCTGGGATATTAATACAAGTAAGAATCAGCTTGAAAAATTTTATGCCATAACCGGGATTTGAACACGGATCTTCAGCTTAACGCGCTGATGCTCTACCATTGAGCTACCATGACAACATGCCAGTATGACATCAAATTCCTCAACTGATTCAGAAGGCAAGGCAGACCACGGGAGGTTTCTCCATTGAGAACACAATCCAATGGCGTCCTACATTTGTAGGTACTTTGAAGCCAAGTTATTATTTATATACTATTAATTAAGTGGAGGGAAAGGAAATAGACATTAAATCCATGTCTGGGATATTAATACAAGTAAGAATCAGCTTGAAAAATTTTATGCCATAACCGGGATTTGAACACGGATCTTCAGCTTAACGCGCTGATGCTCTACCATTGAGCTACCATGACAACATGCCAGTATGACATCAAATTCCTCAACTGATTCAGAAGGCAAGGCAGACCACGGGAGGTTTCTCCATTGAGAACACAATCCAATGGCGTCCTACATTTGTAGGTACTTTGAAGCCAAGTTATTATTTATATACTATTAATTAAGTGGAGGGAAAGGAAATAGACATTAAATCCATGTCTGGGATATTAATACAAGTAAGAATCAGCTTGAAAAATTTTATGCCATAACCGGGATTTGAACACGGATCTTCAGCTTAACGCGCTGATGCTCTACCATTGAGCTACCATGACAACATGCCAGTATGACATCAAATTCCTCAACTGATTCAGAAGGCAAGGCAGACCACGGGAGGTTTCTCCATTGAGAACACAATCCAATGGCAATCCAATCCAAGGACGCCATTGGATTGTGTTCTCAATGGAGAAACCTCCCGTGGTCTGCCTTGCCTTCTGAATCAGTTGAGGAATTTGATGTCATACTGGCATGTTGTCATGGTAGCTCAATGGTAGAGCATCAGCGCGTTAAGCTGAAGATCCGTGTTCAAATCCCGGTTATGGCATAAAATTTTTCAAGCTGATTCTTACTTGTATTAATATCCCAGACATGGATTTAATGTCTATTTCCTTTCCCTCCACTTAATTAATAGTATATAAATAATAACTTGGCTTCAAAGTACCTACAAATGTAGGACGCCATTGGATTGTGTTCTCAATGGAGAAACCTCCCGTGGTCTGCCTTGCCTTCTGAATCAGTTGAGGAATTTGATGTCATACTGGCATGTTGTCATGGTAGCTCAATGGTAGAGCATCAGCGCGTTAAGCTGAAGATCCGTGTTCAAATCCCGGTTATGGCATAAAATTTTTCAAGCTGATTCTTACTTGTATTAATATCCCAGACATGGATTTAATGTCTATTTCCTTTCCCTCCACTTAATTAATAGTATATAAATAATAACTTGGCTTCAAAGTACCTACAAATGTAGGACGCCATTGGATTGTGTTCTCAATGGAGAAACCTCCCGTGGTCTGCCTTGCCTTCTGAATCAGTTGAGGAATTTGATGTCATACTGGCATGTTGTCATGGTAGCTCAATGGTAGAGCATCAGCGCGTTAAGCTGAAGATCCGTGTTCAAATCCCGGTTATGGCATAAAATTTTTCAAGCTGATTCTTACTTGTATTAATATCCCAGACATGGATTTAATGTCTATTTCCTTTCCCTCCACTTAATTAATAGTATATAAATAATAACTTGGCTTCAAAGTACCTACAAATGTAGGACGCCATTGGATTGTGTTCTCAATGGAGAAACCTCCCGTGGTCTGCCTTGCCTTCTGAATCAGTTGAGGAATTTGATGTCATACTGGCATGTTGTCATGGTAGCTCAATGGTAGAGCATCAGCGCGTTAAGCTGAAGATCCGTGTTCAAATCCCGGTTATGGCATAAAATTTTTCAAGCTGATTCTTACTTGTATTAATATCCCAGACATGGATTTAATGTCTATTTCCTTTCCCTCCACTTAATTAATAGTATATAAATAATAACTTGGCTTCAAAGTACCTACAAATGTAGGACGCCATTGGATTGTGTTCTCAATGGAGAAACCTCCCGTGGTCTGCCTTGCCTTCTGAATCAGTTGAGGAATTTGATGTCATACTGGCATGTTGTCATGGTAGCTCAATGGTAGAGCATCAGCGCGTTAAGCTGAAGATCCGTGTTCAAATCCCGGTTATGGCATAAAATTTTTCAAGCTGATTCTTACTTGTATTAATATCCCAGACATGGATTTAATGTCTATTTCCTTTCCCTCCACTTAATCTAGGACATTGTCATTTATGGCCGGCCATTGTTGTTACTACCCATTGTGCTTGAAAAATGAGTTAATGAGATTTCCCCAATTTGCTTCATTGTCTGTAACATATGTGTAGAAAGGGCACATATGAAACATTAAATATCAGTGCAGTTCAATGTGGCCACCCTGCCTGAGACCACTGTTCCTCCTTAGCTCAAAACACTCTGCAGCTGATCAGGTATGATTCTGTTGACTGCCTCCACAGTCTTTTCACTTCCATTGTAGCACCTCATGAGGATTGTCATCTGCCCATATTCGGCAGTTGTGGTGGTTCACATAAATATGAAATGAAGCCTTGTCTGAGCACCTCCAAAGGTCAGCTTACATTTCCATCCGGGCTGCGTAATCTTCCCCTTCCAGGTGATACATTACCTGAATGTGATATGACTTCTTCAGAGTGAAATGAAGAATACGCTAAACACTAGTCCATGCAATGTTCAACTCACAGTTTGGCCGACGAGGGTACATTTCACACTTGGTTTTGTAAACCATGTGAACCACCACAACTGCCGAATATGGGTAGAAGACAACCCTCGTGGGGTGCTACAATGGGAAAGAAAGGATTGTGGAGGCAATCACCAGCAACAAACCTGATCAACTGCAGAGTTCAGAGCTATAGAGGAACGGTGGTCTCTTTACATATTTATTTCATATTTATTTAATCCATTTTGACCACAGTTATGCGGTATAGGATACAATATAACAGACTATTATAGTACAAGGGTACAAGAATAATATTAGAAATACTTACAACACAAACAATACAAAGAAATACATAGAAATACAGGATCAAACATTACAACACTACAAAAACAATAAATAAATAAATAAAAAGTGCAATGTGTCAAGTAGGCCAAAGAACACATCTGAAAGATTATTTAAAGTTTTTGGCTGCCTCAAAAAATTCATCACTTTTGTAGAAGCAGATTTGTTTTAGTTTCATCAGTACTAAACCTTTAAATTGTTTAAAAGTTAAATTTCTAGTAGCAACTGGAAGAGAATTAAACATTTTCACTGACATGTACCTAAAATTATGTTTGGTTGTTGCAAACAAGCATTGATCCTGTAAAATGTTATTGCAATTTCTGGTGCCAAAGGTATGTACCGGTATATCAGAATAAGTTTTAAAGTTATCAGAATTACGCTTAACATATAACATGGTAGGCTGAGAATACCAGATGAGATGAAAAGAGGTTTACAGTGGGCTTTCCAGTTAGCACCAAAGATAATCCTTAAAGCCTTCTTCTGTAATTTGAAGATGTTAAGTGCAGAACTACAATTACCCAAAGTAGAGTACCATAAGTTAAATGTCTATGAACATAAGCATAGTATGCAGAAATTAATACCTCTCTAGTCACATATTTTTGCAGTCTGCGAAGCACAAATATACCTCTGGCAATCTTATTAGAGATTAATACAACATGAGATGACCAATTTAAACCTCCTTGGAGGACGATGCCAAGAAATTTAGCATCCTTATAGAAGTACTGATGTTTCCTATCAAAAGTGAATTTCAAGTCAGTAACTTTAGAGTCATTAACATAATAAAGAATTAGCTGCAGTCCAATCTAGAACAATATCATCACTAACGTTTAAGAGATTTAAGGTGTTGAGGTCACAGTCAGTTACAGCAGTCAGAGCCAGATCATTGGCAGGCAGGGTGGCCACGTTGAACTGCACTCAATCTAATGATTCAAATGTGCCCTTTCTACCCTAGTATAAACATATTTACTATATTAAACCTGCTATTAATAAAAATGAATTGTTACTTTTGGGACACTGTGTATATCTACCAACCCCTAGCTGCAGGGAACCAGAGCTAACCAAGCAGCTGTCCGAAAGGTTGAGCTAGTCCAGCTGCTGAATGATCCTAACTTAAGAATTATTTAACCCCTGCTTACACTAATAGTATGTGGGATAAATTTCACATTGCTACTTGGGTCTATTTGATCCACTTGTCACTAGCACTATTAAACCATCCTTGCACTCGCACGTTTCTAATAATATGTTACTTTTTCTCAACTTAGATTTTTATTTGTGCCTTGGCCTTTTGGTTTCACTGAACCATCTTCAAGTTATCTTGTGCTGTTGAGTCCTTTCTTCATTCTTCTTATGTTGACTAGTCTTTTATGTTGGGTGTATACAAGTTGCAAGTGCGGAAAACCTCATATTATCTCATAAATTGGCCACTAGCATCATTCTGAATATGGCTCCTCGACTTTATTCTCTTGTTTAAACCACTTGATAATACTACCGTAAATCATTATGATGTATATCTACTTCTACAATGAAGAGGAATTATAATCATCACAGTAAAGCAAAGGTATATTATTACTACTGGCATTTAATTACACATAAGAAAATATTGTGAACAGTCTCATGGAATGCCACAATAATGTGACAAAGTCAACAAGGCATATGCCTATAAATAAAAACAGACTAATATAGCCTAGTTTATTAAAAAATGTAAAGTTATCATTAAGATTTTTATAATGCAAATAGGGTAGGGAGTGATGCAGTTGGTTGAGGTATGGCGCTGCAAACTGGGTTAAATTCAATGGGAATTTTCAATTAGCGTAATCCTACTGGTGGCATTATAGCCCTGAGGTCAGCTCAGCCGCTAACAGAAATGAACACCAGGAGCAATGCAGGGGGTTGAGGTGGCTGGTGCAAAAGCAACCTTACCACCTTCACATACCAAATTGCTAAAAATCTAGGGACTTCATTTCACTTTTAAATAAACAAGAAGATACTTGCTCAACAGTCGAATCTTTTGGTATATTTTTGGCATTATTTGGGGGAGGGGAGATATGTTGAGAATAATGTATTGTGACTTACTATACTTTCATTCATTTTTTATGTAACATGAAAATGCAAAAAAAAAGAAAAAAATCCATTAAAAAAGGGTAGATTAGGAATTTAATTTTTTGTTGTTGTTAAACAATGATAATTTCTATATCTTGAAATTGATACCAGTTGATATTTCTCTTAACAATAATCTGTTGTCGACTGGAGCATACTTCCCCCCTTTCCCAAAGTTACTGCTTCAGGCTTACTGTTTCCAGCTTAAAATCTAATTAAAAGACCTACCTTCATATAATCTTTGAATATGCCAACATGTCAATTCATCTGGAAGAGCCATTCATAGCAATAAACGACACTTCTTCTAATAAGCAGAGGGAGAAAACCTTTCCTATTAACATGTTGTCCAGCTCAAACACAACACAAGCCTTGAAACAGTGTGTGCAGTTCTGCCTCAAGTGTAGAATGATATTTGAGCAATATTAGTTTACTTAACCCAATTAACACATTACTGTTATCTTCCAATTATCTTCTTCCTTCTTCAGTTTAATTTCTTCCATTATAGGGAAGTTTATGTAGCCTCCTCCAGTGCTCTATAGAACTGTGACCTGTCAGGAGATCAGACATTCCTTTTTTACCAGACAAGGAAGGTATCACGAGATGGGTGATCAGCCCAATCCCGAGACCACCTCTGAGAAAAACACAAACACATGGGATGAGACACACAGTCGTGCACAAACTCATTTCAAACAAGGCTCAGGATGAAGATGATAATGACGGCTGGATGATATCTGGGGACCACAAGGGCCTAAAGTTTTCTAACATTAGTCTCACAGATGAGGAAAAACCCCGAAAAAACCAACCTAGGTAATTTTTTCCGACCAGGAATCGAACCCCAAAGAATTACAATAATTGTAAATTAATTATTTAGTCATTCATTGTTTACTTTTGTTGGTTTTTTACCTTTAGTCTTCGAGTGTTTCGAGGTCGCCCATAGATCTTACTTCTTCCCGGTTGAACTTGATGTGTTTCTTAAACTACTAAGCCTTTCCTGAGTCGCTGAAAGTTTCTAATTCACCCATTGATTTTATTTTCCCTCTGATTGACTTTGTTGCACTTTTCTGATTTTTCAAACTATCATTTTCTCTTTCTAAATCATAGAGTATTGCAAGTTGTCTTCGGTCTAATTGAGACTGATAAACTTTTCATGCTGTACATACAGCTACCACTTCCTCTTACGGAATCTTTCATCTTCAGATTATTCTGGAGTGTTTGCATCTGTCTTTTATACTTCTTGTGTAGGTTCCATTTTTTTTTTTGTATCTCACAAGACAGCCATGGTCATGGAGTATTTAATACACAAGTTTCAAGTCTATCTATACGTGGAAAGCACATTGCAAACTTTTTCAAATTAAAAAATGTTATGATTTGTAGCCTATGGTCTAAACAAATAGACTGGTTATGGCTTACTACTTTTCTTTTTCAGTTTAATTAACCATTAACTGCCTAATGTGTCCTATCTGTCACTGAGGATGACCACAAGTTGGTTGACATATATTTGATTTCAACATTTTAAAGACTTTTATATTGACAATTTTCCTAATTGTGGCTTACTGCATTTTAGTTATCTAGTTTATTTCAGCTGCAATTTTTTAACCGAATACTACATTTTCATAATAATTTTGCAAATGTATATATACTATTATCAATAGGCCTACTTGTAAATGAAAAAATAACATTGTTCACATTTCCATAAAAGTTTCCTGAGAAATAGTAGAATGAAGAATACATGATAAATCTCTCCTATTAATTTGAAGAGGAAAGGTACGCTTTGTATAATATTCAATTTACTTTTCTCCATAACTATACTGTACTTTAACATGTATCCTGTATCACATTAGATACTATAGTCTACAAATATCGAAAATTGACACAGAAATAATTCTCTAAATAATGGTTACTGAAATGTGAATATAGCTGCTTTATTCATAGTGATGAGTTTAGAATTTAAAGAAGTCTCAGTAGAACCATTATCTGAAAGTTAAATAAATAAAAAAATCATGTAAAATACCCATAACCAGAATTTAAGAAGTGCAAGAAGAGCCAAATGAAGTTCTATGTAATTTTCTCTATAAACAGGCCTGGTTAACTCCTAAAATTTTGTCTTCAGTATTGTAAAACACTAGCAGGTGCCTGTGACTTCGCTCACGATAATTAATTGAAAAATTGAAAGTATAATAATTATTAAAGCATTATATTTATTAACACTTGCACGTGAATCATTCATAAACTAAACCATTAATAATTAATGAAACAGCTAAAATTCCAGCTTTAGAGTACATTCCACGATTAGAAAGCACCACCTGGGAAAACGATCGCAGATTAAATCGAGGTGGTGATATTCGGTGATTGTGATTCCTTATACCATATATATAAAAGACATTGTTAGTATGTGTGTCCTTTATAGACTAAAAAGTACTGGACCGATTTATGTGCAGTTTTTTGCAAAATGACTTGTGTTGTTCAGAGGTTTAAAACTATTGAAATCCTCGATGTTACCAGTAGAAAGAAACTTAAGGGCCTAAATGTATTATTTAAATTTTAGACTGAATTCATCAAATGCCAATTTAGTTCTCATGGCAACAATATTGTTTGCAGTGTTCATAAAGGGCTTTGGCAGTTGCATTTTAAGGGACAGGTGCGACAGCTAATCAGGAGGATTAAAAAGCCGTGTTGAACTTGGAGGACCCTATTGCAGTACATCCAAAAACAACTTTTAAACCTGGTAAACTGAAAGGGTATCCAAAGTAAAAGCACCATTTATATCGTAATGTTCGCTTAGTGACAAAAATAACACACTACCAATGAAAAAGAATGTTGATATTTCTGAATTAATAAATGAGAATTATCTCTACTGCCACCGTAATGCTGTCTGTGTCAGTACCTACATCTACTTACTAATATTTTCCACAACAATGCGGACATAAAAATTGACAGTGTTATTAAAACCAAAAGAAGGAATAAATGTTTAATTATTGAAAATTATAAATTTGGCAAAGTGAACTGTATGTAAAAATGGCAATGTTAGGTTTTGTTGGACAAATGAACATCAAACGAGGTGGCATTATTGTCATTGAAACATAATCTATTTTTAACCAAGCCATGGGCAATCCTAAGCCAGTGAAAATTGGAAGGAAAATGTGGCTATATGTTATAACAAGAATTTACCTGCCCCATGTCAGTCAACTCGCATTGCTGAGTCCTGCCACAAATACACCCTTGAAATTAGGAAACCATCCTGTGCAAATGGGTTGCCTTTTCTAATGCAAAAAGGTTACGTTTCTGGAAAATTACAGCAAACGTGCTTCCCCGGCATTTTACTGGGCTTTTGAAAACAATTATTATTGAAAAGGCCATCAATATAATTTATTTTTGTACATCAATTCTGCAGTAAATAAATATCAGGTGTGGTGCATCAAATACAGTAGCTTTCTCTACCTTGGGAATGGACAATATCATTTTCTCACATTACATTTTTTAAAATAGGATGGAACATTCTTAGTTCTATGTGTGCAGTAAATTACTATGTCCCAGGTTTTTGGGGAGAATGTTTCACACAAGTGATATCAATTTTATTTTGATTTTAGTCCTGAAATGGTTGTATGACAACATGAAGTGGAAAATAAAATATCCCGTAAAGACAGTAAAATATTATGTTAGCCTAATGGAATTTCTGTTTCTTCTATTTCAACCCTTACAAGGCATGGTTTAAAAACAATGTGTTAGAAAATTCTGAGTTCTATAAGAGCGATAAGTCATAACTAGCAGTTATGAACAGTTTAAGAGTGATAAGTCGTCCTTCTTTGCTTCAAACTCTAGATACTGGTACCTATATAAGGACTTACAGTTTGAAAATCAAAAGTCCTCCATAATTTAACTTTGAATTACATGCAAAATACAAAACCCGGTCGACACCAAAATATATATGTATATATATATATAAAATATATTTGTTGCAACAAACAGAGAGAGGTAATTTGTACAGGAAAGCAAATCTAATTTCTTAAAAAAATGAAATAAAAAAAGATGTATTTATAATGTAATAGAGCTAACAAGAGGACGTCAAGTATTAAAGTTATTTAGATGGTAGTTCATAGGTTCAGGAGCATACTTTACAAATTTTAGAGCATATTTGCATGCACATTTTGTCTTATGATAGAACATTAACTTCCAGGCCTTAGTAACAACGAATAGAACTCGTGATTTTCAACTTTTCTGGATAAATTGATCAGTTGAAAAGCACTGGTGTCATTATGTATGATAATTTCTGAAAGAGAATATCAGTACCAGTATAACAATTCTTCTAAACTCTAAAGGGTTCACAGGTTGTACAAGCCTACTAAATAAGAACATAGAATTAAATAGGCAAAAATAACCATATATTTATATGCAAAAGTTACACCATCAAATGTATAACTTCCAAAGCAATTTAAGCTACGGTTGATTAATAAACTAATTTAATAATCCCTGAAAGTCACTGAAATAATGTCTTGTCTTTATATTTGAATAAACTGAAGTAATTTCTTATATACATGTGGAGTAAAAGTTTGATACTACAAACCACATACAAAATAAATTACTGTCAATGTCTGGCTATTTCTGAAAGTGAAGGCAAGATTTCACTAATAGTGTGGTCGTATGGGTTGTTAAAAACAGTGTAAAAATGCTCTCATTCAAAGTGCACTCATTAATATACATGACCTCTTATTATAAATGACTAATGCTATTTCTTTTGATAAATAATTGATTATTTCTTCAGAATTGGACATTGAGATCAATTCAGTTTAATTTAACCTTAAAACTAACTATTCCTTTAAAGATATTTCACCTTCCTAGGTTGGCCTTAGGTCAACCTTTTATTAAAACTGGGTTGGTACAATAAAGCAAAATTTTATTATTCTGCTTTATTGTACCAAAAGCATTTATAAAGAATAATAAAAGTCTGCTTGTTACCACATCAGAGATTATTGATAATTTTTAAAGCAAAAAAAAAAAAAAGTTTTGCACATACAGTACATGGTTTCTTTGTGCAACAAATGGAAATATTTTGGTAAAAAGATTCCACAAAGTTATTCTAGGTTTAAGTCAAAACGTACCTATGGAAAGCAGCAATGCTAAAAGCAGCTTTGCTATTGGTCTGTGGCTGGTGTTACGTACCAGAAAGCAACCGTACATAGAAGGCAGACTACTTCAAGCATATGCTATATTGTAGGGCTATACAAGTGCAGTCGTAATACATATCAAAACACATTTTAAAATACTCGTATTTCAATATTGATAAAACAACACACTGTTATGAAAACCGTTTATGAACTATTAATCATCCATAACAGTTTTAAGGACCAATGCGTAACTATGACAACTCAACTGCTCTAACATGTAGATATATATTCATGATACCACAGTAGCCTAAGCTTGAAAAAGCTTGAAAAAGAGTAGGCCGACTTCTCATTAGATGTTGGCTGTGAAAAGTTAAATACTCAAATGGATGACAGCCTAAAAGGAAAGAAATTTTCAAGGATTCATCTTAGACCTAACAATCAGGTTGAAATACCATAAAGGTCAGGCAAAACAGACGAACCAGGACAATATATTATGATTTGAGGTTTTCCTGGCGGAGCATTTGAAAGAAGGCTTCTCGGGTTGACAGCCAGGTTTGAAGGTCAATTTCCTCCAACGTTCAGACTTCTCATAAAGACTTCTGAGAAATGTGCTGTAGCTGAGCACACTATCAACGGGGGACCCAGGCACAAGATTAAGTTTGGGAACACTACCATCCTGACTAAGACATCTAACTTCTGGGACAGACTTATCAAAGAAGCCATCGAAATTAAGCTGGAGCCCCACAATTTCAACAGAGATGGAGGCCTAGGCATCATCCCAGCACGGAGCCACTGTCTGAAACAGCTAAGAGACAGGAGAGCGAAATTGGCCCCAAAAAAGACCGTTGGAGGTGGCGCTGTTTCCTGATTGGTCGACTCCTTCCAACTTGGAAGCAGTATATACATAGCCCCCCTGAGGGACAACTCAACACTTCTCATCTAGTCTTCCACACGACTCATCTCGCTGGTATCCTTGAGGATGGAGCAGCGTTTGCCTTTGAGACATCGGAGGAAATCGACCTTCAAACCTGGCTGTCACCCCGAGAAGCCTTCTTTCAAATCAGAAGACGGAATTCTAACCCACAATACTGTACTTGAGAAATAAGTATAAGGTTATAGGATTAATGGTTGGAAACTGTGGGACCATACCTCTCTATTTCATCAACATTTAAAAAAAGCACGTCGAGTACCCATCAGTTTCATCCATCACATCCAGATTTTTTCAGTCTTCTTTCAGAAAAACAGAAATAACTTAGTAAATTTTGAAATTCCAAAGGATAATGACCTCATTGCTACGATATGGCTAACAGACATGAATGTGAAACTTTTCTGTATAAGTGAAAATTTATAATAGTAAAGTTGAGTGGTAATCCTGTTGGATGTTAACATTTCATTTCTTTACTGTGGCTCCCATAAATAGTATTTTATTATTATGAATGAATAATTTAAAAAATTTTAAGCTAATAAATGGTGCATGTCCTTCTTTACAAACAGCGTACATCCACGCCATATAAATTAATGGTACTTATGGAATTTTTAAAGGAACAATTTTTGAGACAGTAGATTGCTGATTTGTTCTAATTTTATCTTTTGTACTTTTAGGAAAAGTTTTCATATGCCAATAATTAATTTGTCTCAAAATGTGATACGTTAAAATTTCAAAACTAAGAGAAACACATTTCCTTATTTTTATGACCAAAATCTGTATATGTATATATTCAGTTATAAACAGCTTTATTTTTCATTAACATTGATTCAGTATATTCACATCAACTGAATAAATGTCATAAATATTTTAACATAGGCCTACCTATTAAACATTCATTATTACACAAACAATGATAGACATAGATACAATAATTTACATCATCCTTATAATATAACGCCACATGGCTGGCTTACTGACTCACTCACTCACTCACTCACTGACATTAATGTTTTCCCACTTCCAGATGAGCTAGAAACTTGAAATGTGGTACACATATAGCTTTTAGGCTGTAAACCACAGGAAAATTCCAAAAACCTTTCCCGAGAACCTCAGCGGGGGTTTGGGGGCAGAGCCCCCAATGAGCGAAGCGAGTACTTTTATAAAACATGATGCTGACTTAAGTTGTAAATGTTCTAAAGAGTTGCATGTTAATTTATAATAGAGAAGAACAGACACATGAAGTTTAGTACAATACCTTTTATTTTATCCATCACAGCAATGAAAAATAATGTCTAGGAAGTCTTAAACTTCACTTGTAGTCAATCATATTCTCTAAATTCCATGTTTGAACTCAATACACTAGTCAAGATATTTACAATACAAAACATTAACAACCACAGAATAGACATCAAATTAACAATTTAGGCACTTGGTAAACAAATAATTATTGCATTAAGGGAACACAGCTTATGTCAAAGCCTTACATATGTGACAAATCAAAATACTTTAGGTATGAACGATGTTGAATAATAAATTCCATACTTCACTAAGTGTCATGTAAACACTCCACACCTTCTTCACATTTGGTAAGGGTTCAGTATGTTTAAAATTCAGTAATTGAATGGTATAGAAGCTATATCTTATGATATCAGATATTTGATAAATCATGGCCATTTGGAATTAAGGCTAGTTTACACGATGAAATTAGGTTTCGTAACTAAGTTTCACAAGTGTGTTTTGCTTGAATGCACAAGCATGAAATGTACTGTTGACAATGAGTTACGACACTACGCAGTTTCGGCTGATTCCAATTTCTCGTGAAACTATAATAGTACTTTTGAGGTTATATGCATATTCAACTTGATCGCATTTTCTAAAATGAAGTGGGGTAATGTGAGATCGTAAAATGCCTGGATTCATACGTGTTTTACATGTGTTTATGGGATTTCAACAATATGAATTTCAGAAATAAGGTGATGGTTGCACTGGAATAGTTTTAAAGAAAATGGGTGTCACGAAATCACTTCCATGAAAGTAGTTATGAGCAGTGAAGGAAGTGAGAAAAATCCAGAGGCGGTATGCTATCCCAAAATATTTCCCAAACATACCTCAATTTAAAAAAAAAAAACACATTCCCTCCTTTACAAAATAATAATGTGATATGCAGGATATGTGTTTTTTTAATTAACTTCCTTCATAAGTAACCAACCCTGCTTTATAGGTGATTGCCAAGTAGGACCACAACATAAGACTAGAACATCATGTAGGCCTACTGTCGATTGACAGACCACATCATGGAAACCATCAATAACAGCAGTGGGTGTCGGCATGCTGACCACAAGCCCCAATCCTGCCATCTATGGTGGATGAGCAGCGGTCGGGTGATAGGCCAGGGATGTAGAGCCATTGAGTTTAGTTTATTTACTTCAACAAAGATATTTTAAAGGTATTTAAGTATATTTTTAAAATATTTAAGACCAATATAAAAGTCACAGCATTTTGTTACCGAGAAATATTTTTAAAACATAAAACATAAAATCATTAAGATGGCAACAAAGACCATCACAAGTTATAGTGACAATGGCTACCGATGAAAGCGTACGAGTTGGTGAATAATCATGAAAAGTAATTATTATATTACAACTCAAAGGAACAATACAATTTGTATTAAATAGCCATTGATTTTTAGTGACGGTATGCTATTTCACCATTGAAACCAGTGCCGGTATGCCATTGGACCTTTAAAACCAGTGACGGTATTCCATACCGGCACATACCGCCTCACTTCCCTCACTGGTTATGAGACCTAGTGTCATCATGTAAACTAGCCTTTAGAACTCTTTAAGACAAATCACTGCCCCTCCCCTATTCTCCAGTTTCATTTCATCTTGTCTATCTGAGAACCCAGCTTCCTAACATTGTACCAGTAAGTAGGCCTTTCAATTATTAGAAAGCATCACAAAACATTTTCTCCTACTGGTAACTAAATTTGGGTCTCTCAGGTATTTTACATTATGGCATAAATGTTTGCTAAAGAAAAGGTTGTTTCAAAATTTTTGAGCGAACTCAAAGATTAAACAAAAAACAGCAAATTATCAACAGCATGGCTATTTTTCATCCTTTTTTTCGCACAAGCTGGTCCACCAAAATCTGGTTAACATCAAATGCAATAGTCTGCTATTGTATTGTTAATAATGACTTATTAAAATAAATTTTCAGTTATTATGTATTGATGTATATGAAATTTTAAAAAAATCATGGATTCTGTTTAGATTAGGCCAACATTCATGAACTTTGATGACAAAATCACTAGGATTCATATTATTGTTCTAATATGTTAAATTTAGGATCTTTACTTTTAATACCATTTTAATAATAATAATAATAATAACAACAATAATAAACTTAATAATAATAATAATAATTAATAATACCTGCAATAATAACAATAATAATGATTTGCGTTTACCCTGTCTACCCTTTATCTGGCAGTGTTGCTCTCAGGCAAACAACAGCTAAAAGTATTGTCAAATACCTCCCTGAACCTGGCAAGCCTCTTTTGCATTTGGACCACAAAAACACTTCCTACAGCCATCTAACTGTTAGAATATGAACTGAATTGTTGGTAGATGTTACCTGGGATATTGTACCTGTTGCCTGTAGGCACCATTGCTGAATAGGAGGTATAATTGCTGGGTAATAACCTTTAGACTTGTGGAATATCATGTTGCCTGAGAGCAACATTGCCAATACAGTGGGCATAGATTTTCATTTTGTCTGCCAGATAAAAGGTTAAGGCAATGAAAAGAAAGTTTACAACATTAGAATTTAAACTCAATAAACATAAATAATATCAGTAAATTATTTTAAGGACAATACTGGAATGAAATGAACCATTAGAAGCCTATAACTTTTAATTTATTCTGGCAAATTTGTATCGCTAGAACACCAACAAAAAAAAAAATTAAAGTGAAATCTATAACATTAGTCAGTACAACTAAGCTAAACAATGTAAAAACGAGAAACAAATTTATCTAACAGATATGAAAAAAATTTAGTGGTCAAAGTATGACAGCAGTTTTAAAAATATAATTGCATTTCTCCTGTCACTTTACTGTGGGACATGCTGGTGCCTGACAAAAATGTCTGCAGTATGAGGGTCATACAAAAAGCAGTGAGCAACCCTTTGTTACAACTGAAATTCCAATAATGTAATAAAAATGACTGCATTGTCATAGTCTTTACACTACATGTTGACACATTGTGTCACATTGACATCATTAGCTTCTATCATGTGGCCACAGGCAATATTTGGAAAATGGTCAGTGCTGTCATTGAATTCCTTATTAAAGACTCGGACTTCAGCGTGCATATGGAGATGTGTGCATGGGTGCCAGAAGTGTTTTTCATACCATAACATGGTTTCTTAACATACTTCGCTTTTATAATGGCACACCTAGATTACATTTCAAATATAATATATAAAGTTTACATCTACTATTTTAATTTTAAATATAAAAAAGCTGACATGGTAGTATTTATGTATTTTAATTTAATAACTATTTTAAACATCTAAACAGAACAAACAAAGCAACATTCCTGAGTCAATATATAACTTTTTCTCCCTAAAATGTAGCATATGATATACATAAAGCTAGTACCCAATTTTTACAATACTTTATACAAATTAAAACAATTCATAGCTATTTATACTGAAAGAATACTGATATATAGCCTAGTAATGATATTAATATGTGAATGAGTATGGCAAATGTAATAACTAAAATAATTGTCTGTATAATTAAGTCTGTTTCATAGCAATAAAAATATTATTAGAGTTAGTTTAAGGAGAAATCTGAAATGAAACAAATTGATTCCTTGCCAATTTTTATGTTTATATTTATATAATACCTAAGAAATACATAACATAATAATTCTATTACATTCTCACTTTCTCTAGTTAAAGACAAAATAACTTTAACTAACTCCCTCTCTCTCACTATTCAAGACACTCATCCCTGTTTTTTCTTACATAGTTAGAGGATGTTTTTAACTTCAAATGGCTGCACTACAGTCAAAATGACTGTGTGTGAGCAATTGTTTGTAACATTTACAAGAATGTTTCTGGATCACCCCTCCTCCATAGTTACTGTTTACTTATATCGATGGGTGAAAGGCAAAACATGTTAACCGCCACTTTTTCTAAAATTGACTTTTTAACATGAATAGAAAGAGGCAACTGTGATTTACGTCCTGGCAAAAGATCTTGCACGAACTCCTTCTGTGGCGGGAGAAAAATGCTGGTGTATTTTATCTTAAGAACCAAATAATTATTTTAATGCCCGGCAAAACAGCTTAAAGAACGAGTTGTTCCCGCATTTTTATCGTAAGTGCCAGCCCAAAGTGGCGCATAAGATAAAATGTTTGGCTCTTAAGATAATTCTTTCGGGACTAATTCTGAACATTGGCGCTTAAGATAATTTATTATTTTTATAATTAACGCTAATAGGGTGCTTAAAATCGCCTTGTTTCACTCAAAATCAATCACATTAAGAATCACTAATAATACTTTGTAGTAAATTAGAGTTCTTTCTAATTATAACATTAACAATGTGACGCAACAATGGTTTGGTTTGCTTTGCGGACCTCGCGCACCTTCTGCATTCCATTTAGCATTATTTCTTTTAGTCGTGTGCGAGATTGTATTGCTTATTTGATTGAACATTACATTCGATGGGTGAAAGGCAGAACATCTTAAGCGCCATTTACATTTTTTTTCAGGAGGAGCAAAAAAGTTTAGAGCCTATTACATTTTTTCTCTGCAAAATTTAGGTTATGAAGAATAGACCATGTGTGACCACTTACAAAACAGAACATCGCATGGCCACTTTAAGGGTTAAATTAGATCAAACTTGTGATTGGATGAAGAATATACATATTTATTTTTGTGTGTGTTAAGGAATACAGGCCCATATGCAAGGCACTAAACATCTACTGCTGTGATAAGGATGATTTTTAAAGGACAGTTTTAGTTGGAACACATTTAATATATTTCATTAATAATTCTTACTTTAACACACATACTATCTCTTCAGTCAGAATACACACTTACACTAAAGTAAGTCTCAGTTTTCGTGAATTTAAAAGTTTCCTAGCAAGTCATTTGGTTTTGGTCTTGATTAGGAGGGAGAATTTCATTCATATAAACTTAGCAAAGTGTTAATGATGAAAATGAAAGACAACATTTTTCATGTCCAACATTAACGAACAAGTTAGTTGTTTAAAAAAGTTAACTTTCCTCGTTGTATATGCTTTTTAAAACTTCCATCCAGGATTTCTATAGGCAATAGTGTGTAATTTATTGGCAAGGTTAGAGCTAACAATACATATTATTACTTAATGTACCTATATGATATATACATATATTAAGGCCAGTAGCAAGAAATTGCAGGTAGGCTATCATCTACAGCCATAGATAACTTGACTAGATACTTTTTGTAGCTGCATGAAAATAACAGCTCTATAGAAGAGACTTCAAGAAAAACACATTGTATCACTGGACACATTGTAATCACATTGAAGACCTTGGACATAATCAAAGAGTTTGAAAACAGTGCAAAGGAGTATATAAACAAGAGCTCAAACAAGTGAAGCAGATACTAGAGTAGGATTACTTCCACAAAGTCTCTGGGTTTTTACGTATATACCTTAGGAGCGAGTCTCACTGTTCCTAGAGTTCGTGCCTAGGGGAGGTAGCTGCACCCTGATTGGCCCAGCTCTCCTATCCCACAACACGTGTTGTCTGTCTCTCTCGCTGCGGCATTATCCCTCCACTCAACTATTATAGTATTTTCTACGACTGGCGACATGCTGCATGATCTTCACTCTGTGCTCAACAGCAGCTCACTGATCTTACGCGCAGCGAATCCGCACAAGCTGGTAACAAGATGTAACGAGAGGCTCGCATGCTGGGTTAGTCCTCAAGGCCAGAGACTTTGTGGAAGTAATCCTACTCTACTACAAGTAGGCCTACCATATCGACAGCCCCTGACATCTCATTAAATAGGATTACCATATTTCTGATTTCCCACACTGGGACACTTTGTCAGGGTCTTTTCTAAAAATATTATCAATATTAGCTTTTCTCTTTAAAAACCAACAATTTCTGAAAAGCAGTTTACATTAACAAAAATGGAATCTAATCCAACTCAACTACTTACAACTTATGCAACTTTACCTTTTTTGTACAATTCATATTTCTCACTAAGAACAATTTTCTTTACAAAATTAGTTTTGATGCTTTCAAAAAATTCAAGGCTGTAATCACAATGTTATATGATTCAAATGTAATATTCTATATGCCATGACATGGCGCTGAGTGCTAACATGCAAGCTAAACGGTTGCTTACTATAAAATCATATCATACAGATTAGACTCCAATATTACATTCTCTAAATATTAAAATACTGCAATAAAAGAGATATCTGGAAACTGGGAAAAACTGTAAATTGGTGGGATGTCAGGGACTTCAAACAGGGACTGTTCTGGTCAAAAGGGACATAATTATGGTTACACTATCATTAAACTTTCTGAAAATAAACACAAAATGGTTCATTTTTTCATGAATACGGAACCTGAGTATTTCAGTACGAAATAAAGTGCCCTATAAATTGTCATGTTGAATTAAAAGGAGAAGGATTTTTATCCAGATTCTTATTTTCTTTCTGGGCCCAACTGTATTATAGAAAGCACAATATAATACACTGCAGTACAGCTAGACCTGAGCTCTTCCTAAGAAGCAACATAATTATTTCATTTACATAAGAATAAAATAAAATTGTTTCCAGTGGATATTTATTTGTCTGTTCTACAAAACACACAACGTTTCGGTCATAACCATTAGACCTTCTTCAGGTGACTGTTTATTAGAAGACAAGAGAATTAGACTCTCAATTGTCTGTGTCATAACAACCACTTCCGTTATGAGTGGAATGCGCACAATTATAATTATCTTGTCTCTAATAAACAGTCACCTGAAGAAGGTCTAATGGTTATGACCGAAATGTTGTGTGTTTTGTAGAAAATACAAATAAATATCCACTGGAAACAATTTTATTTTATTCTTATGTAAATATATTAATCGGTGGAAATCAGGACCATCATGGCAGAATTATAATTATTTCACATAACTTGCATTTATGTCCAAGATCTAATATCAACTCTTACATATACACACACACACTGCATCACAAGACTGGAATGACTCATATTTCCCTCATATATATCCGCTAATAAATGCAAACAGCAACAAATTTAGCAGTATAAGCCACACAAATGGACAATCTCTGTACATGCCTAAGCCACTTTCAGCATGACAATAGTGCTTTATAGCATGTAATATAAAATAATACACTATTTTGGACAAATGTAGTAAGGATGGATGTAAAAAATACTGATGATTTAAAATAACTGAATATGAGACCAATAATAATACAAAGTATAGAAAAGTGTTAATTAGGTACACTAGAGTAAAGCAAGTTCATTTTGGAACCAAAATGAAATTAGCATGTTAGATCTCAAAGTTTCTTGATAAATTAAATGAATATTTGATTGATTGCATTCAGAACAAATATTTCACCCTGTCATCTCACATTTTTCACTATGTTAAAGATAATGATATGATAAGATAGACAGGGAGATGGGATGAAGGAGAAAGCTTATGGCACTCTCACAATCTGCAATCTTTCAGTTAATTTTCTTTACCAGAACTGTACGTAACATAGGCAGCGGAAATATTTTATTCAACTGTGAAATTCAGCATTAGACTTTAGAAGTAATATCTTAAATATGTTCCTATAATAAATAATAAAATAAAATAAAATAAGCCTATCGTGTCCCATGTAGGGCAAAGGCCTCCTAAGAAGGGTTTAGCTCCTCTTACCTAGCATGGCGAGCTACTCCGTGCTAGTGAAGTTGTTCGTGATTTTGAGCGTCATGTACACTTGAACTTTAACACTTGGTCTTGAGCACCAAATAATAATAATAATAATAATAATAATAATAATAACAACAATAACAATAGTAATAACAATAATAATAGTAATAATAATAAAATGATAATTATAAGATATAAAAAATTAAAATAAACCAGGATAACATAGCTTGAAAAGAAACAAAAGTTGTATTTAAGTGGAATTAAATATTTAACCTATTCACTGTTAATACATTACTCTCTGTGCAAATTGGTGGTGCTGAATTAATTTTAAAATTTCTTTTGTAACCATAAATGGACAAACAAGAAAGCAACTCAAAGCATTCTGATGAATAGGGGGTGGATTTTGCATGTTTTTTGACAAAAAGGAAGATTGATACAAGAATAAAAGAACACATGAGGAACATCAGATATTTTCAAATTGAAAAATCAGCTATGGCATCACATATTTGTGAAAATGAACAAAATTTGTAAAGAAACAAAATTATTAAAATTAGTTCAACAAGCATAAAAATCTTAAATATGGGTAAAAATATGAAAAATCTTTGATGAATTTTGATATACCAAAAGAAGACAATCTGAACAAGAAGTTCATAAAAGTCCACTGGGTGTGCTTCACGATCTTCCTGAGAAGGATTTGGCAGTTGATAGTGAATTTGAAAATGGGAATGAGGATCCCCGAAATGGATCATACCAAAATAATTGTGAAGCAAACAAGTCTGCATAAGTCAACTCGCATAAAAGATTAAAATTATTATATTTGCTTCACTGTGCAAGTTCCATATATCAACATCAATAATCCTAAACTCCTTCCATGAAGGAATGGGGTTGATCATTTACCGAATAAAGGAATCCAGGTATGGCAGCTATGATGGGCTGCTGTACTCACTTTGGAGTTCCTCGGCTCGGTGACCATAATTTTGAATTACCCTTAGGGACCCATTGTTGGAAAAGTAACCTGGGTTCAAGGAGCCCTTCCTAGATTTTTCATTTGTGTGAGTGAGGTGTTCAGGTATTATTCTACTCACTTAGCGAGCATGGCATCTAAGACAATGAGTCAGCAGCAAAATGGTTTCATCCCTTACTGTATTGCTAGAGTACTAGAACTCATGCCTGGGTTCGTGTCCCTTTGGTGAGATGGCATTAGAATCCATATAAGTTAATCATCCATAAAGATAATGAGATACAATTTGTATTTTATGCAAAGTCAAAATTGTTTGTTTATTCTTTTCCATTTTCACTTTTCTAGATCCTTTATTCTGTTCCAATTGAACAAAACTCTTATGCAAATATTAGGTCTAATAATGTATCAAGATTGAAAGTTGGGGAAGGCTAAAGAAATAAATATCTGGTCCTCCAGATCCATAGCCATCAATGGGGTCAAAAATTATAAGCTTCCAAAGCTCTTTCAGAAAAAAATATTTATTATTCTATTACTGGTACCTGTAAAAATGTTCTGGAAGGGTTTTCCTTTGTTAGACTCACAATTCATGTAGCACTTAGGACATAAATATCAAATGGAAACTCAGGTTCCAAAATGAAAATGCAACCCTATACTATACCAACTGTTGTTGGTTTCTTTCGTTTCTTAAGAAGTAATTTTTTTTCATTCATATAATACAAATTACTTTATACCTCTATAGAGTAAAAGTAGGTTTTTCTTTTAATAATTTATTTGGTTGTCAAGACACTTATAAATCAGTTCTATACTATGGTGTTGGTGCTTATCTATACTTACTATGTGGACGACATAATATTATGGGGCAAATTACTGTGGGCAAAAGTATATTACATCTTGCAGTTTTTCAAACTTCTAGTGTTTTAAATTTAACATTGCAATTCATAGGAGTTTGACATGATCTTCAGACAGCAGTAATTTCTTAATCAAAACAAGTTTGATAAAATATTATGAAGTTCTCGAATATTTTGTGTAATATTGTTTTATAATTTCAGGAAACAAATAATCAGCATGTTTTTATTTTATAATGTCTTATAACAAATTTGAGGAAAGCATACTTTATAATACCTTCACTATTTATATTTCCAAAAGTTGTAAGTGGGGGAAAAGCAACATTTTTTTCTTGCTACTGCTGTAATAAAAATGCACTCTTCTTTTCTTTTTACAGTAAAATAAGAATTTTATCTTCTTGTTATAAATATTTGTACATGTCTTATAAATATTTGTACATGTCATGTTCAGAATCTGCTTGCCATTTTTTTTTTTTACTGCCAGCCTGGCCTATTCTTCACCCATTTGAATACTTTTGGAAACATAAATAAGTCAGAAAGCAGGTCCAGGCTATATCTTATGTGCCCAACATGGTAAGCATTAGGTACGCAATACATTTTTACTGACAAAAAACTATAATAGTGCAAATTCCTACAAATTATATAAAGTATCACATACATAGTGTTTCAAAATATGTACATTATGAAATTATTATTAGTGCAATCATCTTACATGCAAAACACATGACTTATAAACAGAATTTTGTGTCAACTACTTCATAAATGTATTAAAAAAACAGTTTACATAGTATGCAAACATGCACAGATTTAATATCGTGTTGATATGGCATTCAACCTTTGAAAGACAACATGTATACTAAAGCCACAAGACATCATTTACTACTCAGCATTACCACCAACAGAAAGACAGCAAGAAGACCTCTGTTCTGGCTGCTGCCTCCGAAGGTCGACAGTATCACCAATGTAGGGTCGGTCTAACTTGGCTTCAAGCCTTGCCCAGCTCTCAACAGCCAGTGAAAAGGCTTGTTCTACATTTGTAGCATCCTTAGCACTTGTTTCTACATGAGGTGGACTGCCATTTTCCTGGCACCATGCTCTTGCTTCTTCACTTGAAACTTCACGCTGATCAGGAGGCACATCAACTTTGTTGCCCACAACAAGGAAAGGAAATGTTGTACCTTCTTTCACATCTGCATAATATAAAAACTCATTTCTCCACAAAGCAAGATTCCGGAAACTGGTACGGTCATCCACAGCATAAGTTAGTAAACAAATGTCCGAACCTCTATAAAATGGAGTACGTAAACTTTTAAACCTCTCCTGTCCAGCAGTATCCCAAATCTACAAACAAAAGGAGGACATATACATATATATCACACGTAAATTACATATCTACAAGTTGTTACATATCTACAAATTCTTAAATCCTTTAAAATTATTGCTTAAATACCATACAAAATATTTCATTGTTGATTACAAAATTATTTATCTAAGTGAGAAAAAGAAATACAGTGAATTCCCAATTATTCTTATGGAGATCATGCAGTTTACTGGTTATTCATTTACTCCATAGTTTTTTGTTCACTTCTGAACTAGGCAAGAACATTGACTTTTGTGAGCTTTCAGCACAAGTATTTTTCTCGTTGTGAAAGATGAAAGTGAACATGTAGTGAGCCACAGTACCTCATTACAATATGTTGATATTTTGCTTGATATATGAGTCAACAAGACTATGATTACAATCACAATTTGGCAACAAGAAAAACACATCGTTCCATGTGAAAAGGTTTAAATTCTTCTAGTAAACAAAACAAAGACTTTCCTATAAATCTAGGCTATTGTGTGGTCCAAGATTCCATCTGATGTTAATCTTATGTCCTAATCCAAAAGAGCATAACTTTTAAAAAATCATTTGTTTCAGAATTTGGAGACCAGAAACTTCTATCTAAAGCAGGCCTTCTGGTTTCTCAATATTCTTTCATGAGAGCATTACAATATAAAAATATCAGTTGTCAATGTAAACAATTCTCCAAAATGCATTATATTTAGTGACAATTTACTTTTAGGTTAAAGAAAATATATAAATCTACATTAATCACATAAACATACACAATGCTAATTCTTCATATTTTAATGTTAGGAAATATTCTTCAATAACATATTTCCTCAAGTGGCAAAAAAAAAAAAAAAAAAAAAAAAAACTGTATTAATGTCCCTAATTAACATCATCTATTTAGATAAACAGTTTTGAGATAGACTGAATAGAAATGAAAATAAGGGAGTAGAGAGGAAGGAAATAGTAAGGAAAATAATATATAACTTATAGTTTATTATTAAAGTTCAAACTATTTTAAGCTTATAGTCATGTTAACACACATAATATGAATTAATTTAATTAATTAAGACTTTCTTTATAACATGTAAGCAACTTACTTGAAGAGTGTACATTTCTCCATTGATTTCAATATCTTTGTTTAGGAATTCCACACCGATAGTATGGAAAGAATGTTCATCAAAATGGTTGCTCACAAATCGATTCATGAGGCATGATTTACCCACTCCTCCATCACCAAGTATTACAACTTTGAGTAGAGTATTTTTGCTGGGTTGTCGAGAGTGGCGACCTTGAAAATTAGGTGCAGCCATTTTTAAAGTAAGTTATATAACTCCTAAAACTTAAGTACACGAAGGAGTTAAATGCATCATCTTTCTCTAGACGGCAATCTGGAAACAAACAAAACAAATAATTTTAAACAAATCTTGTTAAACTCTCGAAGTTTACTTATTATAAATGCAAAAGGCACCAAATATGATAAAATAGAAGTAAACTCTCAAAGATCGTTTTAATTCAAAGAATGGGGCATAAGTCATGGCAACTTTTTTATGTTTTTGAAAATGTGTAATCATTTTGAAATTTTGAAATATACAAATGAAGGGCAGGGTATGGAATGTATGTATGATGCAAATTATGGATACCAATACTAGATGCAGGATAGAGTAGGGAGCAGACACTCATAATCAAGTGTACACAATGGCATCATGCCACTCTGCTGTATTGCAGTAGTTGGAAGCATGAAAGCATGCATGGCCGATCTATAGAGCTCTCGAAATTCGGAATGGAAGGTCCTTGTTCTCCTTGTTTCCTAAGCTTCCACCAGCTCCCTGTGCCATTCTCTGGCTTTTCATTCTAAGAAAAAGCTATTCTGACATACGAACGCTGTTCAAATCTTGTAATATCCATTCTGCATGGCAGTTGACTCACAACTTAATCCCTCTGCGAGTATAATATTTAAAAAAAATTAAAAAGTTGCAATGACTTATGCCCCATCCCTCATATTTTACAGATTTGCCAGGCATCTAATCTACACTCCATTTCATCTCATAGACATTACATTTCTCTTCTAATTAGTAACCTACTGGCCACTCCTCCCCTAGTGGCAAACCAAGGCAGTTATGTGCTATGTGCTTCAAGAAATAAATTAAAACTATCTGGAGGGTTTGTCATTCTATTGGTGTAAGAAATACAGTTTTCCGTTGCATAATTTATATGTGGTCGTAAATTCACTTATGATAACTAAACTTTTTCCGTATGTGTAAAAGAATAAAGTTTTAAGTTGGAAAAGCTTTAGATAAGAAAAAAGATCCAAATGATATGATTCAGATTAGGAACGCATATAGGTTTTACATGTGAACGAAAAGACCCAATATTCTGATGATTAGCTAAAAGTGTAAAAAAGCCCTAGGGTAACCACCATATTACAGGCTGTTTCTAAGGCCAGAAATGGTATGTCGTCACTTATAATAGCTGTGAATTTTGGAGATGAGAGGTTCCAGTCGAACATATTACCTTCTTTATGGAGGATGATATAATATTTCTCTATGAAGCATCTGAGCAAGGAAGAAAGTAATATATACACAGAAGAAAAACTTAATTCAATTATATTTTCACATTGGCTTAATCTTTCACTAGAGGCAAGTGTGAAGATATCTCAAGAGGCATTATGTAAAAATTTTAAATTTTGTACTATGTACTTTTGAGATAGTAATCAAAATTTGATTATATATTTAGGCGTAATGATTTTTATTAGTTATCAAGACTACATCTGATTTAATGGTACCTACAGTTTTATTGCAATCTTTACCGTTAATGTTATAAGCTTTTTTTATTATATATTTGAAAATATGCAGGGACACAATAATTAGAGTAAACGTTCCAAGATTGGAATATTTAGAATCCTTAAAATTGTTGTTTTATGAGACTCCCTTGTCAGAGCGAAAAAAATTGTTATATTTTTCTACTTTTGGTGGTTTACTAAATTTATAAAAAATATACATTTAAAATGCCGTACTTTTAGACTTGGTGTGGGCAAGCATGCTCTACAGCTTTTCCAAATATCAAGAAATTATCTTTATCCGTTTCATAGAAGAATGACTGTGACTGTCAGACAGATGGACAGGCCTACAGAAGTCATGAACCTCAGAAAACATTATTAATCAGTCATGGCTAGTCACTTTGTCTGCTAATCATACTTAAAATTAGTGAACACAAACTATCACAATTAGTCATATCAGGTAGTCATAATAACAGATAGTGACAATTTTATCCAAATATTAGTCTTAGTCAGTCACTTGTTTGGTCAGGTAATTTATTTGAATTAATGTTATAAGACTGTTCTGCAGTTGGGTAAGTCAGAGACTGCAGTACCCTACAATGTTAGCAGTGCAAGCTGGTGATGAGTCATTGGTCTCTCCACTTGCTCTTCAAAACTACAAAGTCAATACCTCATATCCTGTAATGTAAAGGATGCTAATATTGTTAGTATGTCTATTTCAAGTAAATTGTGTAAAAACATTAATAGTGCCATTCATTATTGCTTACCGTACTCTTGATCTGCCAATTCTTTTAGATAAATACAAATGTAATATAAATAAACAAGTAATTAAAAACCAATAAATAAATGCTGCTACTGTGTCAACACTCATTGTGTCCCACATTGAAAATCTGCCTTGCCTCTAAGGAATTAAAGTTGGGCTTTTACCATCAGAGCAGCCGATTCCTGTGCACTGTTTCTGCAAATTAGGTACGAACTATAGTTTATGCAGCAGGGCATATAATTGGTTCCTATGCTTTACATATGCTTTTGTTGACACTGTAACATAAACCTAGGGTGGAAGCAGTAAAAATACTAAGTTTTTATGTTTCCTCTACCATCGGTGACCAAATCAACAAGTTGTATGCTGTTATCTAATATATAAAGTCGAATGTGTGTTTGTGGGTATGTATGTATGTATGTATGTTTGTTCCTTATACAAATCTACATTTCTTTACCAATTTACACGGAATTTTGCACACATACCCAGTTAAGCCGGGAAAGTATAGCGGTCAACATTAAAATTGAAACAAATCAGTCCTTCCCTTGAAAATTATATAATTTCTGTGAATATTCTACTGAAAAAAATGAAATGTTGTTCAGTTCACATGGCAACAGTGAATTGTTTACTGTGATTACATAGGGCCTTGGCAACTATATAGCCTAATGCTGGATTTTAACGAATTATGATTCCATGTAATATATCGGCGAAAATAATTACTGAAAAATGAATTACACAGCACAAAGCACAGTGTGATGCAGTCACATAACTTTCTCTACCCTCGACATAAGAAATATTTTCTCACTTCACATTTTGATGTAGAATAAGAGGTCGTATTGCAGGAACAACTTAAGTGTGTGAGTATGCTATATCAGAAGTCGGTAAATAGTCAGTTATCCATAGCTGTAGGCTTTGTATTAGTTGAGATTTATCATAGGCCCTAAGCATGGGATGGAACATTTTGAGTCCTATACTCGCAGTATATTATGTCCCGGGTTTTAGGGGAGGAAAGTATGAAAGTGATACTGCATTTCTATTTTATTTCAGGCCCGAAACGGTTTAACATGAGAATGAGAAATAAAATTTTCCGTCAAGTCAATACAATCTTATGTAATTTATGTTTCTTCTTATTTCAACCCCTCCCAGGCATGATGAGTAGAAGCAACGGAATGCAACATTCGACATCCTCTATGAACCATAAAAAGCTATATCTAGCGTTTTCTGAGGGAATAGTCTGAGTGCCATATGTTGTTCTTCCTCATTTCGAATTCTACATACATTATTATATCAGGACCTAGAGTTTCAACATCGAAAGTCCTCCATAAGTTAATTTCAAATTACAAAATACAAAGCCCGGGCGACGCCGGGCCTTTTCAGCTAGTTTGATATATAATTTGCCATTTACACTATGGGGTTTTCTCTGTGTTATGAGCGTTATTTTGTTGACTACTAGGAGGTGCCCGTGGTTTCGCCCACGATAATTCATTTAAAAATTAAAAATTAAGAGTATAATAATTATTAAAGCATTATATTTATTAACACTTGCACGCGAATCATTCATAAACTAAGCCATTAATAATATTAATGAAACAGCTAAAATTCCGGTTTCATAGTACATTCTAAAATTAGAAAGTGCCCCCTGGGAAAACTATATCAGAATCGATTATGCAGTTCCAAAGAAACCTGTGAACACATAATACGTATTGTTTCTCTACTGTTTATTGACATGAATATGATGTGAATTTTATTTTATCAATTCAGTGTAATTTTCAGAAATTATATAATGTTTCAAGGGAAGGAATGGTTTGTTTGCATTATTATCAGCGATATTTCAATAGTTAAACCATCAATATTTTACTGCTGGTGCCCCCGGTGCTTCGACCGCCATGATTCATTGACTCCAGGATTTTTAAGAAATTTACACTGGTAGATTATTAAAAATGTTTGTGGTTCAGAGCTATGAAAATTGTAAGTAAAAATAAAATTAGAATATTTGTTCATTGTGTTCATTTCACTTAGACCTTATATAATAGCGGTTTACCTAATTTTGTAGTCGTCATGAAAGTTTACACTGCGAGAGACAAACATCGCCGAGTATACCCGATGTCTCACGAAGCGGGCGAGCGAGCAAGCACGCTATTTAGGGCCGTTGAATTGTATAAGAGTAGATACTGAATGCCTTCTTGTAGTCAATGAACACAACATGTAACTTAGCTCTTTCCTGGGGTGTACAAATGCTTCATGTACCGATATGTCATTTTCAAAGTATTCCATGGACTGGGTTGTTGAACAGTTTATCCTGCACATGAACTGTTCTTCTAAGATGGTCTGTTGACTAAGGCAGTAAGCCTATGTTTGAGGAGTTGTTGGTCAGAACTTTCAATAGTGATCACTCCAAAGCTATTCCTCTATATGTAGCATTGGCTTTTCTTTTGTTAAAGGTTTGACCTTAGGTATCTTCCATCATTTTGGTCTTTTTCCTTGTAGCAGACATTCAAAAAGGTTAGTCCAGATCTCCATGAGTAGGGATGAAATACATTAACACTAAACTGCTACCGTACTAGATCTGTTATGAGCAAGAGATATATCATATTTACTCATGTAATTTGCACACTTTTTTTCTTATTCTGGTCACCGAAAAATAGGGGTGTGTAAAATTTGCAGATTTTTTAAAAAGAGGTCTTGATAAGGTGATTAAAAACATAGAACTTTTGTCATTATTTTAAAATCTTGTGGAAATTTCTGGCACGATATTGTTCTTCTAAGCAGCAAAAGACTTTATCTTTTCATGAATCACTGAAGCCACACTTAAACGTATTACCTGATACTGGTATGTTGTGAAATTTTGCAATGTCACATGCACATAATGCATTTCTACGATACTGTATAGGAGGCTAGTAGATGAAATGGTAGATTGGAAATGGAATTAGGTAAGAGTGGACTGTAAAGTTCTGAAACCTTTGCCTTGCCTATACATGAAAGAACAAGAATTTGTAACCTTCTGGTGAATAAATGATATTTATTTTAACACTAAAAACTGAGATTATAATATACACTGAAAGATTGTAGAAATTGATGCTTGAAGAATGGAAGATCTTGAAGAGATGAAATTTCTTGATGCTGATGATGATAATTAAAACTGTAGCAGTTTGTACTGAAGTTGAAGTTAAAGTTCCAAATATTGTTTATAAATTAATTATGATGAAATATTTCTTAAAGTAATAAATTACACTTAATAATGTGTAATGTGTAATGTATTGATTGTCTATAAATCCTGAAGTTAGATATATAAGTAAAACACTTTGAAAATGTGTTTGGAAAATGTTCACAAAAGAAAAACGGATATGTTGAAATTGCAGGCGTCTATATGACGTCACCTTGGCGTGCCTATGCTGAGCGTCACCAAGCGAACAATGAAAGTTTGTGAAGTTCCTTCTTCACTGTAGAAATTAGTTTTTAATTAATTGAAATTAGGTTCAATTAAAAGTAGATGTGAAATTGAAGATTTTCTTCAATTAGTAGATATAAGAAGTAACTTAACAAGATATACTAAGCGTGCCCACGCAACGCTATTGTTTGAGTGATGTTAGTAATCAAATTTCTTATCTGAAATTGATGAGTTAAAGTTGAAAATTAAATCCTGCTGGATTGAAGATTGTAGTAGTAGTTCAAGCTTCCAGTTCCTTGGATACTGAAGGCTGATGATGATTGATGTTATTGAGAAATACTTTCCCAAAACAGGAGTGAATGAGAACCAACGTCTGCTTTCTTGAGACACGACGTGTGAACTGAACTAACTGAATGCTTTGAACATTGTACTGACTTTAAAAGGGAAATCCCCAATAAACTTAGCAAAATTATATTTATAAGAAAATGCGTCACAAGTAAATTTGACGTGAAAAAATACTAACAAATGCAATGGACAATAACACCATGGATTTAAAGTATAAATCAAATATAAACACTGTATAAAAAATCTATATAATAATAAAAACTTGCATATTTGTATGAAAAAACTATATGAGTTTTTTGTTGGAAATTGGCAGCATTGAAAATCGAAACGAGTCAGTATCGATATATTGTCAGATCGAGGTACTCTCGCAAAGATTTCACCATAATAGATGAGGATCGCCATGCGAAACAAACATGTAATAACTATTTATTTCTTTTAATAAACAAATAATGGTTTTAACGGAATAATATTAAATATGTGTAGCTGTGAGTATGATGCCAGACACTTTAACATTATTCTAAAGTCCGTGGAACGTAAATATCAAACATGAATATGCACGTTTAAAAGTGGGGTTATGTTTCTTACAAACTATCTTATTTAGATCGAGTAATATTAAATTATGATAGATTATACAAAACTAAGTTCAGAATCTACATCTACGTGTCAAATATTAAATCTGAACATAAATGTGGAAATATCTACAATAAAATGACTTTAATATGATGTCGTAATTTAGGCCTATATTTGGTTACGAAAAATCATAGTTTTACTTCAAAGTTTTGTGTAATTAAAGATATTGCCCGCAATAATTATGCAAATAATTATTCAAACAAAGAGAATGTATAATGGAACAAAACTATAATTATTTAAAGTTTCTACAAAAACATTTTAGGTTATATACAATTTATTAAGTATAATTAATCTTCTCCATTTATGGGAAGAGGGGCGAGTTTTACTATTGGTCTTTTATATTGACCTGAAGAAGTTCTGACAGTAGCTACTCTTACGAGACCGTCAGATCCAGGGTGAATTTGATCAACTATGCCTAAAATCCATTTAAAGGGTGGCACATTATCTTCAATGAGAAGTACTGGTGTACCAATGGATACATTGTGAGATTTAGAGGTCCATTTTGAACGCCTTTGGAGTGTGTGAAGATAGTCAGAAGACCATTTCTTCCACAAATCAACAGTAGAGTTATGCAGTGTTTTCCACTGAGAGCGTAATGTGTAGCTTCCAGACAAGTCTGGAGATGGCAATGAAATAAGTGGTTTGCCCACAAGAAAATGTCCTGGAGACAAATATTGGAAGTCATCGATCTCTTCATGAAGTGAGAGCAATGGTCGTGAATTAAGGATAGCTTCGATTTGGATCAACAAAGTCGATAGCTCTTCGTAGGTGAGAGTGAGATCTGAAGCCATTCGCTTCAGGTGATGTTTGACTGAGCGTACTGCAGCTTCATGCAGTCCACCCATATGAGGAGAATAAGGCGGTAAAAAATGCCAATTAAGGCTAAGATGTGAGGTAGCATCTTTAACAGTATTTTGAAATTCAGACGAGGACAACAAGTCACTCAATTGTTTCAAATCATTACAAGCTCCAACGAAAGTTGTTCCGTTGTCGGATGTAATCGAATGGGGAATGCTTCTGCGGCTAGTAAATCTAGACAGAGCAGCTAGAAATGCTTTAGAAGTAAGTGTGGTTACTAACTCTAAGTGTATTGCTTTTGTGGACATGCACACAAAGAGAGCAATATATGACTTGGTAGTAATTTTAGATCTTGGACCACCATACTTTATTGTAAATGGGCCGGCATAATCTAAACTAACATTTGTGAATGGCGGTATTGGAGTTATTCTGGCGGCAGGCAAGTCAGCCATTTTTTGTTGAAAGGGCTGTGCTTTAAAGCGGAAACATGTGTTACATTTTCCTATCACAGATCTTATTATTCTTCTGATTGAAGGAATCCAGAATCTTTCTCTGAGATGAGCAATAATAAGTTGTGGTCCTGCGTGATACAGTTGAAAATGTGTATAGTGAATTAAATGCTTTGTGAAATCATGATCACATGGCAATAGCATTTGATGTTTTGATTCAAATGGAAGATTAGATCTTTCTAATCGTCCGCCAACACGTAGGATGTTGTCAGAATCTAAGAATGGGCATAAATTAAGAATTTTACTGGAGGTTGGAATTTCCTTTCCAGCTGACAATAGTCCTATTTCTTCAGCGTATGCCTGACGCTGGACATTTTTTACACAGCAGTGCATTGAACTTGTTATCTCATCAGGAGATAAAGATCCACTAAGGCGTTGGTTATTAGGTTTTGCATTATGTATGAATCTTAATACATAACCCATAATGCGGAGAGATTTTAAGTAAGAAAACTTGGAAAACCAAGATTGAAAGGTACTATCAACAGTAGTGATATGAGCTACTACCTTGACTTCTGGTAGTGGTTCTGAGATAGCTTGTGCGTTATTGGTTGGACAGTATGAGGTGTCCTTGGACAGCCATTCTGGGCCAATCCACCACAAATCGTTATGAATTAAATCCTCGGGTGTCGAACCTCGAGATATCAAATCTGCGGGATTATCACTTGATGATACATGTCTCCAAATAAAGTCTGCAGTATACTCTTGTATATCCGCAACTCTATTTGCAACGAATGTCTTGAGTGTGGTTGGAGAGCGACTCAACCAACTCAAAACTATATTTGAATCACTCCACAAATTTACTGAATTAATGTCGAGCTGTAGGGTAGGCAAAACATTGTGTATGAGTTTAGATAATAAATGGGCAGCTAATAATTCTAATCTGGGAATTGTAACCGCTTTGATAGGTGCAATTTTAGACTTTGCACATAGTAAAGATACTTGAGTTTCGCCCTCTTGATTGGTAGAGCATAGATAGATGCAAGCGCCATAAGCTTGCTCGCTAGCGTCGCAAAATCCATGCAAATCTATTGAAATTGCGTTTGGAATTAATGCAAACCGAGGAATAGCAATTTGAGAAATTGAATGTAGTTGGTTGTGAACCGTCAGCCATTTTTTGGCGATCGATTCAGGTATAAGTTGATCCCAGGAGGTAGTTTCCTTCCATAAGGATTGAAATATGATTTTGCAATGTGCAACTATGGGAGAGATGAGGCCTAAGGGGTCAAATATTGACGCGATACAAGAAAGTAGTGTTCTTCTTGTGCATTTAACAAAAGGTTTAGAAGAATCTATGGATGTTTCTACTCGCAATAAATCATTAGATGGTTGCCATATTAAGCCTAATGCTTTAATAGAGCTGGCATCTGAGTTACCAAATGTGCGATTATCAAGAGTTTCTCTTGACTCGACTGGTATGTTTTCTAGAAGTTGTGGCAGATTTGAACTCCACTTTCTAGGTTGGAATCCACCCATGGGAAGCAAAGTGTTTAATTCAGAAACCATTTGCTGGGCTTCTTCAATATTAGAGGCGGTTGCCACTATGTCGTCGACATATGTAGAATTATTTATTATGTGTGAAGCTAGTGGAAAATCTTTACCCTCGTCAATTGTAAGTTGTTTAAGGGTTCGAGTTGCTAGAAATGCGGCTGGTGCTGTGCCATAAGTCACAGTCTTAAGATTGAAAATCTTGATGGGCTCTGAAGGTTGTTCCCTCCAAAGTATTTGTTGGAAATGCTGTTGTTCAGGAGATATGAGTACTTGTCTGTACATCTTAGCGATGTCAGAAGTAAAAGCAATAGGATTCAGTCTGAATCGTAATAGTATGGAAAATAGATCTGGTTGGACTGTAGGGCCTACATAAAGTATGTCATTTAATGACTTTTTGTTTGTTGATTTAGCAGAAGCATCAAATACTACTCTTAGTTTAGTAGTACTGCTGGATGGTTTCATCACCGGGTGATGAGGGATTATATAATCAAAGGTTTCAGGCTGTTCAGATTCCGCAGGCTCCATGTGGCCTAGGGTCTGATACTCAGTCATGAAATCACCATATTGCTGGCGAAGTTCAGCATCATTTGCCAAACGTTTTTCGAGTGAGTTGAATCGTTGATAGGCTTGCTGCTTGGTGCTGCCTATTGATACTGGTGGGGCATTGAAGGGAAGCTTGACGACATATCTTCCGTCAAGATCTCTTGTGGTAGTTTCTGTGAAGTATGTTTCACAGTGTGTGTCTTGAGGGAAAGGTGCACTATTGGCTACACTTTCGAATTCCCAAAACTTAGACAGTTGATTGTTTATTGATTGATCAACATTTAAGAATGCAGAATATTGTTTATCATTATTTGCATTGGCATTAACAGTTTGATTTGTGCGATTTCCTTTGAATCGCCTTGGAGAAGAAGAATTGACAAGTCGTCTGACATTGTCATTGCTAGATTGATAGAAATTGTCATCTTGATGACTTGAGGTTAAATGCATTTGCCTAGAAGTGTTAAGTGATGGTAACCTTCCAGAAAAAGTCCATCCTAATTGAGAATTCTGAATTGTGGGATGATCAGGAGCACTGATTATGCCATCCTGCATTATTTGTGAATAAACTTCTACTCCTAAGAGTAAGTCGACACACTGTGGTGTGTTGAAATTTGGGTTAGCTAGGGGGAGATTGGCTGGAATTTGCCAATTTCTAATATCAATGTAATTATCTGGCAGTTGGCTGGCAGAAATTTCTGGAATTACAATAGCCTGTGTATCATAATTCCATAGCGTAGTTCTTGATTTGATTTTGATGTTTGTAGTCTTGTGCATATGAGCTTGAGACTCTAAGATGCCTTGAAGTGGCACTCTTTTGGGTAAAGCTTTCAACCTTAATTTGTTGAATAAGCGATTAGTTATTAAGTTGCAACTAGAACCAGTGTCTAACAGGGCTGTTGCTTCTACAGGTTTACCATTTATGTCTTCCACAATGATTAATGCAGTGGGATGCAGACATTTTGGGGGGTCTGGTATTGAAGGAAGGTGCAGCATGCGTGTTACATTATTTGGTTGTGCGTTTGACCGCTGATTAGAATTGTGAAGCATTGTACTATGTCTTTCACCACAAATGTGGCATTTGAATACGCCGCATACACTACTATGACCTTTAGTTTGAAGGCATACTTGACATGCTTTATGAGTATTGACGAATCGCATTCTTTGCTCATGAGACATCGTTTTGAAGCTGTCACATTGATACAATTCATGGATAACATTTTGCCTGCAGCAAATACAAAGAGGACGTGAATTATACGTTCTGGAGTTGTTGTGATTATTTTGATTGCTGTTGTTTGAAACAACATTATTATTAGTAGAAGGTTTTTGAGGGGGGCGATTGTGTGTAGAATTAGTGTTGTTTGTAGAATTAGCTTTAGCTTGAGATCCTATCGCTAAACTTGTCATCTGAAGGACTCTCACTTTCGACTCTAGGAAACCAAATAATTCACTTAATGTGGGTAATTGATTGGGTTTAATAGAACTTTCCCATTCTTTAATGAAGGCTGGAGGTAATCTATCTAAGATTAACTTGGAGACAATTAAGTCTGTTAGGTTGACATCAGTCTTTAAGGACTGGAGAGTGTGCATCGTACTTACAAAATGGTCAAGAAATTTTTGGAGAGAATTTGCTGAGTCCCGTTCAATAGTAGGCGCAGTAAACAAATGATCCAAATGCGTGTTCATGATTAATCTATCATTGTCAAAACGTTCCGTAAGTGTTTTCCATGCAACTTCAAATGTGGCATCTGACACTGGAATATTCTGAATTATACAGAGTGTTTCTGTGGTGAGGCATGATTTCAAATATTGAAATTTATCAATATTAGTAATATGTTTATTACTTAGAATGAGTGATGTGAAAGTATCCCTAAATTCTACCCAAGCTATTGGATTGCCATCAAATTGAGGGAGTTTTATTTCTGGGAGTTTCGGAAGAATTGTTTGAGGCTCTGCATGATGAGAACCTTTGCTTGAAGAGTGCCTTGAAAGTGATTTTTCTGGCTGATAGTTTGGCTTATTTTGTGAGATTAAAGAATCAAGAAAACCTAATGCTCGATGATAAGCTATTTCAATCTCTCGCCTCTGCACATCTATGTCTTGAAAATCATCAGGGGTGACTTGCAAAGCTGAGTCTTCATATGCATCAAATAAATGGAGAAACATGGTTCTCATACTGATTGCTTCATGAAAATTTGCTTCATTTTGAATTTCAAACTCATGAATAGATTGAGCATAGGACATGAACTGGCGATGTAGCCTGTTGATGTGATTGATTTTTTGCTGTATAGCTTTTTGTGCTGCAACTTCTGCAGCTTCTACTTCGATACGAGCTTGTCTTTCTTTAGCTTCTGCCTCGATACGAGCTTGTCTTTCTTTAAACTCGGCTTCCGCATCAGCCTTAGATTTAAGATAACTAGCTTCTAGTTTATTTATGTGTGAAGTGGCTTTAAGAATAGAACCTTCTACTTCCTCTCTATATGCCTGCTCTACGTCTGAAAAATCTAACTCTTCTATGTTAGTCTGAACATCTTCAAATCTAGCAACGAGTTGTGTTAGGTTAGCTTTCCTATCTGAGAGATCATTATAGGTCGCTTCATCATTTACAAGTAGTTGAGGTATGAGGTTGCAAAGACGTGTGATTCTTGCCTTTACTGGAGCGCGCTTCGCTCTGAAAGCTGCAAGGGTTTGCTCTAAAGTAGTCATTTTGATAATTCAAGTTGAGCTTATTTGATGAAATTGAAATTAAATTAATTGTGCAATTTTGCCCGCGTTTTAAGATTGAATTAAGAAAAGAAACTTCAAGATTTTTAGTACAAGATAATGTGTGGTATGTTGTGTTACACTTTTCACTGTGTTTGTGTTCATGCAACATAAAATGAGTAGGTGTTGTGAAACCCTTTTTCACTGTGTCTACTGTATTTCTCAAATACTGGTCGTGCCAGGAGAATGGTTTTGACTTACCTTACGTTACAAATTCTTGCCCGCAGGTTTCAGAAAAAATTAGGAAATATTTTCGGAGGACCACTTATAAAAAGATTGATAGATTTTAAAGTTCATAGGTCACTATGGGACAGATCCGGCCCGGAGGACCAAATGTATAGGAGGCTAGTAGATGAAATGGTAGATTGGAAATGGAATTAGGTAAGAGTGGACTGTAAAGTTCTGAAACCTTTGCCTTGCCTATACATGAAAGAACAAGAATTTGTAACCTTCTGGTGAATAAATGATATTTATTTTAACACTAAAAACTGAGATTATAATATACACTGAAAGATTGTAGAAATTGATGCTTGAAGAATGGAAGATCTTGAAGAGATGAAATTTCTTGATGCTGATGATGATAATTAAAACTGTAGCAGTTTGTACTGAAGTTGAAGTTAAAGTTCCAAATATTGTTTATAAATTAATTATGATGAAATATTTCTTAAAGTAATAAATTACACTTAATAATGTGTAATGTGTAATGTATTGATTGTCTATAAATCCTGAAGTTAGATATATAAGTAAAACACTTTGAAAATGTGTTTGGAAAATGTTCACAAAAGAAAAACGGATATGTTGAAATTGCAGGCGTCTATATGACGTCACCTTGGCGTGCCTATGCTGAGCGTCACCAAGCGAACAATGAAAGTTTGTGAAGTTCCTTCTTCACTGTAGAAATTAGTTTTTAATTAATTGAAATTAGGTTCAATTAAAAGTAGATGTGAAATTGAAGATTTTCTTCAATTAGTAGATATAAGAAGTAACTTAACAAGATATACTAAGCGTGCCCACGCAACGCTATTGTTTGAGTGATGTTAGTAATCAAATTTCTTATCTGAAATTGATGAGTTAAAGTTGAAAATTAAATCCTGCTGGATTGAAGATTGTAGTAGTAGTTCAAGCTTCCAGTTCCTTGGATACTGAAGGCTGATGATGATTGATGTTATTGAGAAATACTTTCCCAAAACAGGAGTGAATGAGAACCAACGTCTGCTTTCTTGAGACACGACGTGTGAACTGAACTAACTGAATGCTTTGAACATTGTACTGACTTTAAAAGGGAAATCCCCAATAAACTTAGCAAAATTATATTTATAAGAAAATGCGTCACAAGTAAATTTGACGTGAAAAAATACTAACAAATGCAATGGACAATAACACCATGGATTTAAAGTATAAATCAAATATAAACACTGTATAAAAAATCTATATAATAATAAAAACTTGCATATTTGTATGAAAAAACTATATGAGTTTTTTGTTGGAAATTGGCAGCATTGAAAATCGAAACGAGTCAGTATCGATATATTGTCAGATCGAGGTACTCTCGCAAAGATTTCACCATAATAGATGAGGATCGCCATGCGAAACAAACATGTAATAACTATTTATTTCTTTTAATAAACAAATAATGGTTTTAACGGAATAATATTAAATATGTGTAGCTGTGAGTATGATGCCAGACACTTTAACATTATTCTAAAGTCCGTGGAACGTAAATATCAAACATGAATATGCACGTTTAAAAGTGGGGTTATGTTTCTTACAAACTATCTTATTTAGATCGAGTAATATTAAATTATGATAGATTATACAAAACTAAGTTCAGAATCTACATCTACGTGTCAAATATTAAATCTGAACATAAATGTGGAAATATCTACAATAAAATGACTTTAATATGATGTCGTAATTTAGGCCTATATTTGGTTACGAAAAATCATAGTTTTACTTCAAAGTTTTGTGTAATTATACAGATACCGTTGTTTTTGAGTTCATCAAAATAATGCAGAAGTTCATCTTCTATAGTGGGATTTTTCCAGCTTTTGTACCAAGAAATATCCAGGCTCTAAAATGCAGAATTCTGTTTTTGCTGCATGGTTGCCAAACTGTTCCATGAAAATTACTGCCTTTAGTTTGTAAGATACTGTACAATTATTACTCTTCTTTCTCATCTTGAAATTTCAACACAAGTGCACACTACAATGTTAAGAAGCAAGTACCAGAGTGTCATCACTGCCTCTGCATCAGTGTTGAAGTAATGGTATCAGAGGATTTCTTTGTGAAGCAGGTAGTGGAGTTTAGTATTTATGAACAATACCTAGTAAGGAATGTGAGAATTGATCTTGGCAAAAATAACTAAAAAATAATTCTTTAGAGATCAGAATGCGCAAATAAGTGGGGACACAAATTTTCCGAGCAAATACAGTAGTACTGAGAACACAAATATAATCATTGTAGGTTTCATGGCCATAGAATTGTTTAAAACCATCAGCAGGAGATGAGGTAGAAGAAATGTGAGCAAGCTGCTGTGTTTACCAACTTGGTTGGAGAAAAATGTCCCTACTTATCTTGTTTTATCATTAATTAACAATGGTCGTATCCTACTACTACTTTAAAGATGAATACAAAGAAAACAACTCCAGAACGTTCACGAACAATTTTATATATAAGTGAGTTTTTTAAACAACATATGGAAGAACTTTTTCACATGAATAAACTACGAAGACAGCCATTTCATAAAATATGGGCATTTTTCCCTCAAAGAGAGATATTATAAAATTATTGTAATTGGGTGGTCAAATATAAGTTTAAAACCTCAAATTCACTGAATATTAAGGACTTAGGTGTATTTGAAGTTGTTTCATGTGTAAAATCTGTCTATTTACCGGTACTTATCTATTGCCATTTTTAGAATGATTTTAACACTCTTTAATACCAAGTAGTCAAGAGTAATCAGCTATGTTCATTTTGATTTAATAAAATATGCCTCTTAAGGTACAATTTGGGATAAGATTAACTTAAAAAATGTGTGGTTAATTATAATGTTAAATAAACAATGACTTTTTGTCCCACCCGTAATGTCTCACCTGTAATGTTGATAGTTTTATTAAATTATTACTGAGGAGTTGAATAAGTGTTCTGACAATCTGGAAACAGTTTATAATTGGGTATTTAATCTCTCTTATCTTCATTAATAACAACATTAAAACTAAAATTAATAGCAGAACAGCAAATGAACTGTTTTTGTGCATCATTAAAATCATTGTCCACAATATGTCCCATTCGTAATAGATTTTGAAAAACAAATTTAAAATATTTAAAATAAATTTTAAATAAAGCTTTGCATGTAGTGTGGAGGAGAAGGCATTGTAAATTTTACAGAATGTGAAGAACCAATTCTAGTTTATTATTTATGATATGTAGTAAACAAAAATAGTTTTCATAATTTGCTAGAATGTCCCACCTGTAATTATGAAATGGCTGAAGAGTGACAGCATACTACAATATGAATATTATATCAACTCTAAAATCATTTTAACTTGTAAATTTTAATATAACTTACTTCTCAGGTGTAATTTTAAATTTCTGTTCTGGAGATATATATATTACATTGTATATACATTGTTCTCCAAATGGTTAATAAGCAAATTTTTTCATTATATAAGGCACATTTAGCCTAGTACTTCTAATACTGACACAATAAGCTTTGTTATCTATAGCATCTGTTGAACGCATGACATCTCATCATTACATCATTGTCATTCAAACAAAATTAGCCAAAGGTCACTTTGATATATAACAAGCTATAAAACAACATTATAAAGTGAATAACTAATTTTGCATATTACTCTGACTTCATGTATAAATAAACCTTATTTTATGTTTTATTAATAAATGTAACAACTGATATCAACACATGTAAAACATTTTTCATATTCAGCATTACACTCTGCCCAGTCCCACTAAACATACTAGTAGGCTACATTGGTGGAAAAAACATCTTTTAGATTACCTACTACTTAAGCCTGTAACTAAGTTATAACCAGAGTGTCTTAATTTTTTTCTGTAGGAGTACGCTACTACAGTGAGTCCCACGCAAGAGTTGGCCAATGACGCGGGTTTCTGCGTCGCGGCTGGCACAGCTCCAACTCCCGAGCGATCGGGTGAAATATCTACGCAAATAATGCCGCGGTTGGTGTAATGATTCAGGTTCTCACATTTACAGTTAAAATTACAACGAAAATAACCACGTACCTCATCACAAGATATGTTGGAAATGTTCTCCTCTTGCATAAGCACAACACTGTCACCTTTTTTAGGGAATTTTCTTTCACGCGCGTAGGTTCAGCTTCCGAGATAGAGTTAATTTCTCTTGTGATATTGTCTTTAAGTTCTTCTTGTGCATGGGAAATTGACCTATACACTTTATTTTTAAAGTTTCCCCCATAAATAATATTTACATACTGTTAGAAGAACTTGATGACAATATCACATAGGTCTATCACAAGGGAAAGTAACTCTGTCTCGGAAGCTGAACTTATGCGCGTGAAAGAAAATTTCCTAAAAAGGTGCCAGTATTGTCTGGATGCAAGAGGAGAACATTTCCATCATCTCTTGTGATGAGGTACGTGGTTATTTTCGTTGTAATTTTAACTGCAAATGTGAGAACCTGAATCATTACACCAACCGCGGCATTATTTGCGTAGATATTTCACCCGATCGCTCGGGAGTTGGAGCTGTGCCAGCCGCGACGCAGAAACCCGCGTCATTGGCCAACTCTTGCGTGGGACTCACTGTAGTACTTTTACATGCTTGTAAACCTACAGACATTGGATTATCACATTTATGCATACACAGATCTTTGGCTGGGACTGAACCTGCAAACTTGAGATCAGAAATACAGTGCCTTCCTTACTGCTCCCCTCAGGCTGACCCCTGTAGCCTATATGGTGGGACTACATGAAATGAGCTACTACCTTAGCTTTAAGCCTACTATAAAATAATAAGATATTTAAAAGCCATATGGAACTCCTTCAGAATAGAGTAGCCAGCAAACAATGAGGTATGCTCAGCCATTAGCGACCATGCCCCTCCGAGCCGCGGGAAACAGCTTGTGCAAGGGTAAAATTTCCCGTTGCAGAAGAGATTCAATGTGATACATAATAAACCTCGCGCAATTCAGTATATTGCTCCTAAACCAATATAGGCCTAACTGTTCTTAACCTGGTAACATAACCTGTCACTGACCTAGAATTTAGCTGTCATTATTTAACTTAATGTAGAAGTTTTTTTTACCCTTCCACACCTTTCGTAAAACATGGCACGAACCCTGTGCTATTCAGAATACTGCTGCTAAACTAACATAACGTTCCTAACCTGACATAACCTGTCACTGACCTGGAATTTACCTATCATTATTTAACTAAATGCAGAAGATTTTTACCCTTCCACTCCTTTCATAAAACATCATTACAACCGTCGTTTATTTGCTGAATTCAATCAGCATGTAATCATGTTTGTAATATTGGCTACATTGTAGACTTGGTCCCATTCGGTACAACCCGACTGGGACAGAGGTCACCTTATTCTCAATTTTAGCGATCCATACATCAATAATGATGTTCCATTCTATGTCTACGAGATATTAAATTAAGTTAACACTGTGTTACAATGAATTCAGATTTGTAAACAGCTTAATGTAGAAATTTCTGCATAAATTCTGGTGATACATTCTCAAAGGCAAAGTTTTGTGCTTAACTATTTGAGGTCAAAACATGTCTGACCCTCATGCATGGTCTCGAAATAATCTGGGAACATTTCTTAGTCAACCAACTAAGACAAATAAGTTAGAATGAATCAAAGCAAAATTCTTGAAGATCATGGGTCTATCAAAATATGCACCATCAAGACTGACGTAGCCTATAGCCTACGTCTTAGTGAGAGAAACATACTACATAAAGGATCTAAGACTGAAGATGCAGCTGCTGACTACAGAGGCTTATAAGACCCTAATTGAACAAATTAATAGGGAGAGGGCAAAAATTTGGGATGAATTCTATGCAACTGATGCAATATAAGCTACTAGCCTACTGTTCAACTGGACAGAAACAAATTTGAGAAAAAATAGTTTTAAGTGGTGCACTAGGCTCCTCCCACCAACTCTCTTAACAGACCTGCCTGGAAAGGAGGGGTTTAGGGTGGGGAGTAGTGAGACATCTAGGAGGCGACATTTGAACTACTAGCGATCTATTAAGCAAAAGGTGAAACTGGGAAAAAATTAAATGATTTATTTCTCCTTTATTCTCTTCTTCTGTTCCTTTTCCTCCCTTCTCTTTGCCCTACCTACCTATTTGGGGCCTATTCCTAACTGTAAATTTTACACATCGACCGATATATGAATCTGTGATCACTAGCACTGTATCTAGCAGCCTTAACCAGTACACCACGAGCGATTGCTGATTGGTGAAGGGAAAATTCATCTAGATTAATTTAGAATATTATCTTAATAGGGTACTTTATTATAAGTCTTATTAAATCATATGTATTGTCAAAATTGTATTGTATTGTCTAAATAATTTCTGTATTTTTTTATAGAATGACTATATTTATGCATGCATTGTACATGTTACAAACAATAAGCTTTTGAAACTTTCGATTTAAGTTTAGAGAGCTTTAATACATGAGAAATAGCCACTTTTGTGCGAGGGTCATTTTTGCTGCGTTAATTAAGTCATCTTACGGGTGGCATACCATTCAAGTCTAAAACTCTTCGCTGGACAATATCATAATACAACCTCTTACTTCTTCTTTCCCGGTTTGGTCCTAATACCTGTAGGCTAATAATATAAATTCATAGTATGATGCATATGTGGCTTCATCCTGAGATACTTATTAATGCTGTACTTTTGATATGGTGCAAGGGTCATTTTTGTAACACTGTGATTTTGTATACTGTTTTGCGTATGTGATGAAGGGTACAATAGTGTGAGGAGCTGCAATGCCGGCATTGAACAGATTCATAGCCAGGATAGGGGAAGTAGGGTAAGTAGGCGGTGGCGTGCACAGCGGCGCACGATAGGTCCGGAAGCCAGGAGTAGCAGGGGATGCGGGCTTGCAGGCAAGAGTGGGCGGAGCTTTGCTGGTGCACAACCTAAAACTATCTTTCGCCCAAACTTAAAATGAGATGTATTGAGACAGGCCTGGCAGTGCAGTTTTTATTCTAAAATCTGTATGAAGCAGAGATATCACCAGCCAGCTTGTGACTGTGCATGTGATCTCAGGGGTAATACAGTGACCGGTATCACTTCTCTCATGCAGAAGTTAGGTTAGGTTAGGTTAGGTATCAGAATACCGCTTAAAATGAGTTTTAGTCACTTTTGTTCGGGTACAGTTATTTTTATTACCATGACACTCGAGTTACAAGTGAAAGAGTGCCCGTGGAAGTATGTGTATAGTCGGATTTGAACTTCCTTTAAGATAACTTCACTCTAAATTTTAAAAGTTGACAAACAGTTACGGAAATTATATCATCTATTAAATAAAATTTCAGTGGAAATGATTGTGTCTTGGTGATCAAAGCACGTAAATTATTTATTTAATAACCGAAAATAACACATCAAAAATGTAGAAGCCTAGAAAACCAAGTTATTACCGGTTATGTGCTAGAAAAAAGGTAGAATCTTTTATTGAAAGGGTAACAGTATGCCCCCCAATTTAGTTATCACACAGTCTCATTTAATGTTAATTATATGACAGACACCTGACAGTAATTCTATATATTATATTATTAATTGCATACCAGATTGATAAATTACCTCAGCCTTCAAGCCAGTTTATAGGTTCTGGCCGCTTTCTTGCGCACGTCCATTCTTACGGCCTCGCCCTTCAACATACATATATTCCACCCACGTAATTTCAGGTTTCTCTTATTAGTCTTTAGTCGTTTCCTAAGCAAAATAAATTATAATTTGCATATCACAAGTTAATGACAGATCACTTCGCTCAGGTGATCTCTCCGCGAAACAAACGGCGGAGATCGTAGTAAAGTTAGCAACTAATCAACATTCAACAATCGATTATTATCGAGACTGAAAATTCATTCATCTTTTTTGGTACTCTCGAAATTAGTGCATTTATTTGTGTTACCGCGGTGATTTCTGTGGATTAGATACTGCTTCAAATTTCTAATTAAAGGTAATAATAAACATCTTCATGAGGTGTGAAATTTGTTAAGTTCTTTAGCTACTGAAAAATATGTAATATATGTATAGTGTGGTATATAGAAGAGGTGCGAGCACTGTAAAACGTCTGGCACCTACTACTGTTCGTATATACCGCCATTGGATTATTCATTGGGGAAAGCTAATATTAGCCCCTTGCCCTATGAAACACAATGTTGAAATTATAATTAATGCCTTATCGGATATGTGACAGATTCAACTCAATGTATGCATCTAATTTAATCTAATTATGTGGTCCTTGAGATCAACTTACCTGCCCTGCAAAGGTCCATTCAGGCATGTTAAAACGCTTGATTTTTTTTGCCTATTGCATCGTGTACGAAAAATATTGTTTAGTAGCCTACCGGTACCGGTACATAGTTTATGAGAATAACTTATTCTCCATATGTGGCGTAGTTAATCTATTCATACACAATCTGGAGCAGTCTGTAACCGTTTGGGAGTCTTGGAGGGAATATTTGTCTGATATATTAGACAGTGCAGAAAGCAACGCGATTGCCGATCATTTATATTGGCGTCATGCAGTTTCAACAATGGACGAAGAAATATTAATATCTGAAGTAATAAAGGAGAGACTATTTTGTAGAATTTTATGTCATGGCCTTAGTACGTTTAATGGTGGTAGGCCTACCATATTTCTTGCTTCAACCCAGGATACTTTCACAATCCACTTAATTAAACTAAAAACTAAACTCCGTGGTGCTATATCCCTGAAGGGATTAGGCCTGCCATCCAATCGCTGCATCCTCTACCATAGGCAAATTTCAAGAATGGTGAGCATGTGGTCGACACCCATGGTCATTAGCAATCTCTGTGATCAGAACTGTTACTTCATAATCAATTACTCCTCAGTTTGAATTGTGAAGCTGAGTGCATCTCGTTCCAGACCTCCCAACTTCATAAAAATCCAACACTTCAAGGATCGAACTTGGGCCTGCAGACCCATAGCCAGCAGTTGGTCACTTAATTATTAGTATGCACACTATTGATCCGGGAAGTTCTGTTAGTTAATTTGGGTATTGATGATGATGATGATGATGAGTGTTCTGCCAGAAGGCAGGTCCAGACCCGGGACGAAGCCGTGGGGTCATGACCAGGACTCGTCCGAGGTGATTCAGGCAAGGGTGATACTGCGGAGATTTGCCATTGACTCTCGCGGGATGGGAATGAAAGGACACAACCCAGGGTTCACAACCCAGTCCTGAACCCAGGAAGGAAATTTTCCAACACTGAAAAATCCCCGACCCGGCCGGGAATCGAACCCGGGCCGCCAGGGTGGAAGGTAGTTATGCTACCAACTCACCCACGGCGGCAGACAATTTGGGTACCGGTATAATAAATTTATTATTATAATTCTGTTAGTAGTCTATACCAATTGCACTCACTGCCAAAAAAAATGAGTATGAATGTAAGATTAAGTTACTGGTAATGATTAATATTTCTTGCAAATAACGTTTCTAAGAAATTTGATTTCAGTTTTTATCACATCATAAAATTCACTTCCAATTAAATATTAGGTTAAGCATTTCTTTGACAGTTTCCAGTAAAATATTCACCATGATAGAAAAACAAATTTATCCTGGACATACTACATGGTAAGCCTACCTATTAAATGAACTCATGGCTTAATAATCATGGATAATATTGGGCTGAAAACCCTAGCCAGAGTTCACTTCACAGCATGAGATGGAACATCTGGCTTAGCTCAGTTGGTAGAGCAGTGGCAAGGATAGCTAAAGGTCCTGGGTTCAAATCCCATGCATATATCCATCTTGAGTGTTAACTGTACAATAACAGTGGAAGCCCGGTCACAAAAATCAGCTCAGTTGGTAGAGCAGTGGCACGGATAGCCAAGGTCCTGGGTTCAGATCCCAGTGTCAGAGGAATTTTTCTTCTATAATATTCTCATGTAATGGCCAATAGAGACAGTGATCTTTGGTTCATGAATGCATATATATCCATCTTGAGTGTTAACTGTAGGCCTACAGTAACAGTGGAAGCCTGGTCACAAAAATCACTAATTAGTGTGCCTCACAGTATTGCATATGACATAACTTGTCTGTAAGTGAGGTAGACCATTAAGGGCAATCAGTCATAGGAGAGAGGTTCCGTCTGGTCCAGTGAAGTGAACTCTGGCTTAGCTCAGTTGGTAGAGCAGTGGCACATATAGCCAAAGGCCCTGGGTTCAGATCCCAGTGTCAGAAGAATTTTTCTCCTTTAATATTCTCAACATTAAAGAATTTTTTTTGCCTTGCTCCCTACCTCTTGAGATTGTGCTCTGTTGTCGCCCTTGTATGAATTTTAAAAAAGTAACAGTTAGGTATCTTAAATAACTTCACAAGTGAGTTGTTTAATTAGACATAGACCTACTAAAACTGAGATATTATTTTACTAATATTAACAGGGAAATGTGGTTGGAAGTATGGATAGCCTATCTGTAGCAAATTTTATTTGGAGATTTCCCTTTTTTGTTTATTTTAAATTTTTTTTAAAGTACATTTCTTAGAATCTCTCCTCTAATATCATCTGATTCTGACTAAGTTGAATCCAACTGAATCAGAGTCAGAATCAATTGATGATGGAGGAGAGATTCTCCCAAACATGTTCTAAAGTAAAAGCAGTGCTGAACTTAGACCGAAATGGACTGGAACAGTGTTCTGGAAAAGTAAAAATCTACTCTTCGTCTCCCCTGCATAAATGCAGGGAGGAAAAAAGCACATATGAAATCGGAGTATATTTTTTCAGTACTTTTTAAATAAAGAACCATTATTAGGGCTATATTCTCCTGTTCTTGTTGGGGCAGATGCCTTACCTGCGCGGTTACCATAGATTCAATTTGTTTGTGGCAAATGCTAAGGCATATAGTGTGTATAAATTTATGGGTTCCCCCTAGAACAAATTTCCAACTTTAGCACTGGCATAATGAATGAAGTTGGGTAAAACTTCTTTACTCAAATTTTATTCAAATTAGATTAACTTATAATTTTAAAGTATAAATTAGTTAATTAAAAAAAATAAAAACAATAATAATAATAATAGCAAGAAGAAGAAGAAGCATAATAACAACGATAATAACAGTAACAATAACTAATAATAATATTAATACATTTAGGCATGAATTTAAAAAAATCAGTTACCGTGTCCTTTCTATGAATATCTTCAAACATATCAGAAATTATGTGTACTCACTTGCAAATAAAAGTGTACAGGGAACTAGGGAAAAATTGTGGCACAATGATCAAATTAAATATGGTATGATGTTGATGTTGTACAGTCATAACAAGATATATTTTACAGAGTTTGTTACATAGTTCACAGCTATGCAGTTGTCATTAGGTGAACCAGTTCCTTGTTGTCATGTCATCCGGGCTGTACATCCATTAATAAAAGTATATTAAAGGAAACAGAATAATAAAATAGGATTTACAAAATAAATAAAAACCATTTTTAGGAACACTATGACTTTTGGTGTTCAAGCTATTCCAACAAGCAACACTTACATCTGCAGCCTCTAACAGAAGGCCTATCATTAAACATAGCTTTCATTAGCAGACTATGCCTGGTAGAAAAACTTATGCAAACACAGTTAAAAAAACATGACCAAAACCAAATAGGTGTTCTCATAAGTAAAATAGGCACAATGCTATTACTTCTTCATTTGGTAACATACCTGTCCTATTTCAACAATAATGGGTCCAGATGCTAAGTGCAGAAATTCGTATATGCACATGGAATTGCTGAGGAATAAATAATAATACAAGAGATTATATGGTTCCTTCACACAACATGACAACCCATTGCTTTAAATTATACTACAAATCTTCTGCTTAACAGAAGACTCAAGAGAAAGAGACATACAAATTTGAGAGTTCATAGTTTAAACTTTTTTTTAGCAACATTGGGATTACCTGTGGGTAACATGCCAAATATGAGTGTCATGTGATTTTAAATTGTTGCAACCAGCCTAACTGTATAGTATGTAAGTTGTTTTATGATTTAAAAAAAAAAAAAAATATCCAAGATACTTAATTAGAAGTTTTCAGTATCAGATAAAATGAACGAAAAGGCAATCCAAAAAAAAAAAAAAAAAAAAAGCTCTGGTAAACAGCATAGATTAATAGTATATTGCGATCTAGTTCTGTAAGCGGTGCATACGGATCGAGGAAAGAGTTTTTTCAATTTCCAAGATCCGTTATGCGCTTACGGAACGAGTATTGCATGCTATTTTTTGCACGATTATTATTTATATAAATTTAATTATATTCATTGAAATATTAGCTGAAAATATTATGTATATACATTATTGAAGATAGATGTTATATTTCAGAAAGTGATTCGCATGTGTTGGTTGTTATGGGGACTGAATACTTGTCCTGTTAAAGCCGACACAAACTGGGGGGCCTTGGTTCCGGTCTTCGATAAAGGCTTGTATTATGATGGTTTTACTTACGGCACATGTGCTTTTTGTCAGTTTTACAGCACTGAGATTTCTTTTGTTTTCATAGCAACTAGATTGTGTGTGGGAATGTCAAGTTATGATCCATGGCAACAATATTCGTAAGGACCACTAATTAGTTACGTCGTGCAAAGACATTCATACAAAATCAAAAGTTGAATAAAGGGAACTGGCGGTGGGTGAAGTAAGATGTTTACTCCTGAAGCATCTTTTATTCCTCTCAAAGATATGAGCACAACTTTATGTTCTTCCTCCTTTGCGAACACCACATAGCCTAATATAAATATATTGGTATAGATTCTAATTTCATTATAAAAATTCAATTTCTGTATTTCCTCCTAATTGTGAATGCCCATCTTTAAGAAACCATTATCTAGGTATCAGATTGACCAACACCAGTCTCTCACTCTATGCATGGTATTCTTGGTTGGGACAGCATTCCAAATCTACGAGCAAGCTACTTTAATTACTTCAAAAAAGAATTATCATAATCTGTCTTAAAAAACCTATTGCTTACCCTACTTAACTTCTTTCTTTGGTATTTATTGTCTTTAAGTATACAATTAAACAAAAATATGCATATCACAAATTACATAAATTCACGTTGAAGGAATATGATAACACTGAATTTCGAAGAATAATAATTGTTTGTAGGTATTGTAGTGGCAGAAGCATAAGATAATAAGAAAAATATACATATAATTTGAACTGTAATCATTACCATTGTATTTATTCCCATATGTCTACTGTGTAAATTACTACACGTATTTAATGTGAGAACTTTAAAACACTCAGTTACTGCTAACTCATTTCACTGGTCATATTACAATGGTGTCCATCAATGGTTTTCCTGTAAAAATGCAAAAAATAAATCATACAAGTTATTAATATGTCATTTAATTTCCTATGTCTGTTTATTATTGGGAATAGAAAACTTATTGGGCAAACATTCCTTAAATTCTATTCTTTTCAGTTAGTTACACTATAACCTTATTAAATATGGTTCTCACTTAATGGAAGGGACAGGGTCCCTGGGAGTCAGTTACTTAAATGTTACATTCAATATAGTGGGTGAAGAATCCTTAGCTGAATCAGTTTTGTGGTGTGTGGCCGGTCAGCAAGACTAGATGCTGTGTCGGCAGTGCAGGTGGCAAGAAGTCCACAGTAGATATAGTACAGTGCAGTGTGAGTTGAACTCTTGCAAGATTAGCACGTGTTTGTTAGGCAATGCAATGTATTAAGTGAAATGGAACAATTCAGGTATTCTATTCCCTAAAGAGTATTCATGTATGATTCATACGTGCCACCCACAAGGTAGAATGTATTGGGGATTTTTACAACTAGAGGTACTGGTACCTAAACATGTTAAACAAAAACTGTATTATACAGTGACAATTGCATGTTTGCCAATGAATACCAGTATAGTCATTAATAAGCAAAACAATCTATTTTGAATGAAGTTACACTTCAAATACAAGTTCAGTTTTTATAAACATTTGCCACCCACTCTCCTACACAGTACCTAGCCTTGCCAGTTGGCCGCACACTGTGAAACCATTCCCAGTACATCTTGCTTGATGCAATGCCTGGTAGAAGCTCATCTTCTAAAAAATTATTATACTTCTGGATTGTAAGGCCTACACTTCAAGTATTTTACACTTAAGATCCCTTTTATTCTAATGAGTGGATGGTGGATGTCATTCTGTCCTCTCCATGACTGAGTATAGAAGGCTCCGAGCTGGAGGTTTTGATTGCCGAAGTTTAATGTAGTTTACAATTATTTTCCTATAAAGACCTCAATGACCAGTTAAAGGAATGTTTAAGAATACCAGTACCGGTTTCTAACTTACCTTAAACTTATCTCTGAAGCAAAGCTTATTGTCTTTCAGATATTCTATATCCTGCAATAAACAAAGAAATAAATTTGAAAACAACTTGATAATGGTAATACAGACTCAAAAGGTATTAGTAGTTTATTACTGAATCTCAGGTTCTACTGTATGATATGAAGTTGCTCATATAGTACACTTGTGAATTTTAATATCTCTTTGATTGTGTTGGTTGTGTATGAGATTTTCTTCATGTAAATTTAGATTAGAAGAAAAGTGTCATTCAAAATGGAATGGGAATATAAAGCTAACAGATTACAGATCTAATTTATTCAGATATGAATAGATAGCAATGTTGATTTTGTGAGAGCTCTGAGAGTTTCATCCATATGATCATGAAATCTGCAACCGATCATGTTCGACCATATTGCCTTGCTGGATTACGAGCTCATTCACAGCTGTACTAACTTCCGAAGGATTTTGTTGTTCACAATCCCTGAAGGAACTCAATACTAGCACTGGTATCTCAGTAATGCTTTGCATTTGAGGTACAACAATTTTTGTTTATATCATTCTTGTTTAAATAAATAACTTCTAAGGGTGGAAGTAAAGAAACCTCAGTAACACATATTTTACAACAAAAATATACTTAATGTTACCAGTCTACTGAAATTATTACTTTTTTATTAGTTACTCACTTTTCTCAAGAGCTTCAGATGATTTCTTATCTCAAACATTTCCTTGTCTTGGACTGCCTACAAAAAAAAAATATCACTGTAACAATTTTTTTATGGTGCCCAGGTATAATGATGATGATGATGTTGATGATGATAATAATAATAATTTAATAATAATAATAATAATAATAATAATAATAATAATAATAATAATAATAATATAACTTTAGTAATAGTATTAGTAGTAATAATAATAATAATAATGGTAACAACTTTAGTAATAGTAATAATAATAATAATAATAATAAAAAGTAACTGAGATAACAATGTGCCAGATGGAGTTAATAAATCATATTTAAGACCATGGTTTCTTGAGAAAGTTTATTTTATAAGTATATGTGAAGGAAGAAGTGGGATAACTAGAATATTAACAGAACGAATTTAAAACAAATTCCTCACGTCAGCAATAACATATGAAGATGGTTTCTCAGGTTATCAGCCGTGTCAAAATTATTAAGTTCGAGCTTTTGCCATCTGTGGCCTTCCTCAGGAGCGTGTGTATAGAGGAAGCGTGTCCATATTTATAGGGACTAGACAAATATTAATGTACTTCTTTCCTGGGGATTGGTGGCAGCATTGTATTATTTTGTGCTTAAGGACAAGGTCAACAAATACCTTTAAACCACTGGTTTTAGAAATATATTGTAGTATGCAGAAACTAATATGCCATGCTAGAAAACTGTAATTTGCTTTCAAGTTTTTATGTATCAAATTAATTTTTTTTAAATGTCTGTCCAAACTTAGCAAATCTGATTTAACAGAATTTTACTGTACTTCTTACCTTCTGCCATTTTAATAACTTTTGATAAATTTTCATCTTCTTTTCCTAAAGAAATAATAACAAAATATATGTTAATAATAGGCTACAATATTTATAAAGAATATTGAAATAAATTTATTAATTTGCTATTAGCTGTAAGTTATCAGATGACTACAAATAATATTGTATACAGTGCTTGAATTGGATCACCATTCTTGTGTAGAAGAGGCATAACTGTGAAACACTCACATGACTTTCTCTTATCTTAGGTATACCTACAGGTACTTTACATTTCAACATAGAGTAGGTAGCTGTGTAAGTTAGCCTCCTTTCACAAGCCTGCCAAAACTGTACATTACCAAGCTTATGAATGAGGCTCTGGAGGGGACTGCCACAATTTGCATAAAGTGCGTTTCAATTAAACGTTTTGGGTCTTAGTACAAGCAGGTGTGAAATTTAAACTTTTATTTTTTATTTCCATCACTACCCCCCTGGGATTTGTGGTATTCCCCCTGGCTTGGCAGAAGTGTTAGCTCCATAAAATATACGGGATATTAAAAACACTGAAAGAAATTTTCCCTATGATTTTTAACTGTTCTGTTTATATTACACAATTTCAAGGAACTCAGCTTCAAGTGAAAGATCATTTTCTTGTTTGTGACGGCCGAATGTATACTGTACTGCTGAAATACAAGAAAGATTATCATATTTAGCTATATTAGCTATTAAGCTGATACTGATATTGATGTAAACCAAGTTGTCAATGTATTTAATAGTGGGCATCACAGGAGATTGCGTTTTGTCTGAAATGATTCATGTCTGTAAAAAATGTAGTTAAAAAGATGAGCAAAGTGAAAGGGAGCAGTATAAGCACTAGTAACTGCAGATGCTTAGGCCACTGAGAAGGATAAATACCAAATAGAAACAATTAATAATTAGCATAAATGAATTAATTTCGTCCCTAATAATCTGATTTTAGTCAAATTAAAGACTGATTTTAGGCAAAAGAAAACAACTGTTTCAAATTTTTGCCCTCCCCCCCCCCAATAAAAATGTTGAAATCCTGCTCCTGTAGTCAGAACCTATGATCATAAGGCCATTCAAAATAAACTCATCAGAGTCATTAAAAGAAAATGTGCAAAACACTAATATATTTCCAAGTACAGTGGCAGTTAGGGTAGGAGAAATTGTTTAACATGCTTCTTGTTGATCAGTTGATGCCATCTTCAGTATATTGTTGTTTTTTGTTGATATTTTTCATAGATAATCGCATAAACAGACTGACACAGGTTCCTAATGGTGAGATGTGCATTCATGAAACCTCAAACAATATATTTATATGAAAACTCTTTTAGAGACAAATGAGGCTTAGCTCACTTTAATTTTTTTCAGTCTCTCATCTAAGGTAAAATATATTTACCATTTTCTTGAATTAAAAATTTTAAATTAAATTACACTATCATAGTAATTAATTAAATCTATTTTCCCTATAAGGTCACATTATCCCTCCCATATAGGCTATGCCTGGCAGTAGTGATAGTGGTGGTAATGGTGTATTTTGTCAACAGTTTTCTGCTTTGCAATTAAACGTATATTCTTATATTTAGTTAATTTATAACTGTTTACAAGAATCAATATAAAAATATAACCTAAAGAATTATTATTAATGTAGCTTTCTAAGCAATGCAGTAGTAACATATCCCAGGAGTGTCCAGGATTGCCATTACGCCATTATTTTACATGAGCACTTCCTATTCCTTACCACAAGCACATTAGCACTTACTGACCAGAAATTTTGAACTCATTATATTCTGGCTTGTATTCACCTGGCCAGAAGTGAAAAATGCCATAATCTGCATGTCATTTACCTATTGAAGTTCGTGACAAATGAAAACTCTTAAGTGGATTCAGGAAATTTTGAAGAATCATGATACAAGTAGCCTAATGAAGATTCCTATGTCACAGGTTATGAAGATGAATGATGGCTAATGATTTGTTATGTGACTTTTGTTGGGGGTATTAGGATTTGGGAGTTTTATAATTAATGTTAAATTGTTTGACAGCTCATTAGCTAATTGTTATTATGCTCTATGCTTTAAAAATCATGTGTTTCATAATAATATAGTTGTATAAATGAAAATATAGTTCTTAAATTCTCACTGTAGGTGTTGCAATATTTCTGAAGAGAATCCAGTAAGATGGCCGAGGGATGGACCCATAGTTTGCATTGCCAGTATCTCACCAATGGGATGTGTCGAGAGGGGGAAAGGTGTCAGCCTATGCATCAGTACGAACAAGGGATACTCCATCCTGGTTCCAGCACAAGTACTCGTAGATCACGAATGGATCCATCTTATCCCCGTTGTCGATTTTATGCTCGTGGACAATGCAAGTTTGGTCAGCGTTGCCGCTTTGTTCATGCTAATGACCCAACATCACCTGGCTCAAGTACAGACATGCAGGCTGCTTCTGTGGACTCTGCTGGTTCTTCTTCAGCACAGAGAAATTCTGGCAACAGAAATGCACCTGGTCTGAGCCGAAAAACAACAGTTCTGAAGAAACAGAAACCCTTTGCAGATAGTGGACTTGGGGAAGACAATTCAGAAAACTGGGTTAACGCTCCTGAATTTGTCCCAGCAGGAAAAGGGAACATTTCAACTTCATCTGAACGAGTGCCTCCTAAGTCTAATGTAGAGATATTGAACCCCACAGCTACAGCAAACAAGAACATCTCACCTCCAGGTATGGAGAATACATTGTGTCCTTTCCAAGAAGCTAGAGGAGAATGTAAATTGGGTAGCAAGTGTGTGTACATTCATGGTGAAGTTTGTGAAATGTGCAGTAAGCCCTGCTTACATCCACACAACAATGAGCAGAGGAAAAAACATACCAATGAATGTAATAAGCGACATGAGCAGAACATAGCTTTGTCCAATGACAAGACATGTGGCATATGTTTCGAAGTCATAATGGAGAAGTCTCCTCAGGAACGACGCTTTGGAATTCTGCCCAACTGCAATCATTGTTTCTGTCTTACATGCATTCGAAAATGGCGACAGGCCAAACAGTTTGAAAACAACATAATCAGGTCTTGTCCAGAATGCAGAGTAACATCTGACTTTGTGTGTCCAAGCATGTACTGGGTGGACACAAAGGAAGACAAAGAGAAGCTCATTAAGGATTACAAGGTAGCTCTAAGCATGAAGCATTGTAAGTACTTTCGATCTAGTCGAGGGAAGTGTCCATTTGGTAACAAATGCTTTTATCTGCATGCCTACCCAGATGGTACGAAAGCTGATGTAGGACCGCCAATGCGTCAGCGAAGGCATAACTCCGAAGGAGAGCTTGCCTTACAGCAATTCCTGGAAGACCTTGAGGACCTTGCTTCCATTTTCTCAGACTCAGACCTTATTCCCTTTTTCTCAGACTCAGAAAATTCAGATTGGTCAGACTTTGACTTCTTCTTTGACTAGGCCCAGCGTTGTGAATTCATTGATTGCCCAAGTAAGGGAAAAGAAAATTGCAGTGTTACTAATAATAATAGACTTGATAACAGAAATAGGGCAATTATTGATTAAACAAAAGGATTATGAGACTCCAAAATTGACATGGAAAAAAGTAGTTGCTTTGAATGTACTTTTCAGTGAATGTTCACTTCTACACCAAGTGCCTTTTCTTAGAACCAGGTTGTTGCATTTTCATTGTCATTGTTCAGATTTCTTACATTTTTATGTTGAATAGTTTTGTTATGATTTACCATTCTTTAAATAAAATCTTGTAAGAATTGGGCCCAGGCTTTCCTAGAGACAGGAAATATTGTGAGTGAATGAAGTAATGTTGGAACTCTTTGGCAGGTTAAATTTGAGTTAAACTCAGTGCTGTAGTTGGACCAGTATGGTCCAACATGACAATACCACCTAAAAACTGAAGGTGCTATGAGCTTACTGGTAAAACTTCATGTTTACATTTGAAATTAAAATAGAAAAATGAAAAACGAAATATAATGTAATAAAGAGAAACCTGGAAATAATTATAGGTTCTAAGTGTTGTAAAGAAACATTTTTTTCATAGAGACTGAGATGCACATGAACCTAAAAATTGTTCAAATAAATAATTGTCAATTTTACACAGTCAGGCATCCTGTCTATGTTCTCAAACTAAGCCTTTCAAGAAACAAGAAACTGAGCTATTATTGAAAGATATTGTCTTGGATCTACAAAGCTTTGGCCTCATGTAACAAATATATTTAAATTGTAGAGATAGGAAAATCTCCAATCTGTGTGATGTTTTCCATCTTCAATCAGGAGGAAACACATTCAAGCATTCAGGGAATAGGTGGACACAAACAATAAGCCAAAAGATCTTTAACAGTTACAGATAATAATAATTGATTCACTTCCATATCACCCCAAAAAAGGAATTTATTGTCTATTGGCAGAACAAACTAGAACACTAATTTTTCTTAAAGCGTTGGGCCACCATTGGGAAAATTTAACCCAAAGTCCTGCGTGAAGTCTTGGCTTAGATGTGAAAGAGTATTGGCTGGAGAAATAGCATGCTGATAATCAACCCATTGGAGTAAATCTAGTATGAGGCCATCTGGAATCGCCTTAACTGAATTTTGGTGAGTAGGCTACTGGTTACATTTGTTTTTCTCTAACTACAGCACTGATTAAACTCTACTAGTCTCAGTTTTAGTCATATAAGACATTAATATCCTTTAATAGTATGTTTCTTACAAAGTTAACAGTTTCATTTTGTCTTGAGATATAGATCTAACATCATGTGAGGAATGCTGTTTACATTTTTTGATATTCCTACCGAAAATGGGTATTTTCTGGTTGCTATGTACTGTAAGGAAGTCTTGGTTTCTTCAGTTAGTAATTATTCCCAAGTTTATTTTAACCATGGAAATTAGCATAGAAAAGAGCAGTAGTATCAGTACAATAATCTTGTGACATGTCAGCAGATTTGTTTTTAAAACAAAGATTCTGTAGTTTGAAGTTGTTGAAATATTTAAACAACACCAGGATACCAAACTGCAGATCATGGATTTGTTAACTTTTTTTTACTGTTTACCTTCCCTTATCTTGAAGAGTTCCCCCCCCCCCTTCTAAAAGCACTTCTCGTGCATGTGAACTCATACTGATATGCCACTTGTTTATAATATTATCTACCGACATCATGCAACTCATAAAAGTGATAACTGATACAATGCTGAAGATGTTATTTGTAGAACAGGTTCTGAAGCTATTCATGTTTCTTCGTTAGTGTTACATTTGCAGTCATTTGCTGTCCAAAATTGTAGCTTGCTGCATAAAAAAGAACACGTCGTGGATTATAGAATTCAGCTTTTGTAACATTTGTCAGAATTTCTTTGGCTGAGTTATGCTTGATGACAGCCATTTTAAAGTCATAAGTAGGACAGATGTTTTTGTTGTTGAGAAAGTCAAAATGGTGAATCTGTTCAAAATGCAAGTTTCTTAAAGAGTAAGACCTTGGTTGTATTTTTTGTCTACTTCTTTATATCTTATTTTCAATTAAAATGGAAATACATTTTTTCTTCTTTATATAAGTTTTATGTGAATGTATGTTGCTATTATTTTATTAATTTACTGTACAATTCAAAATAATGAGTTATTAAAACTATTTTGCATTCACTGTATTATTATTTTGCATAATGGCATCCCTTGTATGTATTTTGCGGACTAACAACTTACATTCCGGTCATGAAAACCACCGTTAATGGCCGTGGGTGACGGCATGCTGACCACATGCCCCCCCAATCCTGCCATCTGCCTACGGTAGATGACGCAGCAGTCGGGTGGTAGGCCAAGTCCCTCCAGGGATGTAGAGCCACGGAGTTTAGTTTAGTTTAACAACTTACATGCAAACTTGTTAATATTGTCCCGTTGTTTGTATTGTAGTTCCATGCAAATATGAGGGTGTATCAATAATAACCGGACTGATTTAATTGTATTTAAATAAACCGCCTTGGAGCAAAACGGCTGCTAGCCGCAGAAAGATGAATCCGTTGTCTAGCAGTGCTGTGAATCACAGTCATGCAGAACGATTCAGTTAAGAGTTATACCCGAATATCACAAGTGATGTTTACTGTACCCAACATGGAACTGAAACTGCAGCAATGCACATCGACAAAGTTTTGTGTTCTTCTAGACAAAACTCCTACAGAAACCTTAGAAATGGTGCAGCAAGCATATAAAGACCATGCTTTGGGCAGAACACAAGTCTCTGAGTGGCATAAATGTTTCAAAGATGGTTATGAAGACCTTCGTGATTCTCCGTGCCCTGGAAGACCCTTAACAGCAAAAATGGAAGTTAACATCAACACAATTGACGCAACTGTGCAAGAAGATCGTCGCATAATAATTGCAAAGGTTGCAGATATAATGAATTTGTCTTTAGGAACCAGATCTTGCCATGACAGGATGGATCTTGCACCAAGACAATGCGCCGGTTCATCGAGCGCGTGCAATGCAAGATGTCATCGAAGAATTGGGCATTGAGATCATGTCTCATTTACTGTATTCTCCGGATCTCACACCTTGCAATTTTCACCTCTTCCCTAAAGTGAAAAAGGACCTACGTGATCGCCATTTTCAAAGTGATAAGGAGTTGAACAACGTTGTCATGGGTATACTGAACAGGTGGTCAAAAAAGGGGTTCAGTGAGTGTTTTGAACAATGGGTAAATAATTGGAATAGTTGTATTTCAACTGACGGAGAATACTTCGAAAGTTTGCAAGTAAATTTGAATGAAATAAAGCAATTATGTGTTAATTACAAAATTAGTCCGGTTATTTATTGATACACCCTCATAATTAATTTCATTACTATATAAAATAAAAGAAAATATTTATTTATTTGTTTAAAGGTCCCAATAAGCCAGGATGGCTCATGGGTAGGGATAATACATTATTATTATACAAAATACAAAGTAAACAAGATGGTGATAGCAGCATTAAGATAATATAAATTACAGTAAGAAGTTAAAAATAAAACAAACACAGACATAACTTGAACATATACATAGATGTACGGTGTAAGAACCAAACATTAACATAAATTATTTGAAATAATGAAATTAACTAGTTATTGAAATATTCATGAAGAAAATGATGTTTGATTAAAAAAATGTAAATAATGGTACACAGTTTTTAATTATGTTAGGCAACTTATTATATTTAGAAACAATATTTGCTAGTATTAACTGGTTGTGATGAAATTAATTTGGAGTTTCTTGTATAATTGTGTATACCTCTACTCATAGGGAAGCAAAGGTTACTACCCATAACATAGATTAATTATAACTGTTAATAATAAATTTAACGGAAGATATTTTCAGACTTACAGATATTGGTACAATGCCTGAGATAAAGTAAACATCTGTAGAGGGCATATGCAAATTAAGATCAAAAAATTGTTATACCACATTTCTGTAATATTGAGATTTCTTGTAAATGTGTTTTTGAGCAGCCTTGCCATAAAATGTCCATATAACTTAAAAGACTGTGAATAAGGATGTAATAAATATTTTTAACATTGATCATGGTAAACCAGTCTCTCTCAACCTTACAAGAACACCAATGACAGTTGCAATTTTTTGTTTGATATTGTTTAGATGAGTTTTCCAACTTAAATTTGAATCTAGGGTTAAGCATAGGAAGGTAATAGAATAAACTTTTTGTATAATTTGATTTTTAATTTTTAAAGGTGTGATATTATGAAGAAGGTAACTATCCTTTTTGAAAAAGGCAGACTGTTAGTTGTCTATCAAATTGAAACATGAAATTCCATTATAATACAGGAAAGTTTTCATTTCCATTTTACTCAAAATTATGTTTTTGCTCTAAGTTGTTACTCCACTCAACCCTCCAGTGCCTTCTTTAATAATTCAAATTGGTTAGAATTATATAATGAAAACTATTTCATTCTTTGTGAAGCTGCTATAGAGCATTGGTATGAATAATAAATAGTAAAAAAAAGCTCAGATAACCCATAAGCAATAATTGGGAGTTCACCATATCATATTACATGCCATTCAGGGAAGTGGTAGAAAAATTATTCAAGTTATTGAACATTACAATTCAAGCCCTGCATAAATATTATAAGTGACTACAATAAAATACATTCATTTCCACATACATATATTACCTAGGTATCTTGACCTGTGTAATATGTGTTTGTGTATAATAGCATAGGCCTACATATAAATATAATTCACTACTGGCATCTTTAAAATAAAAATTACCTAAAATAATAGTATTTTAGAAATTAAAACTTTGAAGGTTCTCCCGACGAATACATTGTAGAATGTACTTCTATAACTACCCGACTGGAAACCCGAGAACAGTTTCTACAATTTTAGAAATTATTTACAAACTGTTGTGAAATATGATTGCCAGTACCGGTACCGGTACTTCATAAATAGTTCTTATTTCTGATGTTCATGTGTTACATAACCATCAAAATTGAGGAGTAGTCTTTATTGATGTAAGCAACCTTTTTATTAACAAGTTTTCAGTTTTGTCTCACTGAAGAATTTGCATTAATTAGTATGGAAGAAAATTGGTCCTGGGTAGGAATCGAATCCAGGTTTTTAACGTCTTTTGAGTGATACCAAATCCTTTTATGATTTTTCCATGTGAATTCAGTAAGGCATCTTAACTTCTAAATTGTAGTAGTTCAACGACATTCAAGGTTGATGTATTTTTTTAATGAGGTTAGGATTTGAATGGTTCACTGTTATAGCTAGATATATGGAAATCACCCAGGAATATTAAAAAGGAAAGTTGCTTAAAACTTACAATTTTCTTCACTCTTGTCATTAGTCCATTACTATAGTGGATAAATCTGAATATCACAAAGTCTTCATTTTCTTTTCTTGTAGTATGAACCTGCTCCTGAAAGAAATAAGAGAAAAAGGGATAAACATTCAGTCAGTACATGTCATGCATCCTGGGGGTTTGGGGGTAAAGCTTCAGAGCAAAGGTATGAAGACTTGAAATCTGTTGTGTACTGGTTGTCCAGGGTTGGTTGATTTTGCAAAAGTGAAAATTAATGAACACTTGTTATACAGTCATGTGGATTAAGAAACGTTCCTATGCAAGTAATTTCCTACTCTGTCAAGTTAATCTCAGCATGAAAGGTTTTCAGATAGAGATTGAACTTATGCTATTATATAGGCCTACTTGGGGGGGGGGTGTTGTAAATAGTAACAAAATTCCCATTAATTAAATCTGTCAATTGACTAAAAATTTTGGTCACATATCCAAATTTCTTTAATTGATTAAATGATTGATTAATCAAATTTTAATTGCCTCAAACAATAATTATAAAGAAGATATATTTTTTACAGATATTTTAATTGTATTGACGTATAGGCTGTGGCATGTAATTAATAAGAAGCAGTTAATGTTAATAATGATTATTTAATGATATAAAATATTTTAAAAACTGTAATATTGACAGCTGTTACCTAATAACATTTGTTAGCATTAAATTTGGAACTTTCACAAAATTTTCTATGCAACAGTTCTGGCATAAGCCAGATTTGTAACTGAATTTTGCAAGCATACAACACAACACAACACTAGGAATCATTGTTTTGTATAAGACACTGATTTCTGAATAACAACCATACATGAACTTTCAAAGTAAACTGATTTATAGCACTGAAACCTTGACAGTGTCACTCATAAAAGAATCAACCTGAGGGAACCACGCCAAATAATACCGGTACACAATTATTTTTCTATGCAAAATAGTTATTTTTCATTTACTACACGGAAATTTGAACCGGTTTGATTAATTGACTAAGGCACATTGATTGGTTAATCAGATTTTTAGTTTAATTGGTTAATCAATTTGGTTAATAACTTAAATTGACAGCTATAATTTTAAACTTCATCCTCTCACAATCTGTTTTTTTTTTGACAGCTCATATCTTTGAACATAAAGATAAAGTGACCAGACGTCCCGTTTTGACCGGGACAGTCCCGTTTTTCAACCTGGTGTCCTGAAAGGTTTTTGTTGGGACGCCCATTTGTCCCGTTTTCGTAGAATAGGAAATTTATTTTGTATGTCGGTTGATTAAGAGATTTAAATCTGTTCAGGTCAGGATAATTACTTTATGTTCATCCTTCTTAACCTAAGAAAGATTGTTACTGATGCACATCGTCATTGTTCGTTACGAGCAACAGCCATGGAAACAGTCATGACTCATAACATGGAAAGAAGTTGAAATGTGTATACCTTTGATTAGTCGTGTTTCTAGTAAATCAAATATTGATGACAATGATATGTTTAATGAATGTTTGTGTTAAACAGTTTGCTATAGCAGATAAAATCAGTCAATGAAATAATGAAGGAAAAGAAGCCCATCTGAGATGGGTTGAAATGTTTCAGCATTTCTCCTCTAAAAGCTTGTCATTTAGCAATTTTTCTAAGATTGTAGAATTTGGATTTTCACTGCCAGGCACTAATCCACCCAAAAAAAAAAACTTTTTTCACACATTAATAAAATAAGGACATCAGAAAAAACACAAATGAAAGTTGAAACACTTAAAGCATTGTTGCTTGCCAAAATTAATCTGAAATATGTCTTGATTTTTTCAATTATCTGAAGCAGATTGAGAATCTTCTGAAGAGAATTCATTCTTCAGACTAGTATGTCTAAACCAGAAGTTTCAATTATGTGGGCATTAATGCACTTCCTGATAGAATTGTAAACTCTTCTTTTAATAATTTTAGGACAAAAGTGAAAAATCTGCTTACTTTCAGTCCTGTGTATATTCTTGAAGTGTTTTTTAATTTAGACTTTAGCACTATTTGAGTTTTATGTATTGTAAATTAATTATATAAATCTATGACCCGGCCAATTGTAATATACTTAACGGCTCAATAAATATGAATTATAAATTATCCTACAGTACTAAGAGCTGTGTAACATATAGTTTTATCTATGATAATAACATATACTGAATCAACTAATAAATTAACAGGGTTATATTGTATTGTGTAATTCAACAAAATTATGTCTTAAATAGGTAAATAAATGGTTATATCTATTCCCCAGTAATTTAAAATTCTCGTAGAAATAAAAATATGTTATTTTCCTGAAAATAAAATACACATGAACGATTAAGCCTTACGGTAAGAACTTTTTTCAGTCTTAAACATTCTAAAACACAGGGTTAATAAGTGTCCCGGTTTCACCTTCAGAAAATATGGTCACTTTAATAAAGATGTATTTTTCATAGAATTAATCAAAGTAACATTTTACCTTTAGAGATAGTAATTTCAGAAGAACATATCTCATCTTGTCATTGGTATCTGTTGCATACTGTTCCATGGCAGATTTCTGTAAAAAGTTATGTTAACTATCATTAGTAAAAGAGATATTATTGCTCATAATATGAATCAACATTATCAACATATTATGTTGATAAAATAAAACCATAATTTTCAACTGTAAAAAACTAAATTGTGGACTGTTCATCAATAATTGAAATTGACATTAAGGTCACTTATTCCCATTCTTAAGCTTCTCAGCCACATGAGGGCTGAGAGTGACAGAAACTCTTGAGAGTTGTGTTTTAGTATGTGAACATGAGTCAGAAACTCTGTAGAGAGCGATAATATTAGCTTGCAGATGGAAGTTCTCTTCTTGTGGATAATATGTCTATGATGAAACAATAAATAAACTGAAATAAAGATATTTCAAGATTGTCAACTCTTGGGATCAGTAGCTCTATGATCCTGAAAGTCAACTCAGCCTCCAGGAGCAATCCTGGAGATAAATGTGATTGTGCCTAAGGCTGACAACCTTATCAACTTTTATGTCGAATGGCTAAAAATCTGGGAAGCTCAACCCTAAGGGCTTGTATGACGATCTGCTGATATCATATTTTTCTGCCAGATAGAGAACTTATCTGGAAGTTGGCCAAGAATTGCGTATTATGAGCTCCTGACAAAATCTGTCTGGCAAGACAACTTCCAGATAAGCTAGCAGGAGGATGGAGTGGCTGACAAGCTTCCAACTGTTAGTTAGGGAATCTTGGTTGAAACAAGATGGCGCAAGCCGAAAGCTTCCTAGCCACCTGAATTTTAGAACTGATGCCGGAAGATTTAATTTACATAAAATTGTCATTTTATGCTCACATATGAATGAAATAGAATTGAACAAATAGATTAATGCACTTAAAACGATATGTTGTTATGTAATTTAACTGTACAAATACAAATCCGAGCTGCCGCACCTAGCGGAGGACTACCGAACTACAACAAACACACCTCTCTGCTCAGCGAGGTAAGGACCATTTTACAAATTTTTACTGCGTTCTTGCCGGTAGCAGTTCAGCGGTGGTATTACACGGCATCTTCCAGTTAAGCTATCTGGAAGTCACGTATGTGGAGAATTTGTCGGCAGGTGGTAATACAGGCCCTAAGGGTCTCCATGGCCTGTATAGAGACTACTTTACTTTTACTTACGTAAAAAATAGTAATTGAAGATGGACACAAGTTGCCCAGGATTATAACAATCAGAAGCTGCATCTCCATATTATTACAACTTCATTTTTTAAGGCAGTTTAGGCATAATTAATGACACCTACATGGTCAAGTGGTCAGCATTATTGCCTACAAATTTGTAGGCCTGGATTCAATACCTGACACAAGTGATGGGCAGAATCAAATGATTTTAAGATTCAAATAACCTATTCTTAAGTAATGATCATTCAATTCTTTATATTACTTAAGAATAGGTTACTCAAATCTTAAAATCATTTGATTAGCCATAGCATAATGGAGTTTAGTTTAAATATGACACTTACCAAACTACTGACTTCATTTTCAAGATCCTCTATTATTTTCAGCCCAGTTTCCAAGCTTGATGTATCTAGTCGTTCTTGTAACTTTACCTAAGACAAGAGACAAGCAAAGTCTCAGTTGTATAGAGTGTAAGATCATCCTTATTATAAATGACCATAATTTGCTTCTCAGATATGAATAGGCTTAACCAGTGTCCTTTGTGACTTCTTACCATTCATTACATTGGCAACCTTTTGCCCGTTTGTTCAAAGTTGTCAGAGGTTTGTCTCATCAAAATATTAAATTGACTTCAGTAATGCAATAGGAGACAATGAAAACAGGATTAAACTTTCATATCATTCATAACAGTTCTACTTATTTACCTTCAGTTATAAGAGAAAGAGGGGTACGCCATAGAGTAGTGGTTGAGGCACTGTGCTACAAACTGGAAGATTGCAGGTTCGATCCCCGATGAGGTCATTGGAGAATTTTCAATTGGCCTAATCCTTCTGGTGGCACTATTGCAATGGGGTCGACTCAGCCTCTAATAGAAATGAGTACCAAGAGCATTCCTGGGGTTAAAGGCGGCCAGTGCGTAAGGCTGACAACCTTACCACCTTCACATGCCAAATGTCTAAAATCTGGGAGCCTCAACCTCCTAGAACCCTCTGGGCCTCCATGGCCTGTATAGGGAACACTTTACTTTTAATTTTATAAAAGAAAGAAAGAATTAACTCAAAATCATTCCAACTTACTATTTGAAAAACATTTCTAGTTAACTAGTAATGTAAGTTATGTGTCTGTGTGTGTGTGTGTGTATATATGTGTATATGTGTGTAATGTGTATATATATATATATATATACACATGATGGGACAGGCAAAAGTCATGGCAACTATTTTTCTTTGCAACTTATATTCTTCATGTCCTCTGCTGGGATTTTTATGTGGATCTTTGAAAACGTGCTTTTTCTGTCTTGTGTGTTTATTGCCTCCTAATTTCTTAAAGTTTCCAACAAATAAAAAATAGTTTCGTGTCAGGGTTTAGAAATTTGTAGACTAAAACAGATGGAATGGGGGACAATTGCAACCATGTCACAACGTTTTGCTCCATTTTGTGAGTTTTCATAAACTATTGGGATACGGAAGAAACTGCTCTATTCTATCAAGAACCTTCATTTACTTGTTATATTCAAGGGAGGGAGAGGATTTCTTTACAGTGCATATACTAAGTTAATTAAAAAAAATAAGTACTTCCCAGCCTTACTCATGCTGTCAAATCCAAAAAATAAATCTGCAGTAAGAGTCAATCAAGAGCCTGCATAGCTGTCCAATGTAAATGTGTTAAATAATATTCGGCCTACAGATATAATATATATACACACACACACACATACATTCACAAGCATAGTAAAGTAGAGTCCCACAAACTCAGCCTAATATGGATCAACAGGCTGAGTTACTGAAAAACCGAGTTATTGGTATAAGGGGACTAAAAATAAAAATTCTCATTGTGAAAATTAAAAATGAGTTAATTGGCCTCAAATGTAAAATCACCATACACTTTTTTAATATGGGTATAGTCTGTAACTTAGGTCTTACTTTGCTATGGTAAACAGCAGGAAGAATATTTGTGTAGTTTCTGTCTCCAGTTGGCTGCACACAGTTGTTAGTGATCATTGAGCTCAGGAACCTTATCTAAGAATCATTTATGCAACAGTGGCTGCACACAGTTGTTAGTGATCATTGAGCTCAGGAACCTTATCTAAGAATCATTTATGCAACAGTGGCTGCACACAGTTGTTAGTGATCATTGAGCTCAGGAACCTTATCTAAGAATCATTTATGCAACAGTGATGAAGTGATTATTAAAGTAGGTATCGAATGATAAAGGCTTTAAGGGAAGGGAAGGAATTAAGGAAAGCCTCAGACACTTACTTAATCATTCAATGATAATAGGCATTCCTAAGCAAACTAAAAGAATATTATCTATTTTATGGAACCCGGAGGTTCATTGCCATGCTATGATGAGTTCGCCATTCAATCCTGTTCCATTCGAACTCCATCCAACCATCCCTTGCAAATCCTACTTTCTTTTAAATCAATTCTAGTATTGTTCCCCCACTTACGTCTAGGTCTTCCCTTTGGGTCTCCCAGTTAATATTTTTGCGATATATCTTTCCACCCACATTCATGCAACATTTCCAGCCCATTTCATCCTCCATGATTTATTTACCCTTACTATATTCGATGAAGGGTTACAGGTTATGAAGTTCATAAACCTCGGATACATGATTTTTCCCCCCTTATTATACGACAAATTTATAATTATTTTTTCTTTGATTTTTGAACCAATATTCTATTATTTTATTGAAATAATTATTGAACTTACTTTCCAAATCCTAAGTCTAGCAAGAACTAGTGCGAAGACTGCTGAAGCAATAATGGTAAAACTAAAAACATCCAGAAACCCTAAAAGAAAAAAATGCATATTATTATCAGAATTATCACCTCTGATTGTTGTTTCAATTCATTTTAGTAAAAACATAGAACATATGTTTTGTTGTTTGAAGGCCTTGTGGCCCATTGAGCCTACCTCCGGGAATGGAATGATGTGGAAGCCCAACGGCCCTTCGACAACAGAACCCCACCGCGAGCCCCCATGGAACTCCCCTACATCCAACAGATACCTCTACCATGCCACGTGTGTCACTGCCTCGGTACCTCTTACAGAGCCCCCAGGATGGCAGCACACCAGCCAGCAACTTCATGACCAAGCCATGGGGAGAACGGGAGAGGCCCACAGCAGGTGCTGGGGCAAGGGTATACCGGAAACCAGGAAAGGAAACAGGATGATTATGAGCGGGAGTTTGAAGATGAAATGGAGTGTGTTGGTGGAATGAGAGGGGGAAACGGGAGGATCCCCGAGAAAAACCCCCGAAGGTCATGGCTTCGTCCACCACAAATGACACACCCGCCAGGCTCGCAGGCCCACACGCTAAGCATGAGCCAGCATGACGGCAGTAAAAATGTATTTGAAAGAAGGTGAAGTTGCAAAAAAACCATTAAGTCCTAAAAAGGACAAATAACCAAATAAAGGCAAAAAAGGACAAATAAAAACCATCATTTTCTGGCCTACAGTGGCCCATAATGAACATAAGTTATATTACGATGGGTCTTGTCTTCCGACACTCGAAAAGAAAAATATTTTTCTTCAACCTCCTGGCCCTGGTGATCATATAGAATATATGGAATATATCAGGAGTGGGTTATGGTTGCAACAAAGTCAGCTGATTACTTGAATTATCCGGAGCTGGGACTCGCCGATCCCTCTCTGCATGTTACCCTTTTCCAGCCATACCCCCAGCTTCAGCGCAAATAGCATCCATTGCTGTGAACAGACTGCTAAGATATTACTATAAGGATAAGAAATGAAATAAAGTGTGATATGATTTCAGATGTTCTTATATGGTATTTAAACATGGTTCTCTAGAATTATTGCTTGTAAACCACATAAGGCCCACTGGGTTTTTATCTGGTGTATGTTACTTATGAATAGGGTCAGATGTTTATGACATATCATATTTCTATCCTGACCTCTATTTTTGCCAGAAACACAAATTAAACGTGAATTGCACATTTGTTATTCTAATCGTACCGTTTTTATTTTGCATACAATTCATATTTTGGTCATTTTCATGGTCTTGGTCATATTTCAGTCATATTTGTAATTTAACATCATATTTCAGTTATAAATTCGATAAAAGAGTACAATTATGCAGTTTGTACACTAAATTGTTGACTTAAATATTTCCTAAGAAGAGTCACAACTATTTTGGTTTTACTGTAGAAGGGACAATAACAAGTAATACTACAATTACCTCTTCCTCCTTGTTAACAACTTCCGATAAACATGTTTTAAAAATATTTTCAGTTCACATTTGCAGTGGTATCTGTAAACATTAACAGATTAGAAGTTACAAGTAAAACTGTAAATCATCTATAAAATTGTTAATAAGGGCTTATCTGATTGAACTGATGTGATGCAAAATTTAGTGCAATTAAATGATTATATTCGAACATTTGTTTTTTAGAAAATACTATCTTTATGAGGTCATATTTAGGATTTTTGGGTCATATTTATTCATTTTTAAGGTCATATTTGCAGTCATATTTTTCACCTTTTTAGGTCATAAACACCCGAACCCTACTTATGAATAATATTTTACCAACTACCATCTTTATAAAAGTTCAGCTTTGTCTTGAAAAAAATGTTAAAGCCTGCAAGAAGATCATCCTTACTTTCAGAAACCTTTTTGGGTTTCAACTTTTAGGGGAATCAAGGTGTTCATTTTGTGAAAATTTATTTGTTTTCTTTTTACTTTGCTGTTTGCGAAGTATCAAAACTGTTACAATTAAAACTACTAGATGTCATGATTGAAAATGCAATGAAATAATTTGTTGACCTTAGATCTGGTTTGTATTAAATTATAGCCAGAAAGAAGGGTACCCGGAAATAATTGATCTGTATGTTTACTTCAATACCCGTATATGCAAGCAATAAGCAATGTACAAAGAGAGAAACCAGAACTCAAGATTAAAACTGATATAGGTCTAAGCTCCATGACCCATTTGCCTATTGCTGGCTACGTAAAATATAAAGGCAACACTGAACTACCTCATATGCACTGTAGCCATCCTTCATACACATATGCCTTTCTTATTGCCGGAATGTCGATTTTTAACAGACCATCGCATGGCAGAGGAGACAACATTCTTGTCTTATGGATCTTTACTCTGTGAATGCTTGTAGTAGAATGCCTTAATGCAGTATATGACAGTGCTGCACCCCGTTCCAGACGTCCCTACCTCAGAAAAATCCGAGAAGGTACTGGCGATCGAACCCAGGCCTATGGATCCGTAGCCAACATCCCTAACCATGAGACCATGCAGGTGGCCATCAACATATTGTGTTGACAAAATAAAGCCATAATTAAATTAAAATCGTTAGAGCCAATTTTTTCAAACATCAAAATGTTGAAAAAAATTTTCGTGGAAAGTTCCCTTAATATTTCAGGTATAAAAAACCAAATTCTGAGCGGTTTGATAAAAATTCAAAACAAAATCCTTTATTCATAAAAGAGAGGTAAACATAATGCACTGTTTGCCCGCTGAGCTTGTCGACGGATAGATAGATAGATATCATTCCAAAAACACTTTTTTGGGGGGTTTTAGACATCGTTAAACATGTCTTCTTGTTTTTTTGTTTTTTGTCACGATCAAAATACTTTTCTATACTAATTATATACTTTGAAAGTAAAAAATTGTTTGGGCACCCATGATCTAAACTGTGGCTGATTGTGATGGTCAATAAATAGAAGTTTAGAATTGTCACAGAACTTGTCTTTCAGCAAATGCTTCAATGGAAGATGTCTCATATATATATATTTTTTTTTTTCACTTCTGCGAGATTAGATTTCTACTTTTGAATTTACAGGGAGTTAATCAAGTTGTAAAAAGTACTCTCTTTTATTTTTTCTTTAAGTTTTTTAGGTATCGGAGTTAAAGATGTTAGTTAATGAATAGTGTTATAGTATATTGACCGTCTACGTGGTCTCGTCACTAGCTACGGACCCACAGGACCTGGTTCGATCCCCTGCACCTCCTCAGATTTTTCTGAGGTAGGGAGATCTGGAACTGAGTACACTCAGCCTCTATACAAACTGAGGAGCTACTTGATGGATAAGTATCAGCTCCGGTCATTGAAACCATCATTAATGACCATGGGTGTTGGTATTCTGACCACATGCCCCCTAATCTTCCCATCTGCCTATGGTAGATGATGCAGCGATTGGGTGGTAGGCCTAATTCCTTCAGAGATGTAGGGCCAAGGAGTTTAGTTTAGAGTTTAGTTTTAGTATATAAATTCTGTCATCAGTATTTCAGTTAGATTTGTGCTTGAAAGCTTTGATACTCCCCATGATAAATATTTTTAATTAGGATAATCTCTTTCATATGTGATACTTTATAATTCAATAAACTTACTATGACTGATTGTGAATGATTTTCTTACCTAGAAACATATGTACTAGATTTTGTTTCTTTTGGATTGGTTGAACTTTCCTTTTCTTCTTTATTGAGGAGTACAACGGAGCAGAGGCATCTGCTATCTTTTCAATTTGTATATTGATGGTATTATTTTCTGCACTCGGAAGGCTGTTAGTATGTTCTGTTGCTGATTTTGAATTCATCTCAGAAATCTGAAATTAATTTTGATAACTTTAGAACCACACTGTTTTTCATTAAAAAAATTCTAGTGTACAACCTATTTACATCTAAACCGTGTATCACGGTAGTCAGAATTTACTATATCCTTAAAAATAAAGTAAACAATTTTTATTACACAATAGTTTCTACAGCATTAGTAGATAATTCTTAGAATATTTTAAGAATATTAGAGTAATTAAGGGTCAGAAAATGTGACAGCATTGTTGAACTTAAGCTGTTATGATAAACTTAAGTTAGTGGCTTCAATTTCTACATGAGTTGTATGTGTACCCAGGATAAATAATTAAATGTTACTGTAATATGATTAATGATAATAATTATTATTGTTGTAATTGTTGTTATTATTATTATTATTATTATTATTATTATTATTATTATTATTATTATTATTATTATTATTATTATATAGTAGATGATACAAACAATTTTTACATTAATTACAACAAAAACAACAACAATAATCATGACAACAACAATACTTACTCAATGGCAATTCCTAAGCAAGTTAAAGGAGTGTTATCTATTTTTGTGGATCCCGGAGGTTCATTCCCACACTCACCTGAGTCCGCCATTCAACCCTTTTCTTTGCTAACTCCATCCACCCATCCCTCGCAATTCCTACTTCCCTTAAATCTATCATAATGTTGTCCTCCCACCTATGTATAGGTCTTCCAAGTGGTCTCTTCTAGTCAGGTCTCCCAGTCAATATTTTTGTATTTTCTTCCCCATGTGCACGTCATTATGGAGTTTTTTCCAGTTCCTATTTCCATTTCTCTTAGGTCCAAATATTTTCCTAAGCACCCTGTTTTTGAACACTCTCAGATTATGTTCTTCCCGAAAAGTAAGCAACCCTGTTTCACATCCATGTAATGCAACCAGCAGGATAATTGTTTTACAGATTTTTATTTTTAGATTTCTGGACAGAAGCAGTGCTTTAGTTGGGCCGGTACGCACCGGTACTGCGTACCGGTATAAAATTATTTTCCTTCTACCATACTGGGAAAAATATGTGCTCCGGTACGTCGTACTGGCAGTACAGGAACGATATTGTCCTAAAATACTTATTAAATGTCCAATTCACGAGAGTGTATTCTATATCTATATTAATAAAAGGAAGTGTCTGTCCTCCGTCTGTCTGTCTTCCGTCTGTCTGTCTGTCCGCGATGCCCAGCGAAATCTACTCAACGCAGAAATCTGAAATTTTATAAGTAGGCGGGCTAAAGGGTCGGAATGTGCACCTCGAAGCCGGAATTTTAATTTTCGCCTCCGTTCGTGAGTTATGAGTGAAAAACTGGCAGAAAACGTGCATTTTTTTGCGTTTTAGAAGCAACAGTTTCAGTAATAAATTTCAATATCAAATAACTTACGGATGGCTTTGGCTATTTTTGTCAACATACCTCATAGCCTACCTTGAAAATAAAAGCAACGCGATCGCTTGATTTTGTAAGTCCATCCTAGACGATTCATTTGTTTAGAGTGTCAAGGCCCACAGACATATGACATTTTCAACCTACACGGAAGAAGGATAATCAACCCTAAATATGGTCAAACATTGTTCGATTTGAACGAAACTCACTATACAGGGGTTTTCTGGGCCAAGGAACTCGAATCTGAGGTCGCTTTTACCATGGGACGCTACCTAATCGTGGAATGCACTCCACGTGATTTAGGTGTTAATAATTATAATTTGAAATAATTATCGCGGGGGAAGCCGCGGGCACATGCGGGCACATGCTGTTTGTCTGTGTGTCCACGATGCCCATCGAAATCTACTGAACGCAAAGATCTGAAAATTTAAAGATAGATGGACTGAAAGGTGGGCGAATGCACCTCGAAGCCGAATTTTTAATTTTAGCTTTCGTTCGCGAGTTATGAGTAAAAAACTGGCAGAAAACGTGATTTTAGCGCTGTCGAAGCATCAGATTTCAGTAATACATTTCAATGTCAAATCAATTGCAGTTGGCTTTGGCTATTTTTGTCATACCGTGGAAATAAAAGCATCGCGATCGCTTGAATGTTGTAAGCCCACGCTGGTCGATTCATTTGTTTAGAATGTCAAGGCCCGTAGACATATGAAATTTTCAACCTACACGGAAGAGGGATAATCACCATAGACCTAAATATGGTTAAACATCGTTCGATTTGGATGAAACTCACTATACAGGGATTTTCTGGGCCAAGGAACTCGAATCTGAGATAGCTTTTACCAGGCAACGATATCTAATCGTGGTATGTAATTCACGTGATTTAGGTGTTAATAAAATAATGATTTAACTATTATGCTCTTAATTTTTAATTTTTGAAATAATTATCGCGGGCGAAGCCGCGGGCACATGCTAGTATATTAATAAAAGGAAGTGTCTGTCCTCCGTCTGTCTGTCCTCCGTCTGTCTGTCCGCGATGCCCAGCGAAATCTACTCAACACAGAGATCTGAAATTTTATAAGTAGGCGGACTAAAGGGTCGGAATGTGCACCTCGAAGCCGGAATTTTAATTTTCGCCTCCGTTCGTGAGTTATGAGTGAAAAACTGGCAGAAAACGTGCATTTTTTTGCGTTTTAGAAGCATCAGTTTCAGTAATAAATTTCAATATCAAATCACTTACATATGGCTTTGGCTATTTTTGTCAACATACCTCATAGCCTACCTTCAAAATAAAAGCAACGCGATCGCTTGATTTTGTAAGTCCATCGTGGACGATTCATTTAGAGTGTCAAGGCCCGCAGATATATGAAATTTTCAACCTACACGTAAGAAGGATATCAACATAGGCTTAATTATGGTCAAACATTGTTCGATTTGAACGAAACTCACTATACAGGGGTTTTCTGGGCCAAGGAACTCGAATCTGAGGTCGCTTTTACCAGGGGACGCTACCTAATCGTGGAATGCACTCCACGTGATTTAGGTGTTAATAATTATAATTTGAAATAATTATCGCGGGGGAAGCCGCGGGCACATGCTGTTTGTCTGTCTGTCCACGATGCCCATCGAAATCTACTGAACGCAAAGATCTGAAAATTTAAAGATAGATGGACTGAAAGGTGGGCGAATGCACCTCGAAGCCGAATTTTTAATTTTAGCTTTCGTTCGCGAGTTATGAGTGAAAAACTGGCAGAAAACGTGATTTTAGCGCTGTCGAAGCATCAGATTTCAGTAATACATTTCAATGTCAAATCAATTGCAGTTGGCTTTGGCTATTTTTGTCATACCGTGGAAATAAAAGCATCGCGATCGCTTGAATGTTGTGAGCCCACGCTGGTCGATTCATTTGTTTAGAATGTCAAGGCCCGTAGACATATGAAATTTTCAACCTACACGGAAGAGGGATAATCAACATAGACCTAAATATGGTTAAACATCGTTCGATTTGGACGAAACTCACTATACAGGGATTTTCTGGGCCAAGGAACTCGAATCTGAGATAACTTTTACCAGGCAACGATATCTAATCGTGGTATGTCATTCACGTGATTTAGGTGTTAATAAAATAATGATTTAACTATTATGCTCTTAATTTTTAATTCTTGAAATAATTATCGCGGGCGATCGCTAGATTTTGTAAGTCCATCCTGGACGATTCATTTGTTTAGAATATCAAGGCCCGAAGGCATATGAAATTTTCAACCTACACGGAAGAGGGATAATCAATATAGGCCTAAATATGGTCAAACATTGTTCGATTTGGACGAAACTCACTGTACAGGGGTTTTCTGGGCCAAGGAACTCGAATCTGAGGTCGCTTTTACCAGGCGACGCTATCTAATCGTGGTATGTAGTCCACGTGATTTAGGTGTTAATAAATATAATGATTTAACTATTATGCTCTTAATTTTTAATTTTTGAAATAATTATCGCGGGCGAAGCCGCGGGCACATGCTAGTTGTTAATAATGACAAACACTATTAAATTCGCAATAGATATGCGTTCTATGGAAGGTGAGTACCCCCATAAAATATTTTCCAACTAAAGCACTGGACAGAACACGAGAATGTAAAAGTGCATGAAAACAAGCATTTCCTGAGTTCAGTACACTTAACTTTACTTTAATATTAGGCTATTTGTATCTATAACTATTGCTCCAAGATATTTGAATTTCTCCACTTCTTTGAATGATTTACCAGCTATTCTAATAACATATGGCACATTATTTTTCATGACCATATACTTAGTTTTTTCTGTATTACTTTCCAAATGGAAATTCCTGTAGGCATTGAAAAGATTTTCTGCATTTCTCCTGATTGTATTTATGTCATCACCCAACAGATAAACATCATCTGCATAAGCTAAAATTGAGCGGTTGCCAATTAATTCTAGGCCAACCTTCTTTCCTGAATTTCCTAATGGCATATTCCAAAGCAAAATTAAAAAGTAAAGGCAATAGTGCATTTCCTTGCTTCAAGCCACTATTAATGGCTGAGTGCAGGTGTTTTGCTTCAACATGATAATGCCCGTCCTCATGCTTCTCGTGCAACCATGAAAATCATCGATAACATTCGCTTCGAGTGCCTCCCACATCCGCCATACTCGCCAGATTTGTCACCATCAGATTTCCACATCTTTGGTCCATTAAAGGAACACCTTGGAGGGCAGAAGTTTCAAGTCTGATGAAGTCTCCCTCGTATTTAAAACTTTTTTGTAATTTTTATTTTGCTTATGGTTTGTTTTTACAGAACCAGGCTCAGGTGGATTTGTCCATTCATCTTTTAAAGCTGTTTCTCTCTGGAAGAGATAATGCTGTTGACTCGACACTTGGAACAGGTAGGCCTATACAAGAGTTTGCATGCATCTATTTGAAGAGTTGGTATCTCAAATATTCATTCATGCCAAATGAGAGTGTTTTGGAAAGGGTAACTTAAGGCGTTTTCTAGCACATTAGTTATTTTTATTTCATTTTTTGTTGTGTTATTTTCATAAATGTACCTTTGAAAGTTCATATGCCAAGGGTGGCCACTTCCAAATTAGGCTTACCTTAAAAACGTAAGAATTAAATTTTGAGTCTTCTTAATATCACAGATTTTGTTGTTATTGCATGTTTAACCACTAAGCCCAATTCAAATAATTGCTTCAGACAAAACTGCAGAGGTTCTTAAAATTATTACCGGTAACCTAAAATAAATGTACAGATTTCTTAATAATTAAGAAGAACTGATGAATGTGAGTGCCTATTTTTAATTTGCACCCTTTCCTAACAGTGTTCAGATATAGCATTTAGATCTACATGACTGAGCATTCTTTTGGTAAATTGTTTCAAATTCGGAGCTTTGTTTTATCCATCTCACACCTGTGGACATTTTACATTACTTTCTCCATTCTATGAATATAATAAAAAGGCAATTTTTGTATGTTATACTTATGATTCAACATAAAAAAATAAGGGCAAATTAATATCCGACATGAGTTGGTGCCAGATGATGGACAATTAGGTCAATACCTGGACTGTCCCACACAATGCAGGACATATGGCCATCTTAAGTACGACCCCAATTTAGAGGAAAATATAGTTTATGTCAAAATGGTAGCTGTTTCTTATATTTTCAATATTTTTGCATTATTCACAGATTAATGAAATTATCTAAACATATGCTGTACACAACCAAAAATTCAGTTAGAAAATTGATAAAGACACCAATTGAACCATACTTTACATATTATTTAATGTATAACCATTTAAAACCATTAATTTGAATCTCAATAGGCTTAAATTCTATGGCTGGGAGAACCTTCTTTGTTTTCTGCACACTCTTTAAATTAAAAAAACAAAACAAAAAACAAAAATGTCAAATGATAGTATGAGATGAACCTTCAATGTTTTCCGGGGACTTTAGGTAGACAAAGGAATAATAATAAATACTATGGTGAGGAAAATCTTCATTGTTTTCTAGGTCTTTTTAAATAGACAAAAGAAATTCTAATTGTAGTGCAAAACCCATTGCTGCTAAGATTATAATAACCATCAGAATGTTAGTCTAGACATGTAATATACAATGAGGTATATTTTACTTCATGAAAAGTCAGTCTGAAGTGACATATCACGTAGGTACCTGTTGTAGGACTATGCAATGGCATTAATTGTAATGGTTCTGGGATGTTCTTATAACGTTTTAACTAATATTCTTTAACTGTTTCTTATCAGATGCAATTAAGCACCGTTAGTTCTTTTAACTTTAGCTCAAAAGAATTGTCTGAAGCAATGTATCTTTGACAGACTATTAATGTTGCTTTTGATAAGTAAAATGGTGTAATTTTTAGAACTATTTATTTTTACTGATGAACTCTTTCTCACTCTCTACACAAACTTTCATCAGTGGCTGTTCTCCATTGAGGCATTTGAAATGCTGAGGCATCTATTATTTAAAGAATATAACCTATATATTTTTCAAAGTTAATTATTTCATTTATAAAGATTCTATAATTTTTGTATCTTCTGAGTGTGACATTCAGCATTCAGCACTAATTGAATATATTATTTCCTTGTCTGCTTGATCACTTAAGAAACACACTTCCCTTGGTCGTCGTTTGCTTAGTAGTTCCCCCAGCTCAGGCTCTGCTTCCAGAAAATGTAGACTAGGAAAAAGGCAGTTAGGTAGTCCCTTGGTTGCCATGGAAACTGTACCTTCATGACTTGTTTGGTATGGGATATGTTTTTCGTCCCAAACTGTCTTCAACATAAAACTAGTTTTTCTTCTACTTTCTTCTGTCATTCAAGGCCAAATATGCTGGCATGCTTGCTTTTGGCATAGTTTTGATTATAGGCCTAAGCAAGTGATATTTTTGTGACTATTCCATTCATTTTCTGCGTGTTTGATATTGACCAATAACATAAGCAATTCCTCGGATATAGACCAATCATGATCATTTATCTTGTAATATGCTTCCTATTATCGCAAGCTTACAATTTTATCTGATAAAATGTCTGCTCATTACTGGACATATAAGGCATCAACGTGCGGTGATTAATATGTCACATGCTGCCATTAAACAAAATGAAAACACATTGTATTACACAACTTAACTTGTTTGGAAATTGAAATAATGTAAATGTCCATTGATTAAAACCACAATTTCGATTTCATGCAAGGCAGTTCGTGTGATTTTATAGCATTTTGATGTAAGCAACTATGACACACTCTTCATTTTTTGGTACGCACTATTAGTAGCATTCATCAAATCGATTTGTGAACTGTTCATTCATTTAGTATGCCATGGTCTTACGGCTGACGAAATATTGTCAACAAAGTACAAAAATAATCACCGTATTATTTACAAAATCTGTTACTTTTTATTCATGAAAATGTCTTAATAAATCCTACTCGAGGTTACGAGTTTCACCAGATAAATTTTCTCGAAAATATATTGATAAACTCGTAATCTGTCATGAGATTACCTCTTGACTTTTGTTCTTGCAAATACCTGTTTATTGATAAACTCATATCTCTTGTTGGATTACCTATGATAATATAGGATTGATGTAAGGTTCTATGAAATAGAGTGAGTTCAATGCAGGATTTAGGTGTCCCTTAGTGTGTGACAATGATGGTGATGATGATGATATTAAGATTCACAATAATGACCATAATAATAACAACAGCAATAATAATAATAATAATAATAATAATAATAATAATAATAATGTTGTTGTGTATGTTGTCTTCAACAATTGTTAAAGTTTTAAGTACTTATTTACCACTACTGGCTCTTTTTTGGATTCCTCTTTTAAATCTTCATGAGAAGCTCTCACTTCATTGGTATCTCTGATGTCAAACTCTGTATCTAGAACATAATTAAAAAATTAGGAATTGTTTGTTTAAATTCCATGATTTCAGAATATTATATATGTCTCTTACTCTGCGGTAAAACTTCTCTCACGTATATCTAATAAACTATATACCACTTAAAAGCATTAGTCTATTATTGAGTTCTGATTCATTAAATTATGTAAGTTAAAACATGTTATTAGTAAAGACTAAATGTTACATAGGGAAAAGAAAGCCAAATCAGTGTACAGATAATACCAGACTGAAATGCAAAATATGTAAAAATAGTCATGATAACTCAGTAGTCAAATGGAAGGGCACTTAAGAAAGCTTCATTCTCATCTCATATATTTGATGTATTGTTTTATGGTAGCCTGTATTCAGCTATCTTTTTTATTTATTGTAAAAAGGTTCCCAAAGAACAAGGCCAACGTAATGGGACCATGTACAATAATGCAGTCAAAGCCGATTATAATTAATGACTCCTAAGGGACCGCCAATTTACTGTCATTATAGCCAATAGTCGTACAAACCAGATTTTTTCCTAAACATTTCAAATTCGTAAGTTTTATATTTTTAACTTGTAGGTGCTATAGTAATGATTAATGAAATATTCTTGTTCCAGTTAATGTATTACAAAAATTTATTACAGTACATACTCTACATAAATTACTGTATGTACTCTGCTACAGTAAATGCAATACTGTAAATTACGAAGGTCTACACTTTCTCCTGTTTCTCTTTTTACAATGTTGTACAAATGTATTGTACTGTACCTTACACATTAGAAAAATCCAACACATTAGGTAATCACAAAACAAGTACACTATTAGACACATCACAATGCTGACGTTTTCCCTGTTTTCTAATCGCCATATTATATGTGACTTCTCTTCAGTATTAAACACTTTCCTTTTCTTTAGCAACATATTGACAGCAATGCTTGCCTTGACTACTTAACAGACATACTGATCTGAAATCCACATTCTACTGAAAACAAGACTTTGAAAATAAGATTTACACTGTTGTCGGAAATCCCTGAAACGTAAAAAGAAACAACATTGGACGTTATAGCCGATACATGTCTCCGAAAATGCTTTACACGGGACTGTTATATTTCACCGTTATACCCAATATGTCATTACAAGCAATGATGTTGTAAATGGTTTCGACCGTACATTATACTTTGGATTAATAAAATTCAAATATATGTATTAATGTATGTATGCATGTATGAATTTTTTTTAACAAGATTTATTACCTGCATGCTCCATTACAGTAAAAGTAATACTACATGCAATGATTAATGTTATAAAGACAATTTTTCACACATCAGCAGTCCTTATTCGTTCTTTAGTTTTCAAAGTTTATTGATTGCATAAAATTAATTAATTTTTCTTTATAAATTGTATAATAATTTGGTTTTAATGTTTGTCCATTCCCAAAAATTTTTGGCCATGTTATTTATAAATAGGGTTCTCTCTATCTGTAGCTTGCTGCATTCAAATAATATGGTCTACAGTTTGTTCAGCACTTCCGCATTGACACAAGGGATTGCCCATTATTTTGAATCTATGATAATAAGATCTTTATTTGCCATGATCCGTTAGGAAGGATGTTACATTTCCTGTTATTAAGATATTAATTTTTAATCTTTCTTTTACACTGGGGAAAAACAGTAACTTACCACCATCTGTTTCTTCATTCTCTCCAGAATTAATATTCTGGGATTTCAGTAGTGTTGTAACTACTTTATGAAGCAATTCCTCATCAGTTGTATTCTTGCTCAATTCAGAAGCTTGTATTTTATGGTATTCCAAAGGATTCATACTTAAGTTCTGATCGAGTTTCCAAACTACAAAGTTTATTGTCTTAATTGGGTTTTGCTCCTGTAAAAAGACACAAACAAGAGAAATTGCTGTAGTCAATGCTGAATTAAACCTTCTGGAGGCAGTGAAATGCTGAGCCCTTTCAAATTGTCTGCCAATATATAAAATTACCAACTAACAATTTGATTTAACTAAATTATTTAGAGAACTGTCCGCCGGCGTGGTCCTGTGGTTAGCGTCGCTGACTACAGATCCGTCGGCCCGGGTTCGATTCCCGGTACCTCCTCGGATTTTTCTGAGGTAGGGAGGTCTGGTAGGGGTGCACTCAGCCTCGTGATTCCAATTGAGGAGCTACTTGATAGAGAAGTAGCGGCTCCGGTCAAGAAAACCACCATTAACGGCCGTGGGTGTCGGCATGCTGACCACATGCCCCCCAATCCTGCCATCTGCCTACGGGAGATGACGCAGCGGTCGGGTGGTAGGCCAAGTCCCTTCAGGGATGTAGAGCCACGGAGTTTAATTTAGAGAACTACCAACTCTAGTACTAAAATTGTCATCATCGATTCTAAGCTTAGCGCACACTGATGATTTCACTTTAAGAATGTTTATAAAAATATTTAAATTCAGTTCTGAAATGGTTAATACCCACATATTGTTTTAATGAACTGCCAAATTGTGATATTTTAATTCTAAGTTTTATTGTGCAATATGATGACAGCCTAACAAAGATCATATTATGGTGAGAAAAACCAATATTTTGCTACAGTACATAACAAAATTATTGACATTGTTTGTTCTTCAAACATTAATATATGATACATTATTAAACAAATGATTACCTATTATCAAGCAATATTATACAGTATGTTACTGATATAAATTTTGAAAATAAATGGAGGATTCAAGAACCAGCTTAACTGCCGTCTTTCATTGTGACTACTTACACCCATCTAAAACTAAAATAAACTCGGTGGCGCTACATCCCTGGAGGGATCCAGATGTAACTTCAACCTTTTTTAAAATTTATTTATGGAAGTAGTAAAAAACAGGGTATAAAGCAGGCATGTGATACTATGACTTCAGGGAGTCATGCATACCTACCCCTTTCATGATGCTTGAAGTTGGCTTGTCTCATTGCAATGCAAAGACTTAGCAATACGTACTGTCTAGCGGTTAGTGGAAGGCCGAGCTGGTGGCATAGTGGGGGAAAGACATAGGCAGTAAATGCAAGCGCATGGTAAGGTAGTGGGGGGACGCTAGCTCGGCCTTCAGCTCACCGCCAGACAGTATCAGTGGTGGAGCTACTGTTAAGAGTTTTTCAAACCGAAATCTCGCATTTCATAGTAGCTGGGAGTACATATATATACTTACATATATATATACATATATGTAAGTATATATATTTCTTTTGTTGTTGTGATGATGAAAAAATTGAAATGAATACTAACTGGAATGCCTTCTGAATGAGAGGATAGTGAGGCTTCTTGTGCGACTAGTCATGTCTGGTCTCACATGGAAGAAACCAAGTACCTGCACGCAAGAGACCATTAAGTTAGTAGGATCTTCTCGATTTCATTGGCTTTTTTGAAGTGAAACTTCTTTAGCCGCGGTAGGAGTAAATCCAGAGCTTGCGTTACGCTCAAAATTGTCAAGCAATTAGTGTTACGCTCAAAATCGTCACGAAATTAGTAGGGTGTAACGGAACGGACTGCACAGAAAACAATCAACTCAATGATTAGGCTTATCCAAAATTTAAAGAATACAAAAATTAAAAATTAAAACATTGAAAATCCAAAATTGAAAAATCTAAAAATCCAAAATTAAAAAATTAAAAATCCAAAATTTAAAAATTCAAAGATCCAAAACTTAAAAAATCCAAAATTAAAAAATAAAAAATTCAAAGATCCAAAATTCAAAAATCCAAAATTTAATAAATAATAAATCCAAAATTTAAAAAACCGAAATAAAAAATAAAAACAAATTAAGATCTAAAATTTAAAAATCCAATATTAAAAAATCCAAAGTTTCAAAATTAAAAAAATTAAAAGATAAAGAATTAAAAGAATCCAAATACCAAAATTTAAAAAGTCCAAAAACCCAATATTAAAAAGTCCAACAATCCAAAATTGAAAAAATCCAATAATTCAAAATTGAAAAAAATAAAAAAATCTAAATAAGTTTCACTTCTGTCGCCTGGCGTTCCACGCACACTTTTTTTAAATGTTAGAACTGTTCATCCTTTTCATTGCAAAAAATAAATCAATAAATAACCAAGCAAATTATTTAAATGTTTAATTTTCCCCGTATACATATTCCCTGTTGCAACATAGCAGCTTACTGCTTTCAAAATTAGGCCTATTGTATTCTTTGTAGGCTGATAAAGGTTTATGCAATTAATTACAACATGCTTCTCATATCAATATACATGAAAAATAAATTAACGTATTTATTTTTGTGTATTTTTATAAGTGGTAGATGTTTGGATATTTGCGGGGATACTGTGGTAATTCTTTTCAACCAGTAGACGAATGAAAAGGGGGAAATTAAACATTTAAATAATTTTCTCGGCTATTTATTGATTTATTTTTTGCAATGAAAAGGATGAAAAGGTCATAACATTATTTTAAAATCTCAATGAAATCGAGAAGGTCCTACTAACTTAATGGTCTTTAGCGTGCAGGTGCTTGGTTTCTTCCATGCTAGACCAGACGCAACTAGTCGCACAGACAGGACACACATTTGGCAGAGACTTTACAATGGTAGCAGTCATTCCAGTTAGTATACAGTTCAATGATAAAATCAGATGCTTGATCTTCTTGATACTAAATTTTGTTTTGCACTTTAGTATTGAAATACATTTTACCATATCTCAACGTACAAACTATGGGCAGCATGTACTGTCAAATATGTATAATCACTGTTGTGCAGTTTTATAGTGATCTCAATATTCATCAAAGAATACCTCATAATAGGTGCACAAGATATTTGTCCCCAGCAAACTGTCACATTTACCTGTTCAGATGGAGTAAAATTTCACTCAGTCCATTTTATGGATCTTTATTAATTGTGTTAAGGTTTCCTCATTTAAAATACTTACCTGTTGGTGAAACAAACCTGAAAAATAGATAAGTAAGTTATTAATATTAATGTATTGACTGGAAATATAGAATTCTGATAGCACGAATATTAAACAAGATGTACACACGTACTATGTCACCTGTTAGTGATCAGAATCTTTCATCATGCTATTGTTTCCGTCTAATCTTATGGCTAGAAAAATTTTGAAACAAAGTATTTGCAAAAAAAAAAAAATGAGAGAGAGAGAGAGAGAGACCCATAATGATAACATGAAGGAGAACACCAACAAAAGCCCTTATATTGTAAGATATGAAATGAAATATCTGAGAGTTCCTCCGATTTAGTTGGAAGAAAAAGTTGCAGGAATCTTTCTGATAATGTACACATACCGGTGCCACTTCCTTATATAAATATCACCAGCACCTGTAGTAAGAATGGACTGTTTTGCTAGCAGTTAAATAAAATTACACAAAACATCTGAAATAAGCTATCAAACATCTAGAACTATCCATTTTTCAAAATATAAACCGTGGAAAAAGCATAATAAGGTCAAAAATTTGTACAGTAATGAGTCTCATAATCAACTTAGCTTCTTCTTCTGTTTTCTTCATATGATATCCCAGATTCAGTTTAGAAACAAACGTGCAGTTTCTACCAGTCTATCTAAATTTCTTAGCATTTTCTGATTGGGAACATATTACCGTATGTGTTAATGGTTTTTGGTCCTTGCCTGACTTGCATTTTTCTTGAGAATCGTTATTCGATAAATTAGATCACATACCACGACTTTTGTCACTGCACTGAAAACATATTTGAATTCATTTTGTGGACATTTCTATTTTTTTTATGTATTTTTTTATTTTTATTTGCTTTTTTTGACCGCCTGCTTGGTCTCGTGGTTAGCGTCGCTGGCTACAGATCCGCTACAGATACCCGGTACCTCCTCGGATTTTTCTGAGTTAGGGAGGTTTGGAACGGGGTGCACTCAGCCTCGTGATACAAACTGAGGAGCTACTTGATTGAAAAGTAGCGGCTCCAGTCTCGGAAACCACCATTAACGACCGTGGGTGTCGGCATGCTGACCACATGCCCCCAATCCTGCCGTCTGCCTATGGTAGATGACGCAGCGGTCGGGTAATAGGCCCAGTTCCTTCAGGGATGTAGCGCCACGGATTTTAGTTTAGTTCTATCTCCTTTTACGGAATAGGAATCAGATCATTTGATAAATACCCGTAGCCTAAAAGTGTACCATCCCGACAGTTTTAACTGAACCAAATAGAAACGACAAAAATAGAAAATAATAGAAAGTAGGAAGATGCGAATTCCGAGTGCAATGAGCCCTGTTAGAGTCAACTTGCTGTAGCTTATTTGTGTATGTTATCATGTTAGCGGGTGCTTTCGTCAATTTCCGCAGACCAAAAACGGGACAGTTTTAACGATAGTGACTTTACAGTAGGATGTCCTTATAATGTTTATATTATAAAAACGGGACTTAAAAAAAATAGGAAAAACCTGGAGCAATTAAGGGAAAAAAGAGGACATAATTTTCATCCACAAAATTTATGGAACATTTAAAATTACCCTTTGTGTAATGTACAACAATAAACCAAAATAACTTCTTAAATTTCGTCTGTGGATGAATGTAAGTAATTTATTCCACGAAAGCAGATGACTCATGTCATTATACTTTCTAACTTCTAGGCCTATGTATTTTACCAAGAAATTCATGTTTAGTACTTTGTAATAAAAGACGCACATAATACCCTATTAAAGTGTGTTTTACCAGTGAACAAGGCCTTCACTGTTGCAACTTTCATTAATGTAGCGTACGCTCACAATCACAAAAAAGCGGGACATTTGAGATACCCCAATAAAACTTTCGGA